>CAWUFW010005593.1:997500-1306229 GCA_963921515.1 Calotriton arnoldi
CCATGCTGATAAAAGCAGTTGTTCCAGTCTGGCCATCGAGGGCAAATCTTGCGTCAAGCAAGAGACTCATGTTTCTCAAAACAGGTGGTGTAGTACAAGATGCCACTTGTGGGAGACCAAAGTTTAGTGTCCCAGAAAAGAGTGTGGGATTTGTCAACAGAATCTCCAACTTTCTCGCACTTAATTTCAAAAGAATGGTCAACATTTCACCAGTAAATCCTTCCTAATACATGTGGAAAGTTATGAATTAAGGCTCTGCCTTCCTCCATGAGACCAAGGAGGACTTGAACATCATTGGATATACAATCTAGGTTTATATGCAACAAGTGTGGTCAATGACTGGAGGTAGCGATTAAGCAAAGTGGAATTACCAGAGCCAGTTTTCACCTTGGTTGGTAAGTATTAATCTGCAACGGGGCAGCCCCTCGTTGCATGGATACATGGTAAGACTGCCCCTTTCTTCCTAATGCCTTTAATGCTGTTTTCAGAGAATCATTTAATAGAAGGGTTTGGTCAACGGTATTCAAGATATTAGACACTTAACAGCATTACTGTCTGTAACTTCCTGCATCCATCTCAAATTATCATTGACTGACACTTCTACCAACTGAGTTCTCATGCCAAGGCAGGGGGCCAATTATTATAGATCAAAAGTATTTAATGATTGAGTAAAAGCATGGAGTTGGAACATAACCGCTTGCTCTATGCGCTAGGCCTGAAAAAAAGAGCTGGCAAACAGGACATAAATGGGTATGACTGGCGACTTCCACAAACTGTAGTGTAAAATAGCTGCCCAACTCAAGTCTAATCCAGCAAATCCTCCACCAATCCCATAACGACTTTAAATGCAGAAGCATCTGCTGAGAGTAGATCAGCGAAACATCTAAGATACCTCCAAAAAAGTTGACAAATTTTATTGCAAAACTTCACATTTGCAGGCTGCACCGGTACAAGAACTTTTTTTTTTTTATTGGCATTTTATACAACAAACAGTTACAGTAAAACAACACAGTTGGAAATTGTGTGTATACATGTACTCAGCATTATGATACATAACATTTCAGATCTTAGCGAACAAATAACATTACACGTCTTGGTCGAATCAGCAAAAAGCATTTCTTTATCTGGGATTGTGTAGCAGGAATCTGGGACCTGGGACGCAGTGACATGTGGGGCCAACAGTCTAGTGTAGAGCTGCGATCAGCATGGAGAAAATAGGGGCCCATCTCCAAATCTCACCAAACGCCCTGGCCCCTGAGGTATAGGCGCCCCAAAATACAATGATCACTCAGTTGGTGTAGTCTGAGATCCTGGAGTGTCCTCCTCCCTCTCACCTTGTGAGTTTGCCCACGTCAAGAAGGGGTCCCATATGTCTTTTGGTCTAGATGAGGGCGGCATCAACTTCCAGAAAGTGGAGAGTTGTGTGTGGCAAAATAATACATCCCGCAGCCAGTCCTCAATCTTAGGAACCCCCCTTCTATCCCAATGTATGGCTACTCTGCACTTGGCGAAAAGCAGAAGCATAGCATGCAATTTGCGGGTTTCCACCGGTGTGTCCCTCACATAGCCCAGTAGGCCTATGTGAGGTTCTGGGTCCACTGATGTGCCAATTATCCCTTTGAATTGTGGTAAAAATCGATGTCCAAAATGACACCACCGGGGGACATTTCCACGCCAGATGCATGAAATCCGCCGGAGCGTGACCACATCTCCAACATCCCCCATCTGCCTTGATTCCCATTTTATGTAACTGCACAGGGGTTCTGTAGAATCTGTGAATGTATTTAAAGTGGATCAGACGCAATTTGTAATTGGGGGAAAGAACTGTCAATTGGCCGCAGCAGTAGGACCATTGTTCCTCTGTCAACGGAGCGGGCAATTCTGAACTCCACGCCTGGAATGCCTTAGGCGTGGTTATAGGGGCAGTGTTCTGCATCTGACTATAGAGTCTAGTTATGAGTTTCCGTGGGAGGCTGTCTGAATGATATTTTCGAGTGCCTGCAGTGCCGGCGGAGGGGTAGGAAATGTCTCGTGTATTTGCTTGCAGGATGCCCAGAGTTTATGGTAAAAAAAAAAGCTCTGAAAAATTCTTTGGCTTTCCCTCAACTGTGCCAAGTGGCGCTAGGAATTTGTCTTCGGGATATATATCAGAGAAGATGTGCAAACCTAGCTTCCTAGCCAGAATTCTATTAGCCCCCTCAGCCATAGCAGGGATCACGGGGTTGTGCGCCAGCGGGATGGACGGGGCATAAAGGATCGCCAATTTGGCTCTATCTTGGAGTTTTCCCCACGCCCACCTCAGGGTCTCCACTGTGTCAATACCATTGCGTGGCCGTCTGTGTGGCTTGTATACTGCCACCTGAAGGGGGGTTGGCGCTGCAACATCCATCTCCACCGCAACATGCGGCTGAAATGGGGTAGGGTGCTTGAGCACAGTAGGCATATAGCTGAAAATCAGGCGCACCTAGTCCCCCCTACGTTAATGGCAGCGTTAGGAGTTCCCAGGAAACCCGAGCCTGTCTGCCCGCCCAGACCAAGGATATTAGTAGAGCACAGAGTTTACCAAAAAAAGCCTGAGTAAGGAGAATCGGAATATTGACAAATAGGTATAGGAATTTTGGCAGAACTACCATTTTGGCAACTGCTATCCTACCAGCTAGGGAGAGGGGTAGCTTTGCCCAAGCATTTATCTTTTCTTCCAGCCATGTAACTGCATGCCCGAAGTTCAGGGCCCAAAGTTCCTGCTCATCCAGACTTAGCCATATACCTAAATATTTTACTGGGCCATTGGCTCACTGAAGTGGGTAGTCAGTGGAGAATGGAGTGGTCGCTTCCGTGAGCGGAAAGAGAGTGGATTTCGCCCAGTTGATAGAGATACCCGATAACCCGCCGAACTTTATTAATTCGCGGAGAATGGGGGCAGTGTTCCTCGCAGGATCAGCTATATAAAGCGTGATATCATCTGCGTAGAGTGAAATTAACAGTCCCCTCGTGCTGAAGCCCAGCCCTCTCTCAGCATGGTGCTGCCTGATCCGTGCCGCTAATGGCTCCATCGCTATAGCAAAGAGAAGAGGAGACAGGGGGCCTCCCTGCCTCGTCCCGCGTGTAATTTGAAAGGGGCCGTTTAGTCTGATTCGAGCGGAGGGCGCTATGTATAACAGGCGTATAAGACCCAGGAAGAGGGGGCTAAAGCCCATTCTCACCAAGACGGTAAACAAATAGGTCCACTCCAAAGAATCAAACGCTTTGGTAGCGTCCAAGAATGCGGCTACTGCCTGTGTGTTAGGATGTAAATAGTGTACTAAAGTGAAAAAAGTACGGAGATTATGTGCCGTTGAACGCTCGGGAATAAAGCCTGACTGATCAGGCTGTGCGATTAGTGGGAGCAGTGGTTGCAATCTCTGTGCAAGTAATTTTGCCAAAATTTTGACATCCACATTAATCAGAGAGAGTGGTCTATACGAGTCCACCTCATCACTTGGTTTCCCGGGCTTAAGCAAAGTTATAATAATGGCTTCATGCATTGAGGGTGGAAGGATACCAGAGGTCTGTGCCTCTTCAAATACTGCAATAAGGTGTGGGGCCAGCTCCGTCGCGTAGTTTTTATAGAATGTTGTGGTGAGACCGTCTGACCCAGGTGCTTTATCTGATGGAAGTCCAAGTATTACTGGAGACACATTCTCAACAGTGAATGGGGCATCCATATACTCTCTATGCCCCCTACCCAACCATAGGAGCTCCAAGGAGTCCAGGAAAGGTTGTAGGGAATCGGGGATCTTGGAGTGAGTGGAAGTGTATAAGTCAGTATAAAACTGCGTAAATCTGTCTAGAATTTTAGGTGGGTCTCTGATCAACGTCTGGTGTTCCCCTTTTACCTCAGTGACAAATGTGTCAGTACGCGAAGCACGGAGCATGTTCACAAGTGTTTTACTGGTCTATCCCCTTCCCCTTATCGTCGAGCCTGCGTGTACTTGCCCAAAAACTTCACCTCGCGCTCTGCCTCTTCCTCAAACTCCAGCAGTTCTGCCTTTAGTTTAACTAGTAAGCCAGGGTCCCCCTTAGTGTAAAATTGCGTCTCTAGCACCCTGATGCGGGCCTCCAGTGAAGCTAGCGTGGTCCTGATCGACCGCAACACCCCTGCCTGACGTGCGATGCACTTACCCCTCATGACCACTTTAAATGCCTCCCACAAGGAGGCCTGTGACGTGACCGATCCAATGTTTAGGTAATAAAACTCAGATATATCACCCCGTATTTCCTCTCTAAAGGCCTCATCTAAGAGGGCATTAGGGGGCAGTCTCCAGGTGAACATTGTATTTGGTGTATTGGGAAGAGACAGGTGTAGGATACAGGGGGCATGGTCCGACAGTGTCCTGGGGAGGTGGCGGCCCTCTTGTGTCCACGAGGCTGCATCTCTGGACAAGCGCCAAAAGTCCAACCTGGACCAAGCCCTATGGTGTTCCGATATACACGTACCCTCCAGTGTGTTTTTGTTATGATTTCTCCAAATGTCAATCAGGTTACCGTCTGATATGATGGCATTGAGAGCAGTGCTAGAATTGCAGTGGAGGGAACGGGATGAGCCCTTCCTGTCCATAGCGTCGTTTAACACGGCATTAAATCCCAGGGACCTAATCTTTGCCCATACTGTTTGAAAAAACTCTGGCCTATCTGTGTTTGGACCATAAATCGCAGCTAGTGTTACCAAAGCGCCTCTAAAGGACCCCAGCAAAATAACATACCTCCCCTCGGGATCAATGATCGACTCACACAGCTTCCAGTCAATGCCCTGTCGCACCATGATTGCCACCCCCCTTGAGTAATTAGAATATATTGCCGAATATATGTGACCCCAGCGCTTATGATTAAGCCTTGTGGAGGGGGCGCAATTCAGGTGTGTCTCCTGTAAAAAGCAGACGTCGACATTGTGTCTAAGCAAAAATGCATGGACCAACCTGGTCTTTCTATAATCATTAAGTCCACGAATGTTCCATGTGAGTAAGTTCAGTGCCGACATTGCTGGCCACGAGGTATCTGTCCGGAGCCCGCGGCACGACTAGCTTCCACCTCGACGCCCCCGATATATGTCTGGTGGGCAGTGGGTGTGCTATTTGCCTCTGTGACGCTCCGCATTCCATGCTTAACAACAAATATGCTGACGTCATGCTTATCTAAATGCATAGTTGAATTTACATTACTGACTGTGAACAAAACAATAACCTTGCCCCCCCCCTTCCCCCTCCCGCAGCAACCCCCCAATCAGGTTGTGAATTACCTACCCTCCCTAAACAGTGACCCAACATTATGCTCGAAGTATTATACCTGAGCAGCAAATGAGAACTCTCCCTGGAGGGCATGGGATTTCCGGCGTACTACCCTGCCCGAAGGTAGGGTGGCCAAACTTGAGGTGAAGTGCCAGCACGTTGCAACTTAATTACAGAGAGGTCCGCCTTCTCAAATGCGTCTCCCAATAACGATTATCAGTAACAGCCAAACCCAGCGCAACACATTGCAAAACAGTTCAAAATACGAAACAAATCTGAAAGAACAAATAGCAGGCAAGAGATATCTGTATGAGTTCAGTCATTGTCGTTCAAACTAGCGTCTGAGGCAGGCCCAGTTTTCGACCTGTTGATACTCTTCTTCCCTCCCACGTGTTTAGCATACTTCAGAGCAGATTCGGCGTCCGTGAAGACGAGGACCTCACCTTCGTGTGTCACTTTGAGTCTAGCCTGGTAAAGTAGGGCGTATGAGATCTTGGCCTGTAGTAAAATGTGCTTAGCAGGTAGGAACTCTTTGCGGGTGGCCTGGACCCCAGGGGTGAAGTCAGGTTAAAAGGAGATGGTATTCCCTTTGTAGTTGATAGTCTCGCGCTCCCTAGCCAGCCTCAATATCGTGTCCCTATCTTGGTAGTTTAAGATGCGAACCCGGTACAAGAACTTAAATGTTCCTAAACTAAGAAGCATGCTCTGCCAATGCTCTTGCCACACCTGATACGGGCATCCTGCCAATTGGCATCAACTGTGAGTAGCAGGTAAGTTAAGGCCAACAGATCATGGGCCATAATCTGCAGGTACTTCAAACGGTCAGAACGAAAACCTCATAACTAATTCGAGTGCAGACCTTCAGAGAGCAAAAGTTAAACTGTCTCATACAGAAAAAAAATGCAATCCTGCACCCAAATCAAAAAGTAAATATCCCTAAAATGCTGATCAGATATAAAATTCTGTAACATATCAAAATATATTAATCATCAATACAAAAAGTTAACATCAGAAAAAGAGCTTAACCATAACAATTAACTGTGACTCAGAGCCAAAATCAAAAGAGGCTTACCGGTTTGAGGAGCTGCAGAAAACGGCAGTTTTAGAATGCTAAGTTTCTTTATGTTTTTCAAAGAGGTATTGCTAATTCATTTAAATTAAAAACGTGGCTTTTAAAAAAAAAAAAACTTCACCTGCTGTTCTGATTCTCTGGTCTTTTGCTAGGAGCTTGAGCCTCTAGCGCTGGGAAACTCCTGTTGGAGTAGCTATGCGCTTTATAAGCTTCCTTATTATTTGTTGGTGCTTTGGAGTGGTATTAAAGACTATAGTGCATAATGCTAGACTGATGCTTTGACATAAAATCTACCTAATTTTGCCCATCATAGAGTTAGTAGGTGACAGTCCACTGGCGGATTTCCCAATTTAATCATCGCTCCATATACAATAAGATTTTCTACTAATGCCAAGCTGAAGACTAGGCTATAAGCAGTAGCGGTCCGCGGTCTCCTGCCAAAGTGGGGGGAGGGGGGGGGGTAAGGTTATCGGGTATAAAAAATACAAATAAAAAATAAATTACCTAAACGCTGCCGCGGCTGTCTGCCGCACATCGGCTCTTCCTGCTCCTGGCTCTGGGCACAGGCTCCCAGTCTGCCCTGCTGCCAATCCTGAAGCTGCTCACGGTCTACGACAGCCGTACAAATCCTCATGCGCAGTGAAGGGAATGTCCACCACTCCCCCACCAGCAGTGTCATCACCTGGACCCTCCCCCAAGACTCATCAGTGTCATGGGGCCGGGTCCTGGGGATTAAAATAAAACAGGTTTAAACCCCGTTTTATTATCGTTTTATTTACTGGTGGTGGCAGGGGCGGCGGCGCTCCTCCGCTCTAATGGAGCGGCCGTCGCTGGCTATAAGTTTTCTCCTTTCTTTTTTTATCTTTCCATTCTTTACTTTCTACTACCTTCCCTTCATTTTCATTGTTTGCTTAAAGGTTTAGCTCAAGATTGATGATTCCTTACATTTCCAAAAAGGGTTGGGTCATTCACCTCTGATTAACTGTGGGTTCCTATCTACTGAGATTTATAGTTTAGGATTTTACCTTTTTATCCCTCCAGCACACCTCCCGCCCAGGCGCCCCCTGCGAACAGCTGTAGCAGCGCCCTTAGCCGCTCCACGGGCAGGAACCAAGGTGGGGAGTCCCTCATCTGTTTTCGCCATGAAGAGGGCCGACCGTAACGTCATCTGGGGGCGTCCAGAGAGGTAACATATAAGGCACCATAAGGCGAAGAATCGGCCTCTTTTCCCTCCATCATGCACCAGCCAACATACTGCATCAACCAGGTGCCAGAGTTTCTATGTCGAGGGATGCTGCAAATGTGAGCTGGGTAGATGGAGGGGCGCGATTGAGTCCCTACCATAAGCGTAGCCACGGATACATTTGCTGTAATGCAGATATTTTAGCAATAGCTTTGTTTGTGTACGAAGGTTAGATAGCTCAAGCGTATGTAGTCCATAACTTTATTAATGTTCTGGGCAAATCAGTGCCTAAAAATGAATCTGTGATGTTGTGTACTGCGATACAATACCATTTGGCTAAATTCGTGGAAAAAAAGATAAATAAAAAAAATTTAAAAGGGGGTGAAATGCACCAAACATTGATTGCTTGATTTTCTCTTCCCTTTTATGTCTGCAGGGAGGTGCACCACGTGAACATGGAGGCAACATGGTCTCAAGACAGAGACTAGCACATCTGGAGGTTTGGCTGGCCTGCGGCAGCAGCGCGATGCACAGCAAGAACTTTCAGATGACTCTCACGGTGCCAGCAGACATGGGGGAAGGCTTCCGTGTACTGTATGGTAACTGTTTGTATGTGATATGCAGATTGGCTCAGGATATATGTAGCTGACTTCGTGGTGTATTAGTAAGGTGACCAACCATCCGTAAATTTCACAGACCGCCTGTTATTTTGGCCCCTTGTCCGTTGTCCGTGAGGATTTCTTTCACGGGTGCCATTTGTCTGTAAATCTGCACATTGGAGCGAGTTATCCCCCTGCAAGCAGCCTCAGAGTTCTGTAACTCTCACTGCAGGGGCCAGCTCGCGCTCCTGCTGTGAACTCAAGGGCATGCAGCAGCCCCTCCCCGACCTGGCACAGATTGCTATCGGCCCATCATCATTCTGTTTGCTGGCTTAATTATCACATACAGAATGATAATGGGCCTCTCTGTGCATTTCAACGTTTGCTGGGCCTCCTCCTGCCACAGCCTAGGGCATGTCATTCTGCTTTTGTTCATGGACTGGACAGTTTGCTGCGTCTCCTTTTTGGAATGGATGTGCGCATTTTGAAAGTTGCCTCTGCTTGTTATAAGTAAAGCGTTCTACAACCTATTAGTACTGAAGTGCTATGCAAAAGAAATCATAAAGTTGTATGAAGGGCAGACTTGCTTTAGAAGTTAACAATCTTTCAGGGGGGCGCGCAGGGGGGTTAATTTAATTAAAAAATATATATATATAATTAAACTTACCTTTCTGCCGGCCATGTCCCGCGTCTTCACTGCTCTCCAGGAACAGGAAGCAGAAGCTGGCAGCCAGGCTCCCTCCCTCCCCTAAGCCAATCACAACGCTACTAACAGCGTTGTGATTGGACGGGCCGCCGCCCAGCCAGGGGCTTATGGGGAGGCCATTTTCTCCATGTAGGCTGCGTTGCAGCCTGCATGGAAAAAGGCAGAGTGCGCATGACTGGTTTGGGCGGCCCCAGGGGGCCGACCAAACAGTCTTTGCGCACTCGGGAGTGGGCAGGCACACCACTCCTCCCCTGCCCTGCTCTCAGAGCAGCACCGCCCACCCGCCCGCCCGCCCGCAACCAAACATCAAATGGTAATAACTGAAAGTTATT
This sequence comes from Calotriton arnoldi, assembly GCA_963921515.1. NCBI lineage: Eukaryota > Metazoa > Chordata > Amphibia > Caudata > Salamandridae > Calotriton > Calotriton arnoldi. Next base: position 1,006,657 of record CAWUFW010005593.1, read on the forward strand.
ACCATTTTATATTTCTGCTTCTCGCACTGCAAGAAAGCAGTGGGGCGTCGCTCCTCCGCCCCTGACTGTTCCAGGCTTTTCCCCAAAACAGGTGAGAAAACAAGGTCAAACTGACAAAGATGTTTTTAAATGCTTCTGCGTGGTCTGCCTGTATATTGATAGGCCCCAAACCACTCTGCAGGGCTTTAATATTGTGAAGGATTTAAATTGTGTGGCATACAGGACCAAATTATGCAGCATGGTTATCTAAATTATGCAGCAAAAATGCTAATTATGAAGCATATTCTCTGTTAGTATTATTTTCTTACGCTTTTGGTAAAATCTGCAAATTTTGCAAATAACTTGATAAATACAGTAAATCCATAACTATGCTATAAACACACGCTTCACACTGAGTTATTTTAACGCCTTTCATGCGTCGGACGGCACCCGGCCGTCTGACGTCACGATGGGCGTGTGCATCGGACAGCCAGAGGCCGTCCGATTTGCGCACGCATAGAATTCGCCCACACAGCGGGGGGGAATGTGCGCCGCAGCGAACGGGTTAAGGAACATCACTTCCGCATGGTCTAAAATATTGCACAGCAAGAACTTGTGGATGACCCTCACGGTCACACAGTTGGGTCCTTACCCGCTAAAGTAAGTTTGCATGTGTAGATCTCCTCATGTGTACATCTACACCTACGGATGGAATTTCACCATTTCCATGTATAATGTTACACATAGATATCGTTTTGCAAGTCTCAAATAAAGGGGTGGTGAAACCTACAACTGAATTTACAACCCAAAAATTATTATTAGTAACTTTCTGCCTGCTAGTGGAAATATTTGTCTCTGCAATGCTGATCTCTCTAAAGAAAATAATAGGGAGTTTTAAAATAGTTCATTTTAAATGAAAAAATATATGTATTTTTAATTTTAAAAAATCACTAACTTCTATTCATATAGTACTACCACTGTAACAAGGAACAAAAGACCTGGACTAAATAATATATTATTACATTTTGAATGTGTTTTTTAATAAAATTAAGTTAAATGACTCCAAAACAGCTTTTGTGAAAAGGCTCCTAAGACTTCATTAATTGGTTGCATAGCCAATAGGTCTCGCCTTTGAGACCTTATAAGTATTTTGCCATGCAGCATATGTTTATAAATTAAGGACCTCTAGAAAATCACTTTAGATGTAGATAAAAAGGGAAAAACAAAAGAAAAGCAAGTGCTGTGTTAAGCACCAATTTGTTTCACTGTGCTCGTGCAAAAGACAAATCGTGAAATGCACCTAAGAGACAACTACTCTTTTTAAGGTTTTATATTGCATCTTATTATTGAAAGTCTCTTTTTACTTCGCTCTCGCTTACAGAAGAACACTGAGTAAGATGTTAGCTCAGAAACAAACCTGGACAGAAACAGCTCAGCAATGCCTAATGCAACGAGGAATAAGACTGCTGGATATAATCGAAAATGCATTTAATTCAGTTTACTGGAAACTCAGTAACAGCACTTTTCGCCCCAAGGAAGAACGTTCCGGTACATAGATACGGTCTGCGTCCGGATCCACAGTCCTAGTCTAGGATTCAACACACAATGTAAAACAATTCGCAAATCTTGGCAAATAACGTTACTTTTTATGTGCCTCAAGTTGTGAGCGCGTGTAACAAAAAATATCGAACCGTACAGCAAGATGCCCCCTTAAAACCCCCCGCTAGTAACACAATAAATGGCTTCTGTAAACCTACACCCATCCGCCTCTAAAAAGGACAAAATCCAGTAGTGCCCACAGACATACCACGCCCTATGAGCGAGGTCACTAAACACAGTAACAAATTAACCCTATCTGCCACCATTATTGTTGCATGGGTTTCCAGCAAATAGAATGCCCGAAAAGATTAGACATCCCAAAAGTGCGAACACAGTACAAAATAGATAGGTGGGAAGGCTCACTGTGAACCACTCGCGATTACGCATAACTTAGTTGCCGCAATTTTTTAAAACATCCACCTAAATGTCAAAGCAGAGAGAAAGCGGGTAGAATCAGAAATGAGACAGAGCGGGGCGTGGCTTGGACGCCGTCAGGGATGGACGCTCTCCCGTGAGCTCCGTGATGGAGCGGGAGCTTTCTTTCGATTTCGGCGGTCGGAACCGCGACGAATGGCTCGAAGTGAAGCCGCAACGATGATGAACTTGTTGGCTGCAGTCTACTTTGCCCCATGAGGTCCCCGCGGTAAGCGGACGGATTATTTTATCTTTTATGTGCTGACGCGAGTGAACTGAGACTCACGTCCGCCATTTAGTTTTTGCCGCGAGTGGCGTTTTCACTACAGAATGAAGCAGCATTCTCTCAGAAACATGGAAACACGAGTTTTAAAGCTTTTTCTTCAGGTTTTCAATGCTGGCTTCTTCTAGAGTATTTATTTTATACCTCCTGAATGATTTTTGAGGTATGTTCAATTATCCTCTGATACCTTTGTCTTTCTTGGATATTTTCTGAATAGATATATATTGTTTTGCTGTACCTCTCCTCAATCTTTTTACTCCTGCTATCTTGTGACTTTCATGTATGGGGAGAACAAAATCTGCTCAACGTTCCAAGGCAATGTCTTCTACTCCTGTGGTGGATTATAATCCCTTCAGTGCTCTCCAGGATAATATAACTGATTCAGAACAGGTCTCACTAAGCTCACCCCTGACTAATGTTTCATTACCTGCTTCTAAACCTTTATCGAAGTTGCCTGGCACGTCGACACAATCTCCTGTGAAGAGGGTCAAGCAAGATCCTCCTTCTCCAACAGTGTCTCCTCCCCCAATCTCAATGGAGTTAATTCTGGAAGAAATTCGAGCTCTTAAGCCCTACATGGAGGAGACTAATATCCGTCTTCAGCAATTAGACGACAAATGGTCTCATATGGAGAGTAGGGTTGTCCAGCTGGAGAATAAAGTGGATTCTTTTCATTCTACTGTAGTGCAAGTTCCCTCTATGCAGTCTCAGATTTCAAGTCTTCAAAAGCAAGTTGAAAATCTTGAAAATCGCAACAGACGCAATAATCTACGCATTTATGGCTTAATAGAGGGACTTGAAGGAACTAATCCTCTCTCCTTCTTTCAATCTTTTCTTCCGAAACTTTTGGACATCCCGAATTCTCCACCTTTGAACATTCTACGAGCTCACCGTTTGGGTCATGTCTGGCATTCGACAACTTCATCGAATAAACCAAGAGGAGTAATATTGTATTTTTTGGAGTACACAGATTTGCTGAAAGTCTTACATGCTGCTAAGGTCAAAGGTAAAATCTCTTGGCAAGGCTCTACACTTTTCTTCTCACAAGATTATGCCAAAGCAACGGCAGATAGAAGGAAGCAATTTTTGGACATGAGACCGGCACTACGGAATATTAATGCCAGATTCGGCCTTATCCACCCATGCCTTTTTAAGGTCACATATAAGAATAAAACTACAGCCTATGAAGATCCCCGTCTGCTTCAACGATTTTTGGAGAATTGCAGACAGGAGGACATGGACGTTTCAAGATCCACTGATTAACTTTGTTGTGTCTTTGTACTCTATTAAAATGTTCTGGTTGTTTGTTGGTATATTGTTCTTGCTATTTTGTTTATAAAGTGTTCTATTTTCTTTTATCTTTAGGTTCAACCTTCTCATATCCATTCATGTGATTACCCGTTCGTCTGATGGTATTTTGTCTTCCTCCCGTGCCCGTCGTGAGTGCTGCGGTTGATGTTCCATACCCTTTTGTGGATCCACTACCCTCGACCATTTTGTGTGTCTTTTTTGGTATGTCATTTTTTGTATCTTATACATGGTTTTGGTATTTTTCTTTTTACATGGTTCTCTTTCCTGTGCTTTTTCCTTCTTTCTTTTCTTCTCCTTCTCTTCTCCTACAATGGCTTTCATCAAATATCTATTTATCTTTCTTCTCTCCTTGTCTATTGCTTTTCAACACTAGTTCTGTATATTGCTCTATTTCTCATTTCTTTTCTTTCTCTTATCTTCTATTTCTGATCTTTATTCTATTTGCAATTTTTTATATCATGCATTCATTGTTCCAAAGTTACTTCTTATCATATTCCTCTTATTGTTTTCATAAAGCACCAGTTACAGATATTGTTATACATTGTAATCTTTATAGGTTAATATTGCGTGATAAATGACTTTAAGAATCATTTCATGGAACGTTAAAGGTTTAGGCTCCCCCATAAAGCGTCAAAGGATTTTATCTCATATTTCTTCTTTGAAGGGGGATATCGTTTTATTGCAAGAAATACATATTGTAGATAAAGAAATTACTAAGCTTAAGCGTCAATGGGTTGGTCAGGTTTTTGCCTCTCCAGGTTCAGGAAAACGTAATGGGGTGGCAATTTTATGTCATAAACGTCTCAATATACAAATGCTTACCCAAGATGTGGATTGTGATGGCAGATGGGTTTCAGTCTCTTTACTTGTTGATAAAATTCCAGTAACTATTGTTAATCTTTATGCACCTACTACTCTGGATAAATCTTTTTGGCCAGGAGTATTATCTAAGTTGATGACCTATACAGATGACTATTTGATTGTGGGTGGTGATTGTAACATGGTTTTTGATCCTATCCTAGACAGGCACTCCAAAACCAGATTCATACCTTCTCACATGCATTCTCAATTTAAATCAACTCTATCCCAAAGATCTCTTGTCGATGCATGGAGACTGTGTAATCCTACTCTTCAGGAGTACACTTTCTTTTCACGTGCCCATTTTTCTCAATCTTGGTTGGACTATATTTTTATTTCCAATAATCTTACCCAGAGAGTTATTAATTCTGATATAGGATCTATATTGATTTCTGACCATGCACCAGTAACTTTAGATCTGGAATTTTTGCCTCCTCTTCAGGGAACCCGACGGTGGAGGTTCAATAACTCTCTTCTGTCAAACTCACAATTTACACGTGCCTTTGAACAATTTGCTCATACTTTCTTTATGGAAAATGAGTCTCCTGAGATAACGCCTCAAGTTGTTTGGGATGCTTTTAAAGCCGCCTCTAGAGATTTCATTATTAATTTTGTGTCTCAAAAACGGAAATTAGCTGCTAATAAGTTAAAGACTCTCACTTCACAGATTAAGAAATTAAAATATTCTTACTACAACTCCCAATCTACGAATACTTTGAATGATCTTTTGAAAGCTAAATTTGATTTTAATAAAATCTCTACAAACAATGCTAATTCTTATTTACTCAAAGCCAGTGCAAAGTATTATGGTGGTCAGAATAAATCGGGGAAGCTTCTTGCGAACTACCTTAAAATCAAGAAGGTACGCACTACTATTGACTCTATCCTTACTCCCTCTAATCAAAATCTCTATAGAAGTGAAGATATTCTTTCAAAATTCACAAAATTTTATCAGACGCTTTATTCCCCAGAGTCTCAGTCGGACATACATGACGCCTCTATTTATTTATTTACCATTCCCGCACCTACTCACCCCGACTTAGATTTTTCTTTATTAGAACAAGATATTCGGATACAAGACATTTCTACTGCTATCCGTTCCATTAAACAAGGCAAAGCACCTGGACCTGTCGGATTCACTATCAAATTCTACTCATATTTCTCTTCTTTTCTTATACCTAAATTACACCAACTTTTTCTTTACTTTATTTCATCTAAGTCATCCAATGGTTCCTTTCAAGAAGCGTTGATATGCCTTCTCCCTAAAGAGGGAACGGATCATAAATTATGCAAGAATTATCGTCCAATTTCCTTAATCAATTTGGACTACAAGATTTTGGCAAAAATTTTAGCTCTACGTCTCGAGAGTTTTCTACCATTTTTAATTGGGAGAGAACAATGTGGATTTATTAAGGGTAGACTTCTTTCCAATAATATTCACTTCTTTTTTAATGTTATCAGCAAATCCAAATCTTACAAGTCTTCCCTAGCAGCAATTTCTTTAGATGCGGAAAAAGCGTTTGACAGAGTTAACTGGTCTTTTATTTTTGCTACTCTCTCCTGGTTCGGTTTTGGCCCCAAATTTATTCAATTTATTTCATTACTCTTTTCTTCCCTCAGATCTTCTATTTTAGTTAATGGTCTGATGTCTCCTTATTTTCCTCTTCGTAGAGGCGTGCGACAGGGTTGCCCTCTTTCCCCTTTATTATTTATTCTCGCCTTAGAACCCTTTTTAATAAAAATTCGCTCTAATCCTCAAATTTCGGGCTTCTCATATGGAAACTCTCAACTTAAGCTTTCAGCCTATGCTGATGATATCCTGTTATTTATTTCTCACCCACAATCGTCTTTACCAGCATTTTTATTAGAAGTAGATAACTTCGCATCGGTCTCGGGTTATAAATTAAATGCAGATAAATGTGAAATTCTTCCTTTAAATAACTTATGTTTCCACGCTGACTTTACTGCATCTTCGTTTCATTGGAGTCCAGATAAATTTAAATATCTTGGCCTATTGTTTTCGGACTCAGTTAAAAATTCTATCACTCTGAATTTGAATTCCCTATCTACAATTTTACTGGAACTTACATCTCGCTGGAATCCATTATTTCTATCCTGGTGGGGTCGCCTTGATACCATCAAGATGATGCTTGTTCCTATTATCTTATTTTATATTTCTAATATTCCTGTTAATATTCCCCAAACTTACTACAAAAAAATCTATTCAATTTTGTCTAAATTTTTATGGAATGGTAAAAAATCTAGGATGTCTCTGTGTAAACTTAAAAAACCAAAGCATTTGGGAGGAGTTAATTTTCCGGATTTTGTTAAATATCATCAAGCATTTTGTCTTAAACATTCTGTCTTTCTATTACAAGATAAGGATGTTGTAGCTATACCTTTATGGGCGGATTTGGAGAAGTCTTGCTTCAGTCCCTTTTCCCTGCTGGAATGTTTGTCTTTCACATCCATGCCTTCATTCTTATCTCCTCCAATTTTCAAAAATACATGCAAGATACTTTCCCCCATTTTTATTTCCTTCAAGTCACCTAGAGATACATTTTTAGCCTCTTCTATTTGGTATAATATTTCGATTAGAATTAACAACATAGGGGCCGATTCCAATTCGGGCCGGAAATCTCTCCGACCGAGCCGGACCCGGAGAGATTTCCGACCGAATCGGACCCTAGCAGTCCGACCGAACGAGTACGATGCGCACGTATGCCATCGGACTCGATTCGGTCGGACTCCCATTGAAGTCAATGGGAGCCTGTCGTACGACGCGTACACGGGCTCCCATTGACTCAATGGGCACGACGCGAACAAGGGCGCCCCCTACAGCGTGTTCGCGTCGGTGCGGGTCGCGCCATACATGCACGTGTAGGGGGGACCCATGTGTCCCCCCTGTGTGCGACTCGTGTGCCTACGCTTCCAGGGGGGTCCGACACGGACCCCCAAAGTGCGGCTCCGACTGCGCGAGTCGGTCGGAGCTGTCGTACTTACCCGGCCGGGGAACGTCTCCATTGCGCGGTGCAAGTCGTCCCCGTGCGAGTCGGTCGGAGCGGTCGGGTCCTGTGAACGAGTCGGTCGGAGATTTCGCGTGCGCTCGCATCGTACTCACTCGGCCGGACCCGCGTACGATTCGGTCGGGAAACAGGGCTCCGAATCGGATCCGGTAAATCCGAATCCGATTCGGAGCACTACCGGCCGAGATCGGAATCGGCCCCATAGTTATTTTTTGGAAAGATTGGTACTCTAAAGGTTTGAAATGGGTTTCTCAATTATATCATGATGGTTCTTGTCTTCCCTTTTCTGAAGCACAGTCACTTTTTTCGCTTCCAACTTCGTACGAAAATAAATATAGATCACTCATCTCAGCAATATAGGCGGCTTCTCACAATTTCTCTTCTGAGCAGTTATCTCCATTCTCTCCATCTCATATTTGCAAATTACTAGATACATTAAAATCTGCATCTCAAATATATAAATACATAACTCTAATCCCAGTAGATAGAGATAAAACTGAAGTGGAACATTTTTGGGAAATAGATCTGCAAACCACCTTTCCTACTTCTCTTGGGAATAAGATTTGGTCCAAAATTAGGAAATCCTCTAGAGCGGCTAACACTACCCAAACGTTATTTTTTATTTATAATAGACTATTAATTACCCCTGCTAAACTCCATAAATTAGATTCCACAGTATCTTCTAATTGTTAGTCCTATTCTCAACCGTTTGCGGATCTTAAACATATGTTATTTGAATGCCCTCTCATATATGACTTTTGGCTAAAAGTTTGGAAACAAATAAATTTCATTTTTAATTCACATTCTCCTTTTAATTTTATTAATCTCTTTCTGGGCAGCACCTCTGATTATTGGCCATCTCAATCCAGGGATTTTTGTAGAATTGATTTACTTCTTGCAGTAGCCTTTCAACAGATCACCAAATCTTGGAAGGACACTTCTCAAGTGTCCTTTCAGGCATGGTGGTACGGTGTATGTTTCCACCATAGACTTGATAGGGCACACATAGATCCTGTTTCATTAGCTATTAAAAGAGACCTTATATGGCTTCCAGTCACTTCGTTTTTGGATAAATCTGCTCATGACGCACAAAGTCATAATCCTCGAATTGAAGAAGTACCTAAACCCCCATGATTTATTCAGGGTAAGAAAATTTGTCCTGTTTATTCTGTTTTGCTTTCTGAATTCTATATTGTTTACCTAATAGTAAATATGTAGTTATTTCCATTTATTTTTCTTGCTGGTGCTATGTTCTGTTCTTTTTTCATGATTTATGATTATATGCTCAAAGTTTATGCTGTTATTTAAATGTTATTATTGCAAATTCTTTCAATAAACTTTCACTTTAAACTTAAAGAAATAAGACAGAGCTGCAGTGACGGCTAATTTAGACTAGTAACACCGTAGGCAATGACTAAGGTACTCATTCATTAACGTAGCAACTCAGCCGAGTAGCAGACTTGGCCAAGCATAGCACATACAGGCACAGAAGTCTTCAAGCCACTAGGTCACACAATCACTGAGGCTGTAACTGAGCGCAGCAAGCACCGGTAAAGGATGCAGAAAGCCCAAGGAAAGAAATGTGAGGGGGAGGTGGCGAACATGGCGTCATAACTCAACTTCAAACTGATGATAGGTAATTAAAGACATGAACCAGCTATCGATCTTAGTCCTATCCGAAAGAACACTGGATACCCTGAACTGAGACAGCTAAGAGACTTGCAGAGTATAAAACAACATAACAAAACAATATATGGGGGGAGGGAGGGCTCCTAATACGAAGCGGGAGGGGGGAAGTACATTAACAGTAACCAGACCCACAAGGAAACGAGGAATGCAGATGCTCCTAATGCGAAGCGGGAGGGGGAAAGTACATTAACAGTAACCTGACCCACGAGGAAATGAGGAATGCAGCTGCCGCCCTGCGCGCCGCTGCTCGCTCCCGAGAGCAAAACGCTGTGGGAGTCAGCATTGCAAAAAGAGGTGGGACATACGCCTGCCTTTAGCCATTTGCGTGCTTTCATTTTTGAAAGACACACGCAAAAGCCAATCCAATGTGTGGGAGGAGTCAGACCCACACAGAGAAAGCCGGAGAAGCCACAAGAAGCCTCGCAGAGCAGCACATGCGCGCTGGCTCAGGCTCGACCTAAAAACCCTATCACTTCATTTGATGGGTCTTTAGAAAAGCAAGAGCTGCATGGAACACACATTAGACCGACAGATCCTGCAACACATCAAAGACAAAACAAGGAAATGTTGAGAAAGCGACTGGTTGGGTAGATTTACTAATCAGGACTGGACGCTATGGCCACAGCTATTGACACTCTGACAGTACCAGCACAGATGATATATGATGCCCAAGCAAGGAATGTACAGGGATTGGTCTGTGCTTGGCTCAGTAGAAAGAAACAAACGGACCCCACATTTTGAGTTGTGGTCATTTGACCTTATTAAGAGTCAGGATAAAGCCAGTGCTAAGGTCAATAGATATGGGTGCAACACAAAAGTGAAAAGTGTAAGCAAGAAATGGTTGAGTGGAGGAAACTCAAAACCATCACAAAGTACAACAAACACATAGCAGACTGACGGCAAGGTGTTTCAGGCTTTCACTAACAGAGCTGGATAACATAAGATGTGAGATTAGGGCAAAAAGATACCAGGGATAGTACCAGCCAAAAAACATACCAGACGTTTTTTTTTTAAGATTAAGGAAAGCACTGAACATTTAAGACCTACTAGTCCCACAATCTAGGAGAGATTGTAGAAGGCCACATTTGCACGTACCAATTCTGTATGTGGTCTCTGCATGGGCCAATATTGCAAGGTCACCAAGGGATGCATCAGTTCACTAGAGGGTTTATCACTTGTTCTACTGATGTGTTCACTAAACTTGTAACATCATCCTAATGTCATGGTCTACGCTTAACTGTTGAGTAAGTACCGTAAAAGCAAGCCCTAGTGTTGGTGCTAATAGATTATGATCATATGAAATGCCACAAAAAGACCTGCACAGTTGTTCAAAGCTGCACACATACCAAAAAACCACCAAGTGCACGATTGTCTCAGCCTAATATAAACTTATTTTGACTTGTACTTATGTTGGTTGTCTATTAACTTACTTATATACTATTGTGCGACCTCCTCTGAAGTGTCTGTAAACCATACCTTTTGTCCCGAATTTTTGTCCTGAATTTTGACCCTTTGTCCTGAATTTTTACACTCACCGTCCTGAATTTGAACCCATGCCAGTTGGTCATCCCATATATTAGCATAGCCCGAATGCAACACAGAGCCTGCTTTGAAGTGCTGCAAGTGGCCTAGCACAGTCGCTGTCGGTTTAAGTAATTTGTTCTGGTTCTGGTTATATTATCGGAGAGAGGTTGTGGCGTAAAGGCTATAGCTGTCTACTTTGGAGCGGGGGAAGCAGGTTCGACTCTCTGTGTTGGCTCACCATCCTGAGGAAGCGAAACCATTGGAGTAGTACACACGATAAAGTGAATAGTCATTAGCTGTAGGGAGAGGATGTGGCAAAGCGACCAGAGCTGCCGACTTTGGAGCCGGTGGCAAACCAGGTTCGATTCTCGGCATCAGCACCAACATCCTCTGATGCTGGGCAAATCACTTAATCTCCCCTGCATATTTAGCTCCTTGTGGGTGATCTGCCGCACTTTAGCAGCCAGGAGCGATAGCGGAGAGCCATTGGTGTCACAGGCCCTTCCAATTCAAGGGTTCGCAGAGGAAAGTTCCTTGGATAGTTCTCTCACAGCAAGCAAGGCGCTATAGCAGAGTGGTGCAGATCTATGATTGTGGCCCTGCAGACTTCCTCCAGGGCAGGGTTCAAATCCTGCTTTGGGAGTCAAGAGCAAATCACTCCTTCTATTTTCAGCCTCATTGTAATGACGCTGGCTCGTCTCCACTTTTTCATTTAAAGGGTTATTTCATTGTGCTTTAATTTATGGTAGCTGGATTGCATATCATCTTATGCCCCATATCGACTTCTGCTTTATATTTAGCAACATGGGCGCTACAGTTGGCTAGTCCTGTGATGTCATCTGCTAACACATGTGGCTTTAAGCATGGAGGGTATAGTGTAACGGCCTGAGCTGCCGACTTCGGAGCTGGGGAAACAGGTTGGAGTCTCGGCATCTGCTCAGCATCCTGTGATTCTGGGTAAATCATTTAACCTCCCTGTGCCTACAATTGAGCGCTTTGAGACCCTCACGGGTATTTGCCACGCTTCCAAATCCTGGTTTATTATTATAACAGAAACTCAGCATTTCACACAAACTGCCACAGGGAATTAAAGGGGGGCTGTGGTGCCATCCTACCCTATTGCCTGCTTTCCTGGCTGAACCCTTGTTTTTTCCCCCTATTAGATTGACAACTCCGACCCAAATGGAGGTGCCTTGTGTGCCTACAGAGTTCTCTGGCAGAGCACAAGACTGGGTGTACCCAAAGTATACCGTAGTGGGAATTGACCACCCTAAACCAGCTACAGTGAAACTTGCAGGTTGGCAAAGGGGGTGGTAGCACTTGGAGTCACAGGCCTTTTACCTGTACCATAAAACGGATGTCTACTGACACTCCCGTGAACATTCAATTTTTCCCCAATAACTCGGTTCCCTCACTAGCCTCAGTACATGCTGGAGCTTTTCACTTATGCCTGCATCGGTCCTTGAGCGGTATGCAGGAATGCTGGTTGCAAAATATTGCAGACATGGGTAGTAAGGCATGTAAGACCGCACAGGTTTTTCGGCTTGAGCGCCGCTGCAAATGATGAACAATCCAATTGTGTAAGCCTTGATGCATGGCCCAGCGCCTCCGACTTTCAGATGAAAAAACTACTTTATTTTGTGGGGGTGCAGGGTGCACTCCTGCCCTGATTAGTAGGAAGGAAGCGAACACACAGTAGTGGTGGCTGATCCTCACCCGGCTTCCAGTTCTCGCAAATTGCAATGAACAAAGCATTGTTACCGCGGGGTGAGAGTAGCGGCCATTTGCACATGTCCAGGCACCATCAGTCACATGCCGTAGGCGGCATCCCAATCTTATAAAGCTATAGGTCATGCAACATAGATCGTAAAAAAACAAGATACAGTTTGGGAACTGCAAAAGTTGTAAGTATGAATCTCTTTTCAGGCGTAAGTATTTCACCTTAGTACATCAGATTATATCTCTGCATTAAGAGTAAGGCTCCCTGTTTTCCGTTTTTACTGAGTTTTACAGTTAGATACAGAAGGAAAACATTTATTTTCTTGTCTGTATTTCTTTTTAAATGTGGATAAAAACAGAAATTGGGTTGCTTTTTGAGTAATTCTAAATACTGTCTGCCATTTCTGCCAGGCCAATAGCTTTGTGGATTGATAGGTAAGGGGGATAAAAATAAAAAGACTTTTAGTAAAGAGGCTTTACACGCAGTAGATATGCACAAGGTTGATACTGAAATTTGCATATTTTCTTATAAGTGCTTTGATTTATCTTCTGCAGGTGTTTACAGGAATGAAACCTAGTAGGCATTCAAACATGAGTGCATATTTACCGGTTAAATATATGTGGAAATATACTAATTTCAGCTTAATTTTTCCCCAAAACCCAAAAATGATATGGATAAATACAGATAAAATTAGCAAAAAATAAATATGGATAAATACAGACGGAAATGTCAAAAAAATAAATACCATAAAATCGGGAGCCCTAATTAAGAGGTAGGCATTGACATGTATCCCGTATGTATAACCCCTGTACGTCTCTAGACCGAAAGCTGTTGGTTCGTAAACAAATGTGGGCATGTAGCCGCACGCCTCATTACGAGTGGTGTCTTCAGTGGAACTATTAACGCCTTCGCTGAGATCGGAATTCCGCCCAGGTGCTGGACATTCCGATCGTGGTCGTGACGAGCTCAGCTCGTCATGCGCACAGCCTGACCGCGCAGCATGACGAGCAGAGCTCGTCATGAGCAGGGAAGGGGTTAAAGCCCATTAAATAACATGAACTGGGGCGCTGACAATCTAGGCAGACCCACATCAGAGATGGGGCTGGAGGACAGCGAGTCAGAACAAAATTGGCGGGACAGATGCTAAAGCCAGGGCCTGTTTAAAGGAAGAAGGCATCCCCAAATAGTGATTGCTCCATTTTTTGCACATACCATCAGAACAACAATTGCTGTTAAAGCGCAACACAATAGCAACATCAGGGTCTGGGGAATATTCGAGCTACAATGCAGTTAGGGGCAGGGACGTCTTAAGGATTTGGGGGGCCCTGGGCCAAACGTACTATGGGGGCCCTTGTTCAGAACAGCTATAAGTTTATGATCCAGTTTCAGCTCTTTCATGCTCTCTTTGGCCAGGTCACTACCAGTGCACAGGCACGCTGGTCCAAATTCTAAATGTGTATACATCTACTATCCAGGGATAGTGATGTGTGTTTTCAATATTGTAATACAGCAGCAGCTCACTAACATTACTGCTAATAATGTCAGTGACACCCTCTCCCATTTCTCATAGGTGAGGTACAGTTTTGATCTAAAAAAACCTTTTTTTATAGATGCTGCATGAAATATAAACACAACATTTGTCTGAAAAGAATCTGTAATAGACTCTCACACATGAACCACATGAAAAATAAATGAAAGGAAAATGCTATTGACAACAATGTGTTTAAGAATGATTCAAGGTCACCAGGGCAAGACTCTCTCAGGCGGTCCCCAAAAGGCTGGGGCCCTGGGCCAGAGCCCACTTTGCCCATGCCTTAAAACGTCTCTGGCAAGGGGGAAGACATGATAGTAGTTCAAGGAACCGTCTACATCACTTTCTAGTGAAAGGCTCTGGCCAGAAGAGATCAACCCGGTTGCACAGGTTGCGCGAGAGTGTGCGCAGGGGACTAAGGGTTTAAGGCTCGGCTGGAAGTTTGACTGAACCTGGGCCCAGTCAGTGTTTGGACATGCGCAGATGGGCCTGTCCTTGGTGTGCAGCCGGCGTTCCTGCGGTGCACATCAGCTGCATCGTTATGCCGCATTAAATATGCGACCTATGCTCATCACCAATGGGTGTAGTGGTCTCCCAAGACAGGTACTGCTCCCTCCTTTCAGCAGGAATCGGGGGGAGAAATAAACGGAAACGGAGCACAGATGTGCTTGCTTCTTGCAAGCAGTGCGTGCATGGGACGCATAAATAAACTAACAAGAAGGAGTACCATAACACAGTGAACTGAAACTGACCAATAAAAGTAAGCGCACAAAAGCAGTGGCGACGCGGTGGGGCATATATGCTTTGATATCTCACCTTAATTTGTGGACAGAAAGCAGTATTGTGTAAATTCAATGCTAGTCGGCTCTCCCAGATGCAGGCACATAAATTCAAGGTTAAAAGAAAAACTAATGTTTAACTCATTTAATTTGAGATCGTTGCAACTCAGACTTCAGCATTTTATTTTGGCTGGGGCACCGCGGGCAGGACGGGTCAGGCAGCACGCTTCAGCTCTTTTTCTGCAGGCTATCAAATTAGTGAGCACTCTACGTTTCAATATGAATTAATTGTTCTTGCTGCATTTGTTGTTGGGCAATTTCACTTCACATGACGTCATCCTTAACCCCAGCTGGTGGTTCTCACTGCAGGTTATGGTTCTTTCTGCTCATTATCTCAGTGGGTCCTTCTAATTCCCTTCCATAGTGCCTGCGTCTTTGGTACCCATTTATGATTGTCCTCCACATTGTGTGGAGGGTAAGTTTTTTCCTCTCTGGTCCCTCGCAGCAGTTGATCCTTGTATCTATTTATGGGATAGTGCTTGTTGGGGTGGTCCCATGGCCTGGTGTATCATACCTTAGACCAGAGGTCTTCAAGCTTTTTTGCTCCGAACCCCTCCTAAGCAAAATGTTTTGAGGTTGGGCCCCCCTTCAAAACTTTATGGCAAGGGTTGGGGGAGTGGGAGGGACATGGCTGAATGCAGGGGGCGGGACATATGAGATGATTTCAGGAGTACTTTTTCTATAGCTCATAAAACACACGAAATATGAGACTTACAAAACAGCAAATCCATCAAACAAAAGCATGTATGGTCCCAAAAATACTGCTCCCCATAATTGTGGTGTTCTGAGCCCCTCACACTCATAGTCCCCAATACAAGTACATCTGCTGCATTAATGATAACAGCAGTCCTGAGTAGTTCAGAAAAAAAGAGCTCCCAAATGATGTCTCCCTTTTTTCTGCAAAGGTGCCCTCTGCCCTAATGCTAGAAAGGAAAATAAGCCCCCATGCCCCTTTTTCAAAAGTAGACAGTCATAATTGTGATGCAGTGGACCCCTCAAGCCCCAGGGCCCCAGGTCTACTCCATCTGGTTAATTAATGATAACCAGCAGTGGCCACTTACACACCTGGCAGCAGTACCTACTGCACTAATGAATGTCCCTTTTTAAAGAAAAAAAGGGGGGAGGCCACTTATATTATCGCATTTGCTACGTAATTCATCATGTGCTGCATAGCAATACATATCCAATTCTTCAGTGCTGTAAACTAGTACTTACAGATGTTCTATTCTGAAGGACAGAATTATGGTATTTTTGATAATTCTTTATTGTGCGGTACAGGAAGACAAATGCGTTCTTGTTGCACACTTATGTTTTTAAGTGAACCTAGTTCTATGTATGTTGCTGTTTATTTTGCTGTACAATTCACTTCTTTGGTGGTCCTCTGCCGTGTTTTTTAAATATGTTGAATGGGGATTTAGCAGCCATTTAGTCACCCAAACCTACTTTGGGACAGGATCACCCCGGATACCTTGTTGCTGTTGTCATAAGGCCGTTTGAGCTCCGTGCACATAAAACCAACCATCTGCTTATTGCTGCACAGACCAATATGTCCTCACAGCACTCGAACAAATATTAACTATCTCCTCTGCTGCTAAACAATTCCCACCCCCCTTTAACAATTTCTTATTTAACTTCAACTTGAGAACTTCCGTTAGTAACAGGCCCTTTTGCCCTTTCTCTTGACTCCAACGTTTCTTTGCACCGAACCGGCCTGTCTGCCCCTTGACCAAGCCTGCCTTCCTTTCATTCCCCATTCTCCTCTTACTTTTCGTGGTTCTTCTCCCTGTTACCTCTAAACTTGTCCTTAGTGCCCTTTGATGAGCGTGATCCCTATGATAAATACCTCTTCCTCTGACTGCATCTCTTTCCCAGTGCACAACCTGCTGCTGAAGCCTATTGGCCCTGTACCAGGGTGGGTTGGTAGGCTCAGTACTTCCATAGAGCAACTGCTCTGTTGCGGAGTCGGCGCTGTGAAGCAATTACCACTCCCAAATCTCCCTGGGTAAAGGGGCAGCACCTTCCTATCCACCCAGGGCCCTGCAAGTCCTTCAGAGTGTGGTGTACATGTAAACTTCATAGAAAAAAACACAATTAAATTTACCAATACTGTGTGGCTCTGTAATTACCGCATATCTTATAATCATGATTCAAGCAGAAAAAGCAGCTTCCACCAGAATCGGAACTACTGAAATCTCCGTAATAAAGGCCTATGTATGTTTATGCATCTCAGTAAGTACAGCCAATTGTTAATGATAATCAGTGGATTTTAAATCAATTATTTTGGTACTCTTGCTGTTAACAGCATATCAGTTAAATACATTCTTGAGCCATCCTCACATAGGTCAGGAATTGAAATGGGCAAAATAAAAACTACATACATTTTTTTTGTTTTCAGCAATTCGTCAAGAAACATCATTTACAATGACAATAGCTCTAACACTCACAAATGCTAGACCTATTGCATTGCAAATGATTGTGTGTGTGTTTTAGCAGCCTGTTTGAATACCAGCACACTCACAGACCCCCGCCCCCACGGCACTCTGATCAGAGTTCTCACTTACTTCAAGGGCTAGAAGTAAATGAAGACAGCCTGGATATGAGGCAAATTAACATTGCCGCACTTCCAGGACATCTTCATTTACATGTACTTGCACAGCCATTTGCGCCACCACTGGGACCCCATCCAGACCCCCCAGGGGGGCGCACCCCCCAGTTTGAAGACCTCTGCCTTAGACTTATCAGCAGGCATAAGCATGTTCATATGGCTCTAGCAACAGTATTTTCACGGTAAACCCACAGTGGTCATTCATTTGTTTGTGCTGGTGAGGCCTGTAGTCACAGCCTGAGTCAGTTTGCACACACAACCTTCTCAGTTGCTTAGGAATGGGCCAGTATTTGAGGTGGCCATGGCAGGGGGAGGCAACACAGTCACAGAGTGCATGCGCTCTCAATATGGGTGGTTGATGCCTTCAATGGCCATGAGAAGTAGTTGCTGAGGGCCACGCACATGCCACCTCCAGTCAGTTAAGGCGGTCTTATTTTGGGGTTTACTGGTTCACTCCCTTGCCGACATCTGACCACCAACGGAACTCCACATGGCCTATTTCCAATGGAGGGTCAGCTTGTTGACCTTTTTTAATATATTGGTGTTGCAGGCATCCCATGTGCTTACAGGGGATGGTCACAGATGGATCAGTTAGGATATTGGGTCTGGGAAGCGATTCAACATGGGTTACGTGTCACCCCTAGCAGGGTGAGACTTGCAGGGCCAGAAAGGGCTGAAGTGGGATGCTACTAAGCACTACCAGAGGGCAGCAATGGGTATCCGGGCTCCAGATTTCTTACCTAGCACAGGTGTGCATTTATTCTCTTTGGGCACTTGGAAGCTCGATGCTAGTAGGCATTTTGAGCGATTCTTTGTGAGGCCACCATGCTGTGGTGCATTGGCTTCATTTTAATGGCGTTACGATAATCTTCACCCAGAGCTGCCTTCTTCTAGAAATGAGAAGGCGGAGGTTTTCGTCACCCCCGTTGACCATATTAGCCCACAATCATCCACATGAGGGAAATTGACTCAGTAGAGTGGCGCCGAGATATTGAGTAGAATCGAGTTTCCCTCATTTTGCACTCCTTTGGAGGTTCGAAGATCCGCAAATTAGGTCCAGGGAACCAGTAGGGAATCTTGTGTACGGAGGTCAAGGGATGTACAACTGGGTTCAGGAAGGCAGAGCAAGTCGCCAGTGGCGGGATCAATCCATTGGATAGCGAGTCCTAGCTAAGCTAGGGCGATGCCAAAGGAGCATGGGAGAGTACATCCATCCCTGGATGGTGGTTTTCGGGTGAGGGCACGTCAGCCTCCTGCTTGGGAGGAAACTGAGATGGGTGAGAATGTATTGGGTTGATCCATGCATCTAGGGTGGTCTGTGCCAAACAGTAAAGTTGTGGTATGGCCTACGTTTATAAAGTGATGGGGGTCAGCCAGCAGACGTGTACCCAAAGGGGCAGAGATATATCTTGGAGCACACATATAAGGGGGTCCGGGGATGGAGAAACTATCGGTCAGAAGCCAGTCACCGGCCTTCCCACAATCTTGGGGGCGGTTACGAAGGCCCTCCAGCGGTGGCTGGGGGGAGGCCGAGATTGCCAGTGACCCCTACGCCCTGTGTTTGAATTTCTAGCAGCAGAAAAAGGGGGCTACCCAAAGATTGGACTGATTTACTGAACTTACCCCTTGGAGGGGTGTTGATTTTGTGTGGGCACTGGGCAGGCAGGAGGGGAGACTGATCTGCTGGTGGTCCTAGACCTGTCTGCCCTACCATCGGGATGCCTGGAGTTGAACATTCTGTGGGGTTTTGCCTGGTGACGGGTACCCCGGCAGGGACTGAGCGCTGTGCGGTGCCCTGATGTATGTGGTACTGTGGTTTATTGCTCATCCCTCCGAGTGATGGAGGGGAAGTTGCCACTAAATTATGCCCTGGATGCCCTTGGTTGAGTGCATGGGCTATGGATATGAAAAAGGGGCCTGCTGGCTCATTTCTTTTTTTAATCGCACTTTGGCACCAGCATAGCGTCAACTTTTCTTCTAACCGTCTCTAAGAAATGAATGCACTGAACTGAACAAGAGAAAGCAAACCTATTTTCTTTTTAAACTTTTTAATGAACCCCTTATTGTACACATCACATTCAACAATAAATGTCTTTTTTTCACTCGTATTTAAATATGTATAGACGTCAAATGCTTTGTCCATGATTTCTTTTTAGCAAGAAAAGGTACAGTGAGACGAGAACATGCGACACGCCTAAAACAGCATTTAAATGTACAATTACAGCCTGCCTTATGTCTGAAATGTCACATCGGAATCACTTCACTTGATTATAAACATTAAATAATATGCATAGCGTTTTATTCTCCAGCAGGTACCAAGCAGCAGGTACCAGGAACACGCGAAACAGAAAATGTCCTCTGACGCCATTGTCCGCGCGCGCGCTTGTCTGGAGGCAAGGCGCGCTACAGCGCTACCACCGAGCAGCAAATTACCTGTGTACTTAAACGTGCTTTTGAAGAACATTCGAGCCTACGTGGAGACAGCGGGATTACAAAAAGGCCGCCCCGCTCCCGGGCACTGCTAACGGCACCTCTGCCTGTGCAACGGGAAGTAGCATAGAATAGCTCCGCTCAAAAGCTTTATGTAACTGTACTTGTACAAGACTTAATGAGCTTTCCCCCTGTGACTTAGAAATAAATCAACGGGTGCATTTTCCCCAACAGCAACAGAAGGGAATTGCCATGGCATTAAAAGTTAATAAAAGTAAGCAAAGATACGAGTTTTTTTTTCTTCAGTGTTCTGAAAAGTATGCTCAATTTCTGAAGCGTTCTGTGCTGGCTGGGTTTTTTAATTAACATTTTATTGTTGTTTGAATGTCACGCGCCTACAATGTACCCCAGCCATAGGACAGCTCATGGTCGTTGACTGTCAGTGTCCTATGCTTTCTGCTCCCAAAATGGATGCTGAGCAAGGAGAGGCGTGTTTAAGAGGTGTGTCTGCTAATTGGACACAGAGGCCTTCGTGCCCAACTAATCAATTATTTTCTATTGAATATTTGAAAATGTTTTTTATGTTTCCTCTTTGCTTATATCTGAGTGGAATGCTACTTGGTGTAATCGCTCAGGCAGTGTATGTATCCTACAAAAATAAGGCCTAGCTGTGTAAGGCACAACATTTTGGGGGCAGATTTACTATGATTTGTATCAGGGTTGCGTCCCGTTTGTGCGCAGCCCCAACGCAAAATAATTTTTGGTATTTACTAAACCATGCAAAGCAGCTTTGCGTGGCTGAGTACATACAAAGTAATGCAAGGCAGCCCATAGTTCTGCCTTGCATTACCTTGCGTTGGAAAGGTGGCGTTCCTATGCATCCAACCATGGATTTTGGCGTATTCCCAGATTTACTAAAGCTAGTAGACCTATGAATGGGTCAAAATGCTGTGCCTTCCCGAGTAATGAGGAGAAATATCTTTATTCCTCCTTGTTATTTCTTCTTTCCATGTGTGCTGCATTCTGCTGAGTACTGAGACAGCTCTGCTGGAAGTTGCGGAAACCATCCGAGAATCCCTAGACCAGGGCAGTAGCGCTATGCTAGTGTTGCTGGATTTATCTGTAGCCTTTGATACGGTCTCTCATTCGATTCTTTTAGACCGTTTGGCTCAGATGGGTATCTCAGGGACTATCTTGAACTGGTTCCATTCGTTTCTGGAGGAGCGGTCTCAGCAGGTCTTACTCCGCCCTTATGTCTCCTCTCCTAGCATCATGGGCTGTGGAGTACCACAGGGTTCTGCGCTTAGCCCGACCCTGTTTAATGTATATCTCGCCCCTCTAGCCTCTACAATGAATAACTGTGGTGTACGACTAATATCGTACGCGGATGACACACAACTGGTGTTCTCTTTTTCAGCTACTACGCGAGCTGCATTCGACAATTTCAGGCTTTGCCTTACTAAGATCTCCTCTTGGATGACAGACAATTGTCTTAAACTGAATACGGAAAAAACCGAGGTGATGTTTTTTAACCAGCCTTCACCCCCTTTAGCTGACCTTTGGTGGCCGTCGCAACTGAATCCTCCTCCCACTCCTGTATCCTCGGTCAGAAACCTGGGCTTTAGATTCGATTCTGAATTGTCTGTTAAAGCCCAGATTGGCCAAGTATCCAGAGCATGCTTCTGGAAACTTAAATCTTTGCGCAGATTTCTTCATCTCCTGCCTATGGACTGTCGGGCCACCATTGTCCATGCCTTGATTACGTCTCAGCTGGACTACGCTAACAGCTTGTATTTGGGCCTTCCGGCCTATCTTATTCAAAGGCTGCAGACAGTCCAGAATGCAACAGCTAGGTTTATTAGAAAGGTACCCCTCCGGCACCATATCTCCCTCATTTGCGCAGCCTACAGTTGGCTGCCGGTAAAAGGAGAATTCAATTTAAGGCCTTATCTTTGGCCTTTAGAGCGACTAGAGACTGTGGGCCTGGTTATCTTAGGCAGAGACTCCAGATATACCATCAGAATAGAACTCTGCGTTCAAACTCTCAGTCGTTGCTCCGTGCTCCCCGCTTTCGGAGAGCAAGGATGGGAGAGCGTGTCTTTGCTGTTAGAACAGCCGCCCTCTGGAACGAGATGCCTATTCATTTGCGCAAGGCTGAGTCCGAATCCCTTTTTAGGAGCTCTTTGAAAACTTGGCTGTTTGATCTGTCCTAGTCTCTTCCCCTCCCTCAACTGCTTTAACCTCATAGCGCCGGGACACCGCCGTAGGTGGTAGCTGTGCGCTTTATAAATGCTATTGACTTGACTTGACATAGAAAGAGGAATATGCTTCTACGGATTGTTTTTGTGCAGGAAGGTATACCTTCCTGCACAGAAATAATCCTGCCCCAAATGCAGGTACTCTTGCACCATGGTGCAAGGGTGGCACTAGGCAGCCTCAAGTGCGCCAGTGCAAGGAGGGAGCTGAAGAGTGCCATATCTTAATAGATAGGGCGCTTTTCAGCTCTCTCCTGTTCACACAGCTCAGCGCAGCGTCTTGCCTTGCTGCACTGCATTGCGTGAATTCTAAAGAAATCTGCCCCATGGTAACTCGACCATGTGTGCTGAGAAGAGAGAAACACCACACCCATGAGAAACTGACATAGTACCCGAGGCTGAAATGAGACACAATCAAATCAGCATTGTCTTTGAATAGGTTTTAAGGTGACCACTCAATCCAGGTCATTATGGACTTTTCACCTACTAGTCATTGACAGGAAGTCAACCTAATAAGTTCCCTAAACCCAGAGTAACAGAGGCCTGTAACTTTCCTTTGTAAAAGCTTGCCCTTGACCCATTGAACTAGCCATGGACAGATCAAATAGGAATCCCTAAGTAGAGTCTCCACCCAAATAGTGTGAAAATGACATGGAAAACGTCTCAAACATTCCATGACAATTTCTTAAGAGGGTCTTCCACAGACAAACTAGTCTCAAATAATAAACCCACCAAAAAGGATTACACCCCAATGAAGTCTCACTAGTGCATCATAAATCTCTTTTAAATTTTTTTAAATT
The DNA here is from genome assembly GCA_963921515.1 of Calotriton arnoldi. Classification (NCBI taxonomy): domain Eukaryota; kingdom Metazoa; phylum Chordata; class Amphibia; order Caudata; family Salamandridae; genus Calotriton; species Calotriton arnoldi. The sequence goes on from CAWUFW010005593.1 coordinate 1,029,520, forward strand.
ACAGCTACAAAATGTAAAGAAATGCAAAGTACACCACCAAGCATCAATTCAGCAGAATTAATCTGCTCCCTATACCGATTAAACTTCTTTGACAGAAATATTTGTTATCTGACAGGTATCACCCACATTTTTCCATTTGTCTCTTTAGAAAATCACTCAAAGCCCCCTGTGTTGCATAGCATTTACACTCTATTGCTGGACAAGCTGAGAGCACGTTCTGACCAATAGCTTCTGATGAGGTCCTTGTACCTTCACGGAGTGCTTGGAGTTATATCCTCCAGACAGCTGTAGAAACCACTAGATGAGCCACCACTAGACCTAAGAAGATGCATTTATGACATCCCAGTAACTGAAAGTTGTCAAGACCAACCAATAAAGAAATTTGCGATGGATATATTGATATAACGGATATCTTGCTCATTCTAATGAGGATGCCTTCCCTGAACACCGTTTTAGAGGCCAAGTTACTAGAATCTGTCTCAATTGGCATTCTCTTCACCACTCTTAAGACATTGGGCCTTACTTTCCTCTAACCCCAATCTGCCAAACTTCTCAGGAGTTAGACATGTTGGGAACAGTATTAAAATGTTGGAGATTATCACAGTTTGATGTGATTGACATTTGGAGATGAAGGGTTGAACATGCTCCTCTGGGAACCGAGTTGCTTGTCATATTTAGGCGTCAAGATATACCATGATCAGGCTGATCTTCAGGATGTGAATATAGGACAAGCCATTAGAGCAGTGAGGTCATGTTTTGACTTTTGGAAAACATTACCTCTATCAGTAGCGGGGAGAGTAGCGCTGCATAAGGTGGTAACACTTCCCTGTTTGTTATATTATTTCACAGTGCTGTGGGTGTGGATACCTAGAACAATGTTCTGAGAGTTGGATTCCCTTATTATTGCATTTATCTGAGGAACTGGATGTAAGAGGATGGCACTATCAAAATTACAATGCCTGATGATTGGGGGAGGGGCTAGCTGTGCCTGAGTTTGAAACATATTATTTAGCTGCACACCTGCAGTGGTTCAGCCAATGGGTGGCAGGCATACAAACTCCGTAGCGAGGGATGGGTCCATCTTTCCCAGGGCTACCTAGACTATTAGGCGTGCTGCTGAAAACATGATGCTCCTCATTTTGTGACATTCATGAATTCCGCATACTGTGTAAATGTTGGTATAGGTGTTTACAAAAGACATGTACAAGGATTCCATATTCCCCAGACATACCCATAACCATGCTAAAAACGTTACCTCATGGGGGCAAATGGGAAAAGCTGATGGATTGGACTGTAGCTGGGGCGACCAGAATGGGGGATTTATTTTTGAGAGGGGGAGCTACTCCCATTTGATGATTTCCGTGAGAGTTTGACTTGCTGCCGGGTCACTTTCTGCTTCATAGGGCCTTAACAACAGCGATCCGCAAACATTGGAGATCGGGCTGGTTGGAGCCACGTTTTCTTAAAGCCTGTCAGTATAGTTCAATGGCAGCGGACACGGTTAAAGCAGTCGTGTGCCTTTAGAGAGCAATACGGGACAATATGCTTCAACCCCTTGAGGCCTTGAGAATCTGTTGCGGGGAGGATTTGGGGGTTCCCATACCGGACAGAGACTGGGAGACAATTTTACAGAGAATACCAAAGGTATCAAGAAATGCCAGATTTTAGCTAATCATTTTTTCTGTCCTACCTTGGGCATATTTGACAGCAGGGCGCATTACTAAATATTTTAATCTGCCCGGGGCATCCTGTCTGAGATGTGGCGAGGTGGGAACTGAACTCATGCACATGATGTGGACTTGTCCTTTACTAACTGCTTACTGGGCGGAGGTAACAAGAGTGGTAGCAGATGTCATATCGAGGGAGGTTCAATGTTCTCCTGGACATTGTCTCCTGCACTGGTTCCCACACACTTCTAGGACTAAGGTCATCAGTAGAATCCAAGACTTGGCTTACATATTGGTGAAGACGGAAATCACTAGAAACTGGAAGATTCGTTGGGGTCCCCAAAGTATAACTTAGCCCCGGAAGCTTGAAAATGGGCTGGATATGAGGGGGAGGTATTGTTGCGAGAAGCTAGGCAGGGGCTAGGCTGAATGAAAATGGCACAAGCATGGGAAGCACTAGTAGATTGCCTGAGGGATCCAGACCATCAGTCATCATCAATGACACCAGGTGGCTCACCTACTGATGCTCCCCCTTGAATGTGGTTGTAGCTGCAATTAGGATTTGGTATTGCTTATATTTTTAAGTCTCAGCTCTAGACAGCACGCATTCGCTGTCTCGAACTGAAATATGCTGTATCTAGTGTTGTGGGCTTCAGCCATACCCCCGTCCCCTGTGCCCCAGCCAGATGGCAGGCATAAGGAAGGAATTTCCAGATGTTAGGGGGAGGAGAGCTATGGGAATGAGCCACACTGAGAGTTGATTTAGTTAGCTCTTGCTGCTCTGCTGAGATTTCAGCCATCATGGGTTTTGGAAGAATGGTGCTTTCTGGGACAAGAATATGCCACACTTTGGAGGAAGTGGTCATGTGCCTGGGTGGCACCCTGCATCCCATTGGTCAGGGCTGGCCCCCTCTTGGTGCCCATAAGCTGAGTATAAGCATCTGAGAGCTGCATATCCTCTCAGTTCTGCTGCCTGAAACTACATGGAAAAGAATGACTGTGCTGCTGGAATCTGAATTTGAACCCAAATGCCTTGCACTCTGGATGACTGCGCCTGCTGCACAATTTAGTACTACAGCCCTGGGGACTTTGCCATGCTTCAAGAAGGATTAAGGAGTTGACTTCCTTCAGTTACAGGTTAACAGAGCCTACCTGCATCAACTCCACCAAGAGTCCCCAGTCTGGAGTGCATCCAGTAGACTTTCAATGATTTGGCCAGGTGCATTATGGAAATTGTGGTCCCAACCTTACAAGGACCATCCATGCGATTCCAGACCCTTGGATGTGTGTTTTGGACACTCTGGACCCACAAGGAGACCTTTAGGAAACACATCCTAATGTTTGGGAAAAAGCTCCATAAGAGGACCGACTCGACCAGGAGAGCCAAGCAGGCCTCCTTCAACCGCGACCCAGCCTGCTGGTTCGTCCCGCTGAAAAGCTCCAGAGCTCCGACTTCCAGAATTGGCCTGAGGCCTCGTGAAAGCTCAAGCCGATAAACCCTCTCCGAATCCAGCCTAGTGAAGAATCTTGCCACGATGAGCCGACTGTTCCTTTTGGGGCTACCTTATGCTCCCACATTAGATCCTGGGGGACTTCAGTAACTGCTACTTCACCCTTTCCATCTAGGATTTCAGGAGCCTGCGAGCTTTTCAGTCAGCGTGTGCTGATGTTCGTTTGCCCTGCAAACTGAGCCTGCATCTCGCAGCAGTTCATCCAGAGACTATTCAATGTTTTTGATTTTGATTTATTTGTGGAAAAGTGCCCTATCATCAAATGAACACTTTTTTTGACTCCCCTTATATGTATGCCATACCATTTTGACCAATTTGCATGAAATTTGGCAGGATGAACGAGAGTGTCCAAAGTTACGCGTAGATCGCTGAAGAGAGGGAGCAAAGTTATTTACAATGCATAAACCTGCATTCATTTGCAGTGCTGTGTAATCCTTAACTATTGAGATGCAAATGCTTCCTCTCTGATACATATTCTCCTTTACTTGCAGATTTTATGTCATGTTGGGAAATAATTTATCCAATTGGAGGCCTAGTTTGAGTCTGGTTTCCTTGCTAACAGCTAGTTAGCCCCCTAGGCGTGGGAATGTATTTAGATAATAAAAACACCAAACCACTCTTCTAATCTTCCCCATTGTGCTTTGTTCCAATTGACATCCTCTTCATGATAGATAAACAAAAACTGAACACTCTAATTGAGATCAGGTCCAATTGTTAGCTGAACCATGGAGACAGCAGCTTCAAAACTTCCTCACTTGTATAGACACTATGTGCTTCTTAACACAGCATTGCATGTTTTCACTGATATTCCACATTGTGAATAACAAAAGTACATTTTTGTTTTTACTGCTGACAGCCAAACATTATAGTCTAGCATGTTATGCTAACTGCACCACAATAAACAAATCATATAAAGTAAATATAATGGCTGGAGTGCATTGTCACCCATAACAAAGCCATCGTGCTGGTGACATTTACCAACCACTCAGCCTTTGGCCACATGGTTCATTATGCTACCAGAACCTTTCAATGGCATTATTGCAACAAAACATGCAATTATTCATTGGGGTGTGATATCCGCTGGAAGTGGCGTTACCAGATGTCATAAATGTCGGTTACGTGGTTTGATGGACAGTATGGTTTTATTTTTTTACTTATTCTGCTACACTCTGGAGCCCTGAGAGCTGTATTAAAGTGATAACTTCCTGTGCAGAAACGTGCTTCATCCCATAGACAGTTCTCTGGTCACACGTGTATTGTGCTGTGTTAAGCAGCAGTTAATGAATCATCTACAATATCTTTTTGCAGTCAAGTCCGCATTACAGAATCTGAGGCAGCCAGTGGCGACTCCTTCGCTAAGGTCGAGGAGCGTCACCCCACTGCACCAAAGGAAAAATACAATGATAATAAATATTGTTATTATCAATGTATTTTTCCTCTGGAAGTCAGTGGCTCGCGGGGCGGGACTGGGCAGCGCAGGAGGAGGAGTGGTTTGCACTCCCTAAGTGCGCATGACTGCTTGGGCAGCCCTCTGGGACCGGCCAAGCAGTCCTGCGCACTTTGTATGTTCCCACCAGGCTGCATTACACAGCCTTGTGAGGAGCATGCGAAGCCTCCCTGTACCTGTCTGAGGGCCGAGCACATTGCAGCATTGTGACTGGCTCAGGAGAGCCAGCTGCACGAGTGCTTCCTGCTGCTGCCGGCAGGACTGGGACCAGAAGATGAAGAGGACGGAGGAGAGGCAGCCGTCCGTCCGTTTCAGGTAAGTCTTTTTTTATTCCCACCCACCCGCCCGCACCACCGCCTTCCGGTAGCAGCCGCTACTGGAGGCAGCACGGGGAACTGTCCCCTTGAAAGGGGATTTCCTCGTTTGCTTGTTATGGTTTCCTCTATTGAGCAGGAATACTCGGTCTATGCAGCAAAGTTCTGCGTGTAGCTACACTACAAGTGTGTCGAGAGCACCACGAAAGAGTCGTTTTTAGGTCACAGCCTACCAGACAGTGTAGCTGTGTGGTATGCGAAAGACATCTTGGGGAGTTTCAGAAAGCTGTTCTGGGAATTAATTCTGCCTGTTGCTTGCCATTGGCTTTGTGGTTTGTAACTCACGTTTTCTTGCTTCTCATTTGGTAGCTTAAGTTCTAAAGGTTCACTTCTCCCTCCCATGCTAAAACCTTATTTACCAGTATTCTTCTGAGAGCTCCCTTTTTGTAAACAGATTTGTAAATCTTGATCTAATCTCCTCATATTCACTGTGCATTCAAAGCCAGAGGTCAAATGTCAAGCTGTGTCTTCCAGAGAGCTCGTGCTTTAGGCTGACTTCAAAGTGCGTTTATAGGGAAGAGGAAAACATGACAGATTTTTTTTAGGCACAGAGAGAAAAGTGACTTGAATTATTTTGCACTCTGTGTGACTTCTGTCCTCCCGATTTCTTCACTGTTTAATCTTTGTCGAATTACCCTATACAGATATAGTTTTCTAAAAGATTCATTTGCATAAACCATTTTTGCACTGTACAGCACATTCTCTCTAAGGGTTTGCATTTGCATGCTTCAGCCAACATTAATTGAAACTGTTGCGTGAAATAGCTGTGTGCTTTAAATGGGAAAGTCGTTTGTAAATCTAAGCGAGTTAATGTTTAATCCTACCTTTTGAATGAGATTAATGCATATGTTAAAGAAATCTATGTGCAACCTGCATCACGGATTCAATTCAAAACATGCTGACTCAGTATTTCATGCTTATGAGGTTGATTAAACAGATTTAATATTGAACTAGGCAGCAGTAACACATTTTTTTGCAGTGCCTCGAAGCTGGAAGACCTCGGCAAGCTCTATGAACAAAGTATTATTTTTAATATTCCAACAAAAGTCGATTAGGAGCCTAGCAGTCATGGTGCTTCCCCGTAACCATGATGACAGCAAATATGGGAGCGACTGAACAACAATTACTGCAGTGAAAACTGACGAGTGGTTTCCCTGTAAGCTACCAATTAAGCTATGGTGGGTACGAGGTAACTTTTAGGTGCTAGGTGCTGATTGCAGCACTCCATCATGGAAGGCGCAACAGGCAGCATGAGGATGGCAAATGGAAGGCAAGGGTGCTTGGTGGTGGGAGAAAAGAGCAAGTGATAGAAAAAGTGGTTATCTGCTTACAAACTGGTTTCTACAAAGTAAAAGTGTCTCCATTAGCATTCTTCCCAAACTTTATTTCTGGAATCTTTGAGCAGAGCGAGAAACAGATTCCAGCAACGCCAGATGGAATCAGGCATGAAGGACAAGAGAAACACTTCGATCACTTAATTCCCCACGGCCGCTGCCCATGCTGCTATGCAACAAACAAAGGCACCTCCCTCACAGAAGAAATTCTTACCACCACTCACATGGAATCAGGTGAAGAACCAACCTCCTCCAGAGGTTCAACTTTAGTAAAAACAGACAGAAAGAAGAAGTCTAGGGCTGCAGACATGAACTTAAGTGTATTCACCCTAGAGGAAATTGTCTCCCTTCTAAACACACTGAAACACTAAATTACCTATCTATAACAAGCATTGGCAAAGCCAATAGGTCTCGCCTATGTGAGATCTATTGGCTTTGCCAATGTTTCTAGCCATGTTGCAACGTGGCTGAAAGTAAAGAAGAAAAGCTGTATGCCACAGTCGGCGTTAACCATGTCACAACACTTTTTTTTTGTTACTGTCACCCATGCTGCATTGAAGCCAGCACTGCTGTACAATATGGCTAAAAAACAAACATTGACAAAGGCGAGACCTATTGGCTTTGCCAATGCTTGTTCACTGAAGGTCTCTCCCAAGTGAGCAATATGACATTGACCTATTTCTCAGTAACTTGGGAGCTCTGGCAAGCATTTTTATACGGTAGATGAAAGCTGGTCCAAGTGTGAATACTCTACTTTCACTGGGAACGCTTCAAAACAATTAGGTAATTCTCTATTTTTCTTTTAATTTATGGAGGCTGAAGTAGCTCTCACCTATTTGGTTTGGCAAAAGGGGCCACGTGCCTCCTGTTGAGTGAACTGTGAATGTGTCTCATGCTTGTCATGTTTTACTTTGTCATTGATGGTCTACTACATTTTCTTCCTCTTTTGGCTGACTTTTAGGGGGCCCCAACCCTAAAGAACCCTTAGTATACCCAAGGACAGGATAGACCCTAAACTGCTCTCCTAAGCCTGTCGTTTTGCAGGGGGTACTCCACTCAACCCCTTTATCAAGGTCCTGGATGGTGGCAGTATTTATGTAGTGCAGTAAACAGTAGTAAAATCAAATCTCCCCTTGGTAAAATGTTGTGCTAACAACAATCCACTCAATCACTGTACACAAAGATCTTCATACAAATCACTCAGAGCTGCGAAATATTCTTCAATCAAACTAGTTCCACAACAATATTTATTTATATATTTATTTATTTATAGAGCGCAGCATTCATCCCGCAGGATATCACGGCGCTATGTAGCAAGAGCTCGTGGTAGGGCCGCCAACGGGTGTGGTCTTAGGTATTAGGCCTTGGGGAACAAATGAGTTTTAAGTTTCTTTCTAAATGCTGTATAATCAGCCGTGAAATATGAAGAAACTCTTAGGGGTCTATTACGATGGCGTTCGGATGTCCACCGCCGGGCCGGCGGTGGCGTCCGCCGGACCGGCGGTGGACATCCACCCGCGATCGCAACCAAGAAAACCGCTGGTCAAATTAGGATGGCGGTGGTGAACGCGGCGGTGGGAAATTCCGACCGCCGCTTTTCCGCCGGTTACCATCCGCACTTCTGCCTGGCGGACGGAGCAGGACCGGGATAATGGTGGCGGTGCAGAGCAGGCTCCGCTGTCAGGATTATGATGCCGGCGGTAGCCAGCCTTTCCTCAGCGTAAAACCGCCATGGAAAGGCATGCAGAGATTGTCTTCCGGGGGCCCGTTGCGTGCCCCCAATGTGTTGGGGGGGTCCAATGGGGGGATACCCATGGTCCCCCCTACATTTCCCTGTACCAGGTGGCAGGCACTGTGCAGTGCCTGCCACTCAGTGCAGGGAAATGCAGGACATGCTCCTTTCGGCATCGCGGCGGTGGTGCGGGCAGCAGCAACCGCCGCAATGTTAAGGCCCGCGATCAGACCGCCGCGGTCGGATTTCGAGCGCGGATCATCGTAATTAGACCGGCGGTGATGTCGCGGTCCATGTGGGCGGTCTTTTCCCGCTACCATGGCGGTCGGCGAGGTTTTCCGACTGCCATCGTAATAGGCCCCTTAGTTTTTAAGAATGTGTTTCAATGGTAGATTTGATTTTACTGTTGGATAATGGTGCCTGATCCCATTGTTTTGTGGGGCCCTCTCTCTTATTATATTACTTTAATGCAGTAAACAGTACCCAGGGGATGCCTCTTGGCTATTCAGGGTACATTAAGACGAGTGTCCTCAGGTGCGCAGTCCCCTTTTATGGAAAGAAGAGTGATTACCTGTCATTAGGGTTATTGTTAGATAATAGCATTTTTTTTGTATAAATGGTGATTGGAAAAAGAAGAGTATTTGTTGACTACAGAAAAATGACAGGGACTTCTTCATCCCTCTTGTAACTTTGTCTTCAGTGTCTGAATGGAGAAAATACTCAAATCCCATCAGAGAAGACCCCGTAAGAATGGATCTGTTTGGTGTCATGTAGATACCAACCCCTACTGTTCCCTCTGGAAGGAGGATATTGCCGTCTCTACCTAGCATCATCTCTGAGGGTGAAACTATACTCCAAAATGACTTGTCGGATTTTTGAACTCTGAGGAAGCATTGGCACGATTGTCAATGGGCTGCTACACATTTGCTAAGAAATTATAAGTAAGTTGAATCAAAGTGAAGGCTTCCATTGAAATTGATCTTTGTAGACCCTGGTGTGGTGCTACCTGAATGTGGAAAGGCATGCTATTAATTTCTTATTGCTTAAGACTGAGCCTGAAGAAGCTCTCCTTGCCTAACCAACTCGTACTGGTGATCTTGCCAGCGTGAAACCCCCAGCCAGCCCAAGGAGTGTAAAGGCACACAAAAAATACAGCCAGAAACCCTCACTACCTCTCACCAAAGGCAAGCTGCCCAAGATCCACCTTCTGTACCAACGGTTGCTTTATTTATTCATTTGTGTGTTTCAACTCCCCACATACTATTTCCCTGTACACATTAGTCACTATCCAACGTTAGTTGAGGAGAGGCTCTTCACCACCCTCAGAGTCCAATCTGCTGAAAGAAACGTTTTCCAGTTACACTTTGGGTCCACTGACCTAAACTTGCTGTACAGAGTTTTGACATCTAGATGCTAGGATGGTACCTGGACTCAGAAGCTCAGAGAGGTCTTGTGTTGTCCTAGCCTTGCCCTTTGTGTCTGTGAGCCCACATACCAATATATTCCTTGAGTCAGACCCCTGTCAGCCCCCTTCAGTCCTAATACGTTCTGTCCCCATTTATGTGGAGTTGTTGACCCGGTTTTACTAGATATTGGCAAAGACTAATTCTACACAGGGAGACAAAGCGTGGCATTCTACCACAATGTTGAGTTTTTAATATCAACCTCCAGAATATCAACTACCACCATATTGTCAAGGTAAGTAAAGATTCACTATTCTTAATTCCACATCTATTTACCACGACAATATATAAAGTCAAGCTAATCTGGCATTCAACCTCATCACTCTTTACTGGAAGCAATGAAACAATTAATTTTACTGCACTAAAACCCTATATCCTTTCCCTACAGGTTGCATCATTAATGCTGCATATATCTTTTCATTTTCCAAGTGAACAGTGATACCAAACAGAATATTAGAAAGTACTGTTTTTGGTGGGTAGATCACAGTCCTCAATGGTATTTAAATAAATACACACAACACAGCAAACACAATTGTTTAGGGACCACTAAAAATATACATATTGCCCCAGAAAATTTCCTGTTATTCCCCACACACCCTTCCCCAAAATTGATGTTACCGGGGTCCCAAAAAGTCTAGTAACAGGGGTAGGGAGTAATAACTTGTAGAAATCGGTGTTTCCACACTGATTTCTAAACGTTTTCCTGTTTTATTTTCATACAGAGCTTTCAGTAGCTAAAATCTTTGTGTGAAATACAAAAACTTGTAATTCTGTCGGGCCTGGAAATTTCAGTTGCTGGGCCCATATAAAATTATGAGCCTCTCGTAATGAAGGCTATTGTATGTAATGCAGGTGCACAGTGTTGCATTGTGATATTTTGTTGCTGTTTTATTGATTTGTGGGATTTAAAATTGGCTCTTTTTTATTCACTTTGTACTTATATAGCAAGGTGTTATTATACAAAATACCTCTGGCTACATTCTATCTTTATTGTAACTCTAATAACTGTGATACTGTTTATAGTCTCAACCTTCACACTAGCTTCTTTGAGCCATACTTTGACTGCTCGACGAAGTGACTCCAGAAAGCCAAGAAACCTTCTGAAGCCAATTTTCCATCATAGATCAAGTACCCAGTGTCCTAGTTAGTGATAAACACCTCCAATGCTACCTTTGAAATTGCTCGTTGTCCATGTGGGTTGAATGACTGGGGAAATGCCCTGCCAGGATTTTTCTGTAGTACCTAGTCCTGCACCACAAACAACACAAATGGCCATTTCCATGTGGGCCTGAGTTTATGTAATGCAACGTCATCACTCTCGGAAACCACAGGTTTTTACCTGCAATGATACCATACCCACCTCAATTTCTTTTCTACAAGATGTCCTATACTCATCATGTAATGGGCCTCAGTTTCTTTTGAGATTGATTCCCTGAGCTTTCAATAATTGTTTGATGAGACAACCTTTGGATAGACTATTATGGGTTCACTGATAGAATATCAATGTTAAAAATATCGATGTTCAAAATATCGGGAAAAAAATATAGACTACAAAAATAACGACTCCCATACCTACACAGGTAAGTACAAAAACATTGAATCAAAAATATTGATGTAAAAAATATAGAAGTAAAGAATATCGATTTAAATATATATATATATAAAATAAAATAAAATAATATATATTAAATATATTAAATATTAATTTTAACAAAATAAATTAAATTTAATATACATTTTTACAAAATATTACATATAAACTTAATTAAAAAAAATAAACACATAAACATAATAATTTATATATATATATATATTTACTTTAAAATAATTAATAAACTATCATCTGTAATTTATTTTAAAACTTTAAACTTACATACACATATAATATATATATAAATAATTTAAAATATAAAAAACCATTCTAGAATAAATTAAAACATCAAACTATGAAAAAGTATTTAAACTTAAATTGCCCAATACAATCAGCGCAACAGTGGGAAAAGTGTTGGATAGCAAAATTATTACATTTACTATTCCAACTCCAGTGAGTGCAACAGTAGGGAAAGTGTTGGATAGCGGAGGGGTAAAAATTACTATTTCCACTCCAGTAAGAGCAACAGTAGGTAAAGTGTTGGATAGCGGAGGGGTAAAAATGACTATTCCCACTCCAGTGAGTGCAACAATAGGGAAAGTGTTGGATAGCGGAGGGGTAAAAATTACTATTCCCACTCCAGTGAGTGCAACAGTAGGGAAAGTGCTGGATAGCAGAGGGGTGAAAATTACTATTCCAACTCTAGTGAGTGAAACAGTAGGGAAAGTGCTGGATAGCGGATGGCTAAAAATTACTATTCCCACTCCAGTGAATACAACAGTAGGGAAAGTGTTGGATAGCGGAGGGGTAAAAATTACTATTCCCACTCCACTGAGTGCAACAGTAGGATAAGTGTTGGATAGCGGAGAGGTAAAAATTACTATTCCCACTCCAGTGAGTGCAACAGTAGGGAAAGTGTTGGATAGCGAAGGGGTAAAATTTACTATTCCCACTCCAGTGAGAGCAACAGTTGGGAAAGTGTTGGATAGCGTAGGGGCAAAATTATTATTCCCACTCCAAAGAGTGCAACAGTAGGGAAAATGTTGGATAGCCGAGAGGTAAAAATTAGTATTCCCACTCCACTGAATGCAACAGTAGGATAAGTGTTGGATAGCGGAGGGTAAAAAATATATTCCCACTCCAGTGAGTGCAACAGTAGGGAAAGTTTTGGATGGCGGAGGGTAAAAATTACTATTCCTACTCCAGAGAGTGCAACAGTAGGGAAAGTGTTGGATAGCAGAGAGGTAAAAATTACTATTCCAATTCCAGTGAGTGCAACAGTAGGGAAAGTGCAGGATAGCGGAGAGATAAAAATTACTATTCCAACTCTAGTGAGTGCAACAGTAGGGAAAGTGCTGGATAGCGGAAGGGTAAAAATTACTATTCCCACTCCAGTAAATGCAAGAATAGGGAAAGTGTTGGATAGCGGAGAAAAAAAAATTACTATTCACACTCAGGTGAGTGCAACAGTAGGGAAAGTGCTGGATAGCGGTGAGGTAAAAATTACTATTCCAACTCCAGAGAGTGCAACAGTAGGGAAAGTGTTGGATAGCGGAGGGGCAAAAATTACTATTCCCACTCCAGAGAGTGCAACAGTAGGGAAAGTGTTGGATAGCGGAGGGGTAAAAATTACTATTCCCACTCCACTGAATGCAACAGTAGGATAAGTGTTGGATAGCGGAGGGGTAAAAAAATAATTGAACTCCAGTGAGTGCAACAGAAGGGAAAGTGCTGGATAGCGGAGGGGTAAAAATTACTATTCTAACTCTAGTAAGTGCAACAGTGGGAAAGTGCTGGATAGCGGAGGGGTAAAAATTACTATTCCCTCTCCAGTGAATGCAACAGTAGAGAAAGTGTTGGATAGCGGAGAATTGTTTTTTACTATTCACACTCAAACACTTAGAAAAATATATATATTAAAAATTTAAAATAATAATAAAAATTAATAAACAAAATAAAAAATATTATACATCTAAAAAGAACACATATTATAATACTAATTACATATAACAAAAACCTACAAATAGTATATAAAATAAAATAATAAATACATTTACAAAAAAATAATTCTTTTAAACTAGAAAATATTTACGAACAAAAACATTAATTAAAATATAAATGTATTTATTTTATTTCCTACCCTATAACACCACACCAAAAACAAAACACTTCAACATTTTTAATCAAATGTATTTACATATTTAACATAATTAATAATTAATTAAACAAATTATTAATAAAAAACTAATAAACAATAATTGACTACACACACTTTAAAACTATAATATCCACAACACACACCTAAATTAAACTATAAAATAATAAAGCACAATTAAAACAAAACTTATTTTAAAATTAAAAACTATTACTATTAACAACTAATAATTAAATAATTAAAATTTATTTAATACCCACCCTTTACCCCTTTAAAAGTAAAAACAACACACAAAAAATAAACAATTACTCATAATAAATATCAAATATTTAAAGTTAATTAACAACTATATATAATTATTAAACACAAATTACTTCCCACCCTTCACTCCTATAAACACCACAACACACACCTAAAATGAATTACACAACTACCATAATTAATTACCAATTAATTTATTAAAATTAATTAACCAATTATTAATACATCATTAAAAAATAAATTACTTGCCACCCTTCCCACCTATAAAAACCCCAACACACACCTAAAATTAATTACACAATTACCAAAATTAAATACAAATTAATTAATTAAAATTAACAACCAAATATTAATTCATAAATTAAAAATAAATTACTTCCCACCCTTTACACCTATAAACACCACAACACACACCTAAAATTAATTACAAAATTACCAAAATTAATAACCAATTAATTAATTAAAATTCATTAACAACCAATTATTAATTCATCAATTAAAAGTAAATTACTTCCCACCCTTCCCACCCTTTACACCTATAAAATCCACAACACACACCTAAAATTAATTACACAATTACCAAAATTAATAACCAATTATTTAATTAAAATTAATTAACAAGCAATTATTAATTCATAATTTAAAAATAAATTACTTCCCACCCTTTACACCTATAAACACCACAACACACACCTAAAATTCATTACAAAATTACCAAAATTAATAACCAATTACTTAATTAAAATTAATTAACCAATTATTAATTAATAAATTAAAAATAAATTACTTCCCACCCTTTACACCTATAAACACCACAACACACACCTAAAATTAATTACACAATTACCATAATTAATTAATTAAAATAAATTAACAAACAATTATTAATTAATGAATAATAAATTACTTTACACATTTAACACTATAACATCTCAATTAAACAAATATTAATAAATAAAAATTAATCAATAAATTTAATATAATTTAATTACTTCTCCCCATAAACCCACAACCGACTACGGAACTAAAAACGCAAAATTCAAATGAAAAAAAATAATTACTACAAAAAATTTGACACATATATTAAAAATACAAATAATTCTTATACAAAAAAACATACATCAGATACATATAAAATATAAACTAAAATACATAATAAAAAACGATATTTTTAACAACTATATTTTTGCAAACGATATTAAACACTTTGATATTTTTTAAATCGATAATACTTACCTTAAGTCGATATTCTTGATCACGATATTCTTGCTGTCGATATTTCTGACCCACGATAATAATGGCTCGATATTTCTGCAACTCGATATTTTGAACTCGATATTCTGTCTCTGCACCACTATTATGATATGGTATGTTGTACTGCAGAATGGATTTCTATTGAAACACCCTTCTTTTGCTTTAACCTGTAATGAGGTATCTTGTAGCCTGGCTATGCCACTGTTCCCGTCTTTCCATCTAGAACTGTTGCGAAGCCAGGTTGTAGTTTCATCAGCTGGTGTATTGCTTTGAGGTCTAGGTTGAAGGACCTCTGAGCCCTGCTGAGGTCAGCTAAAAGTTCTTTCACTGTGGGTGTGAAGATGTGCCTTTCGATATTCATGTATCAGCTGTCTAACTTATTTGCCATCATCTCCTGACCTAGTTGTTTGGATTTGCAAGTTCAATTTACTCAGAATGGTCCTGCTGCTTTCTCACTCACTCCTGCTTTTTCCAGTTTATCAAGCACCTGTTCCATTTGCTGATGGATGTTGAAGGGTATGCACCATGCATGAGCACTACCATCTGTATAGTGGGGGCCACATGGAGCTTTATTTGCTTGATTCTGAGGTGTCCTAATTCTTGAGCAAGTCTTGATACTTCTTCAGGTTGTCTTCAAGCACACACTGACACTGGAAGGAAGGTAGATTAGCTGGATTTCTTTGGCTGCACTGTAGTTTAGTAGTCGCCCGTCCCTATCTTCGGTGATGAATATCTGGCTTTGGGTTGAGTCTGTGATGCTCTCCATTATGCACTTGGAAAATAGTTAGAGAAGAAGGTGTTCTATGCATATATGGAGATGCTTGTTTGGTGGAGCGCTGGATGTGGCGTTGCAGTTGGTAGATTATTTCAATGATATTGCCTTGAATGTCATTGAAATAATGCATTTTAAGGGGTGCTAACACTTGAGAGATAATGTGAATTCTTCTGCTGTGAACTCTTCAGATCTGCTGGAGTGGGTAGTTTGATCAACCAGAGAATATCTAAATGAAGCCTTTCTTCCCTCAATGCTATTAGACCAATGCACGAGGGTAACACAGGCCTGCGCAAAGTTATCTTTCCACACTTGGCAACACCTCCATTTTATGGGACACCCATCACTATGAAGTAGGGGTTTGCAATAGTAGAAGCATGAGTTGATGTTCTACTGGCTTGTGGTTTTAGGCTTGGGCCACAAAGAACCTTCACAGTCGCTTTTCCAGTCCATTTATCCGTGGTATTAATTTTTACTGTGATGAAAGCAAAGCCTGCTTATATATGAGCTGTTTTCTCTGAGGCCTTCCTCAGTGCCCAGAAGCCACTAACTTTAATCTTTGTTTCTCTTCAAATCTCAGTTTTGATGAGTAGTATTCCATGGCTATTTGTGACTTAACTTCTTCTGGATCGACCAAGGTGCACGTGCTTACAGGCTCATAGTCATGCTAAAAAGCTTCCAGTGACTCCTCGCCACCATGAGTAAGAACCATCCACAGTCTGGCTTGACTAGCGTAGCAAAGTAGGTCTTAGGGCTACTCTTCATCCCCATGCTGGGGAGAGTCTAGAATATTTTTACCTCCAGCACCCACTGCAATATGCAGCAGCTGCAATTTCTTCACTGTGGAATCTACGTATGTGATTGAAGCAAACATTGGAGCTTGGACTGGCATGTGACAAGACTGGTGGATAACAATGTATTTCCCAGCCATATTTCGGTAGCATCTCCGACCTTATTCATGATTGTATGTACGATAATCTCTCATTAGTTTGATTATTTATGTGCTCCCCGTGTGTTCAATTTCCTCCTATTACCCTTTTACTTGAAAATACTGTCTGCGCTTTTTACATCAAAAGCTCCGATTGATGGATCGGGGATATGTGTGAGTCCCTTTGGACAAAAGTCCTAGGCATAAATCAATGTAAACCCAGAGAAATCACATAGGAAATTCCACACAAGAATATCCAAACAAGCCAAAGATCAAAGTACAAACCATGAACGTTTATTTAAAAATTAAGAAGCAATACAGAAGTCAAAAGGCATTGGCTAGTCAATCAGTTCAAAATGCTCTAATTGCCAATAAAATATAAATATCATTGGCAAAGGAAGTTGGAACACTGAACCTCTATCTAATTAACAGCTAGCACTGATTACAGTTCAGCACAAGGCAAATGAGAGTCAAGGAGCATTTGCCATAAGGACTGCTCAGGAAAGGCTAGTGAAAAATATTCTAAGTGCAGGGTATTTGTTAGACCAGTCACCCTTGGCTGGTAGTCCCCCAAACAAGTTGCCTTTATACTGTCTGTTTTGCTCAGTTTGTTTTTTGTTGGCTTTAGGACTCTGTTCAATTTACTGCTGATAACCATTGCTAAAGTGCTTGGGCTCTCTCCCTTAAACATATTTCAATTGACTCCCTTAAACATATTTCAATTGGCCTATACCTAACTGGCACATTTAGTTTACTTGTAAGTCCCAAGTAAATGATATCCCATGTGCCCAAGGCCTGCAAATTACATGCTACTAGTGGGCCTGCAGCACTCATTGTGCCTTCCACCAAATAGCCTTTTAAAACATGTCTCAGGCCTGCTACTGCAGCCTGTAGTGCAGGCTTAAACTGCAATTTCGACCTAGATAATTAAACATTTTGCCAGGCCTAAACCTTAATAAATAAAAATCACCCCTAATGTAGGCCCTAAATGCTCTTAGGGCAGGGTACATTGTATTTAAAAAGTAAGACATGTGGGTCAATGTTTTACATATCCTGGTAGTGAACAACTCCTAAAGTCATTTTTCACTATTGCAATGCTGAGCTGTCCCATATTATAACATTGGGTTACCTTATTGCACTTAATAAGTGATGACTCAAGTTTGGGAGCAGACAGGACAATGATGTTTACACTCAAATGAATTGAAATTTTAATACTCTCTCTAATGGTAAAGGTGGATTTTTAGTCACAGTTTTGAAAATACTACTTTTAGAAAGCCCAGACCTGCTCCTTGCACCTAGAACCACCAGAGTGACTCCAAGGGCTAGCTGACTGGCCTCCTGTTCTGCCCACAGGGACACAACAAGCTTCAGATGCCTCCCTACAACTGCCCAGCTGATCTGCTGCAACTGGACCTGCCTGGACATGCAACCTGACCTACATGAACCCTGCTGGTCTCTGCTAGAGTGAGTCCTTAATCCCAGAAAGGTAGCTCCCCAGGTCCTGGCCCCTTGGTTGGCACCAGAACGCACTCCTCTGCCAAGAAAGGTGAAATCCTGAAGTTTTGGGTTCTTCTAGACTGCAAACGGGCCCGTTCACGCTGAGACTTTGCCACCTGTGACGACCGCCAATGTGAAGCTCTTATGAATCCGACTCTTCACACTACAGCAACCTCTAATGATGACCAGCATTGCGAGATTTGTGTTTCCCACTACTCCATCAACGTCCAACGGTGACCATCAACATGAAGGTCCAGCAACAACTGTGTATGATGCTCTCCCTGCTGCTTCCTCCATGTGAACTGGACTCTTCGTGCTGAATTTTGAAAGGGTAACTTTTTCAGTTGATAACTGAAATGGGTGGAGAGGTCTGGGCTCTTGTGCTACAGTTGTTAGGGCCCAATTTTTTAGTGGTGGCACATTCCTCACAAATGGCTACACCCAAGAGCCACTACGGGGTAAATCTAGAGAGAGATGGAGGATTGTGCCCTCTCGATTAGTATGCGTTAGTGCGGAATAAATTTCCAATCGTGCTTAGGTGCTTTTCCAATGTGTAGTATTTATTGGTGTTTCCATACATGGAACAAGAACAAGAACAGTGAAGTAAACAACCAACACGTGTTTCGCCCTAGTGGCCCATCGGCCGAGGGCTTTTTCAAGGCTGAAATTGTGTAGATGTAGAGGAAAGGAAAGAAAGTGAAGAAGGGGAGTGAAAGAGTAGTGTGAAAACATGGTGAACGGTGGAAAGTTATTATTATTGAAGTTTAAAGGATAGAGAACAAAGATAAGGAGGGTAAGGAGGAGGGGGATGAAAATGGGTGGGGCACACAGGGGGAGAAAAGGAAAAATAAGGAAAAATATAGATCACAAGGTCAATTTAGGTATAAGTATCAAATATTTACATTATGGCATGTGTATACGAACTTAGTGCTGAGCGAAATCAAAAAGAAACAAGAGAAATAAGAAAAATCATCTATACGCATCAGGTATTTCAAACTGAGATATTGCATGGTTCTATAGTTAATGTACAGGATAGACTATGTGGTACATAATTCCACAAGTGGACACATAATTACGAATCCGGCATTAAGAAGAGGCATGCCTGGTCATTATGTGCAATCATTTAGTCAATGTGAAAGGATTTACACAAGGATTCATTCTCATCTGGCTAATTCTTCTACCCCATGATATAAGTGGGCATATAGAGTCATAAAAGTTCAAAGAGGGATGTAAATTAATCAACCAATATAATATTCCACTATTTGGCAATGAGGCCTGGTTGCGTGTGAATGTTGACAATGGTTTCCTAGCGTCACAAATCACATCATCCTTATCTAGTATTCATTCCAGTAGGGTAAAAGAAAAAACATGTAACGAAAAGGGTAAATGCAGACACATAATTACGATATCATGGTACGTTATAAAGAAGGGAAAAGGAAGTCGATTCGAGAAAGACATAAGTTAGAAGCATTCCTAAAAAGCTCAATTAGCTGATTACAGAGCGGTAGAGATCCGATACGAAAAAGGAAAAGTATTTCGAATTCGAGAAAAGACATAAGTTAGAGGCATTCCTAAAGGGCTCATTTAGCTGATTACAGAACGGTAAAAGTACATACTAGTAAAAACAACCGCTTACCAGGAGGTTCGTTAGCAAAGTTCGTAGTCCTAAAGCAAATAAACATATTCGGAGTCATTATTTGTTGTAAAGCGCGTGTGAAACTGACATGCTATAGACTCGAAAACTAGGATGCCGTTAAGGTGAAAAGTGATGAATAATAATGTCGGATTATAACGTGGTGGGGATGCGGCGAGCAGATGGGTAAATAGTCCAGAGGAAACTGGTATGTGTTTAAAGAGGGGTGTCGGGTGAAGTAATCTAAACCAACAGAGCGCTGCAGTGAGTCGCAAACAGACCTGTGACTCAAAGTGCGCGCTGAGATGAAAGACAGACCTGTGACTGAAAGTCAACGCTGAAAAACGATATGCTAAGTTTATACAGTTGTCTAAGCGCACCGTTTCAGGTTTAGGGTACAGTTAGTATCTTATCTTACCTGTAAGTCAAGAAGCATTAGTCTCTGCGGTCCCAGGAACAAGAAGAGTTCCGGGAAACGCCACCAGTTATATCCTGACTCAACCCCTGACGTCAGGGTCAAGTAATTGATCATGACGCGCTGCTCAGTGCCGGGGCCACTGAAGAGTTACTCAACTCTGGAGAATATGTATGAAATACATTTAAGTATTAAACATAGTCAAAGCCTAGATACCATGTGGATCGGACAGGATTAAATTAATGCAAAAATGTGCTGTAGTGAGAAAATGGGGGTAAAAATAAAAGAAATTTAACTATATTGGCAAAATTGCCGAGACGGCCCAAGGGAGCAGTGCTTGGAGAATGTTAGTCTTTCCCCATTGAACTAGAAGGAAGGAAAAAATGTAACTAGAAGGAAGGAAAAAATTAGCTTGTCATATGAGTAGGATTGTACTTATCGTGTATGTTACAGCGTTGGGGTCCATGCGATGGGTCATGTCATGCATCAGGACATCTGTAATGGTGGGTAGGAAAGAGAGCGAATATATAATGCGCCTGAACGCCACGACGCAAGGACTCAACAAAGATGCAGAAATGCACTATTGGCTGTACTAACTATGTGTATCTCTGTATGTTGATGCCAGCAATAGAGACTAAGGCTTCACTGATACAATCTACAGGGCTCTAGATAACACCTCTGAGCCCACATGCATGTTAATTCTATTGTTTGTCTCATTCGCTCAGTTTCATTTAACTTTCACACTGTCTCATTCGCTCCATTTCATTTAACTTTTACACTCTTGTGGGGTTCTTTATTGGAGGTAACTGTGGACCACACCGTTCTTTCCTACCCACCATTACAGATGTCCTGATGCTCGACATGACCCATCGCATGGACCCCAACGCTGTAACATACACGATAAGTACCATCCTACTCATATGACAAGCTAATTGTTTCCTTCCTTCTAGTTATATATATATATATATATATTCACTGAAAAAACCATAGGTTTTAGGGACAGTTATAGTTAGTTGGACATTTCACTCGTACAAAACCATAGAAATTCCCCCGTTATAGTTAGTTCAGCTAACTATAACTCGCGCCCCGCTATGCACTGCTGATGACGTCACATATTACATCACTCATGACATGGTCAGTGACATCACTGATGACATCACTGATGACATCTCAAATGACATCACTGATGACATCACTGATGACATCATCCAGTGACTGTGTGTTTCTGTAAAGTTTAAATATGTTTAATATATATAGGGAAAGGCGTATTGAAGAATGAGTGGGTGTATAAGTGTCTGAATGGATGATTTAGTACGTGAGTGACTGACTCTACAAGTGAGTGATTAAATGTATCTTACTGAATGCATGGGTTAGTGACTAAACTGTGTGAATGTCTGTATCCGTCTGTCTGTTGGTTTGTAAGCGGCTGCATGGCTTTCTGAATAGCTACATGAGTGTCTACATGGGTTAATGATTGATTGTCTGAGTATCTGTATGGGTGCCTGAGTGTTTGTGTGGGTGGGGTGTGTGTGACTCTGTGCATAGATGTGTGAGTTGGTGATTCACTGGGTGCATGGTTTCAAGAGTGCATCTGTGATGGACTGTATGGGTGGGTGAGTGTGTGTATGGGTGTGTTAGTGATTGAATGTATATCTCAGTGGTACATGTGTGAGTAACTACATATGTGAAAGGCAGTATATATGTGTGTTGGAGTATATAAATGGCTATAAGTGAGAGTGTGTGATTGTGAGAGTGGCTGTATGGATGAGTGTGTACTTGTATCAGTGATTGTATAAGAGCGTAAGAATGTGCTAGTATTTGTATGAGTAAGTGAGCTGGTGTGTGTATAACTGTATAGGTGAGTAAATGGGTGTGTGATTAAGTTTTTTGCATGACTGACTAGGTGTGTGAGTACCTCTATGGATGAGTGGCGGTGTGTGAGTGTTTATATAGGTGTATGAGTGCATATGATAGTCCTGTACTGAGTGACTAAGTATGAGTGACTGTACGGGTGAGTGAGTGGATGTGTGTGTAGACCTAAGAATCAGTGAGTGGGTATGTAGTTTTTGGTGTTGGAGTGTCTATGGTTTTGAGAATGGCAGTCTGTAATTTAGAGTGGGTGTATCAAAAGTTATATTAGGGTGTGAGAAGATGCATGAAATTATCACATGGATGATGTCATCAGTGATGTCATTTGAGATGTCATCAGTGATGTCATCAGTGATGTCACTGACCATGTCATGAGTGATGTAATATGTGACGTCATCAGCAGTGCATTGCGGGGCGCGAGTTATAGTTAGCTGAACTAACTATAACGGGGGAATTTCTATGGTTTTGTACGAGTGAAATGTCCAACTAACTATAACTGTCCCTAAAACCTATGGTTTTTTCAGTGAATTTCAAAGGTTTTTTAAATGCTAATTTCTAACTATAACGTGTCTGAAACCTATGGTTTTTTCAGTGAATTTCAAAGGTTTTTTAAATGCTAATTTCTAACTATAACGTGCCTGAAACCTATGATTTTTTAAGTGAATTTCAAAGGTTTTTTAAATGCTAGTTTCTAACTATGCCTACAGAGGTAGGACATGTGAAGAAAGAAGAAAAAACGCACAGAAAGAAGCAAAAGATGTGCAGAAAGAACCAACAGAGGAGCAGAAAGAGGCCTTGTTGCAAAATCATCCTGTGCCCACAACTTTTTCAGACGGGTACTGGTGGTAACTGACTCTGACTAACCAGAGCCAGTGCTATGCTAAAAGACACTTAGAATACAGTGAAAACACCTACATACACTAGGGAACACTATGCGTTGGGGTACCCCTGTGATTAGCATGACCTCCTCTGCAAGTCCCTAGTACATAATAGGGCAGGGGGATTAAAACTACCTCTTAAAATGCGCTACAGGGCGCGTTTGCACAGTGGTGAAGGGAGGGGGGCCTGAGGTGACATGTGTGCAAACGCACCCCGTGGCGCGTTTTAAGTTGCGGGATTAAGTCCCCTTGAATTCTGAGGGTCCCTGGGGCCCAACTAGCCCCCCAGGTACCTACAGTTAGGACCACAGAGCTGAGTTGCAGAGAGGCGTTCCGAGGCCATGCACCTTTTTCACCTCTCTGCAACGCAACTCTGTTGTGCTTACTGAAGGTACCTGGTGGGCTAGTTGGCCCCCAGGGTCCCTCAGGATTCAAAGGGAATTAATTCCCCAACTTAAAACGCACCACATGGCGTGTTTGCGCACATGTCGCCTGAGGCCCCGCCCCTCCCTTCACCACTGTGCAAACGCGCCCCGTGGTGCGTTTTAAGTTGGGGGATTAGGTCACCTTGAATCCTGAGGGTCCCTGGGGCCCAACTAGCCCACTAGGTACTTCCAGTAAGCACCACAGGCCTGCGTTGCAACGCCTGTAACAAATTGTGCAGTTGTGTTTAGGTAGTGAAGAGGGTCGTGCTGGGGGTAGTGTTTTAGGGTTTAGGGTAGTGCAGTGGTGTTTGTGTAGTGTAGGGGGTCATGCTGGGGGTAGATTTAGGGTTTAGGGTAGTGCAGTGGTGTTTGGGTAGTGTAGGGAGTCGTGCTGGGGGAGTGTTTTAGGGTTTAGGGTAGTGCAGTGGTGTTTGGGTAGTGTAGGGGTCGTGCTGGGGGTAGTGTTTTAGGGTTTAGGGTAGTGCAGTGGTGTTTGGGTAGTGTAGGGGGTCATGCTGGGGGTAGTGATTTAGGGTAGTGCAGTGGTGTTTGGGTAGTGTAGGGGGTACTGCTGGGGGTAGTGTTTTAGGGTTTAGGGTAGTGCAGTGGTGTTTGTGTAGTGTAGGGGGTAGTGTTTTAGGGTTTAGGGTAGTGCAGTGGTGTTTGTGTAGTGTAGGAGGTCGTGTTTTAGGGTTTAGGGTAGTGCAGTGGTCTTTGGGTAGTGTAGGGAGTCGTGCGGGGTAGTGTTTTAGGGTTTAGGGTGGTGTAGGGGGTCATGCGGGGGGTAGTGTTTTAGGGATTAGGGTAGTGCATTGGTGTTTGGGTAGTGTAGGGGGTCATGCGGGGGGTAGTGTTTTAGGGTTTAGGGCAGTGCAGTGGTGTTTGGGTAGTGTAGGGGGTCGTGCTGGGGGCAGTGTTTTAGGGTTTAGGGCAGTGCAGTGGTGTTCGGGTAGTGAAGGGGGTCGTGCTGGGGGAGTGTTTTAGGGTTTAGGGCAGTGCAGTGGTGTTCGGGTAGTGTAGGGAGTCGTGCTGGGGGAGTGTTTGAGGGTTTAGGGCAGTGCAGTCGTGTTCGGGTAGTGTAGGGGGTTGTGCTGGGGGTAGTATTTTAGGGTTTAGGGTAGTGCAGTGGTGTTCGGGTAGTGTAGGGGGTCGTGCTGGGGGTAGTGTTCTAGGGTTTAGGGCAGTGCAGTGGTGTTTGGGCAGTGTAGGGGGTAATGCTGGGGGTGGTGTTTTAGGGTTTAGGGCAGTGCAGTGGTGTTCGGGCAGTGTAGGGGTCGTGCTGGGGGTGGTGTTTCAGGGTTTAGGGCAGTGCAGTGGTGTTCGGGCAGTGTAGGGGGTGGTGTTTCAGGGTTTAGGGCAGTGCAGTGGTGTTCGGGCAGTGTAGGGGTCGTGCAGGGGGTGGTGTTTCAGGGTTTAGGGCAGTGGTGTTCGGGCAGTGTAGGGGGTCGTGCTGGGGGTGGTGTTTCAGGGTTTGGGGCAGTGCAGTGGTGTTCGAGCAGTAAAGGGGGTCGTGCTGGGGGTGGTGTTTCAGGGTTTAGGGCAGTGCAGTGGTGTTCGGGCAGTGTAGGGGGAGGTGCAGGGGGTGGTGTTTCAGGGTTTAGGGCAGTGCAGTGGTGTTCGGGCAGTGTAGGGGTGCTGCAGGGGGTGGTGTTTCAGGGTTTAGGGCAGTGCAGTGGTGTTAGGGCAGTGTAGGGGGTCATGCAGGGGGTGGTGTTTCAGGGTTTAGGGCAGTACAGTGGTGTTCGGGCAGTGTAGGGGGTCGTGCTGGGGCTGGTGTTTCAGGGTTTAGGGCAGTACAATGGTGTTTGGGCAGTGTAGGGGGTCGTGCTGGGGCTGGTGTTTCAGGGTTTAGGGCAGTGCAGTGGTGTTCAGGCAGTGTAGGGGGTTGTCCTGGGGCTGGTGTTTCAGGGTTTAGGGCAGTGCAGTGGTGTTCGGGCAGTGTAGGTGGTCGTGCTGGGGCTGGTGTTTCAGGGTTTAGGGCATGCAGTGGTGTTCGGGCAGTGTAGGGGTCCTGCTGGGGCTGGTGTTTCAGGGTTTAGGGCAGTGCAGTGGTGTTCGGGCAGTGTAGGGGGTCTTGCTGGGGCTGGTGTTTCAGAGTCTAGGGCAGTGCAGTGGTGTTCGGGCAGTGTAGGGGGTCTTGCTGGGGCTGGTGTTTCAGGGTTTAGGGCAGTGCAGTGGTGTTCGGGCAGTGTAGGGGGTCGTGCTGGGGGTGGTGTTTCAGGGTTTAGGGCAGTGCAGTGGTGTTTGGGCAGTGTAGGGGGTCATGCTGGGGCTAGTGTTTCAGGATTTAGGGCAGAGCAATGGTGTTCAGGCAGTGTAGGGGGTTTTGCTGGAGGTGGTGTTTCAGGGTTTAGGGCAGTGCAGTGGTGTTCGTGCAGTGTAGGGGTGGTGTTTCAGGGTTTAGGGCAGTGGTGTTCAGGCAGTGTAGGGGGTCTTGCTGGGGTTGATGTTTCAGGGTTTAGGGCAGTGCAGTGGTGTTCGGGCAGTGTAGGGGGTCGTGCTGGGGGTGGTGTTTCAGGGTTTAGGGTAGTGCAGTGGTGTTCCGGCAGTGTAGGAGGTCGTGCAGGGGGTGGTGGTTTAGGGCAGTGCAGTGGTGTTCGGGCAGTGTAGGGGGTCGTGTGAGGGGTGGTGTTTCAGGGTTTAGGGCAGTGCAGTGGTGTTCGGGCAGTGTAGGGTGTCATGCTGAGGGGTGGTGTTTCAGGGTTTAGGGCAGTGCAGTGGTGTTCGGGCAGTGTAGGGGGTCGTGCAGTGGGTGGTGTTTCAGGGTTTAGGGCAGTGCAGTGGTGTTTGGGCAGTGTAGGGGGTCATGCAGGGGTGGTGTTTCAGGGTTTAGGGCAGTGCAGTGGTGTTCGGCCAGTGTAGGTGGTCTTGCTGGGGGTGGTGTTTCAGGCTTTAGTGCAGTGGTGTTCGGGCAGTGTAGGGGGTCTTGCTGGGGGTGGTGTTTCAGGGTTTAGGGCAGTGCAGTGGTGTTCGGGCAGTGTAGGGGGTCTTGCTGGGGCTGGTGTTTCAGGGTAGTGCAGTGGTGTTCGGGCAGTGTAGGGGGTCGTGCTGGGGCTGGTGTTTGAGGGTTTAGGGTAGTGCAGTGGTGTTCGGGAAGTGTAGGGGGTCGTGCTGGGGCTGGTGTTTCAGGGTTTAGGGCAGTGCAGTGGTTTTCGGGCAGTGTAGGCGGTCGTGCTGGGGCTGGTGTTTCAGGGTTTAGGGCAGTGCAGTGGTGTTCGGGCAGTGTAGGGGGTCGTGCTGGGGGTGGTGTTTCAGGGTTTAGGGCAGTGCAGTGGTGTTCGGTCAGTGTAGGGGGTCGTGCTGGGGGTGGTGTTTCAGGGTTTAGGGCAGTGCAGTGGTGTTCGGGCAGTGTGGGGGTTGTGCTGGGGCTGGTGTTTCATGGTTTAGGGCAGTGCAGTGGTGTTCGGGCAGTGTAGGGGGTCGTGCTGGGGGTGGTGTTTCAGGGTTTAGGGCAGTGCAGTGGTGTTCGGGCAGTGTAGGGGGTCATGCTGGGGGTGGTGTTTCAGGGTTTAGGGCAGTGCAGTGGTGTACGGGCAGTGTAGGGGGTCTTGCTGGGGGTGGTGTTTCAGGGTTTAGGGCAGTGGTGTTCGGGCAGTGTAGGGGGTCTTGCTGGGGGTAGTGTTTCGGGGTTTAGGGCAGTGCATTGGTGTTCGTGCAGTGTAGGGGGTCGTGCTGGGGGTGGTGTTTCAGGGTTTAGGGCAGTGCAGTAGTGTTCGGGCAGTGTAGGGGATTGTGCAGGGGGTGGTGTTTCAGGGTTTAGGGCAGTGCAGTGGTGTTCGGGCAGTGTAGGGGGTCGTGCTGGGGCTGGTGTTTCAGGGTTTAGGGCAGTGCAGTGGTGTTCGGGCAGTGTAGGGGGTCATGCAGGGGGTGGTGTTTCAGGGTTTAGGGCAGTGCAGTGGTGTTCGGGCAGTGTAGGGGTCGTGCTGGGGCTGGTGTTTCAGGGTTTAGGGCAGTGCAGTGGTGTTCGGGCAGTGTAGGGGGTCTTGCTGGGGGTGGTGTTTCAGGGTTTAGGGCAGTGGTGTTCGGGCAGTGTAGGGGGTCTTGCTGGGGGTGGTGTTTCAGGGTTTAGGGCAGTGGTGTTCTGGCAGTGTAGGGGGTCTTGCTGGGTGTGATGTTTCAGGGTTTAGGGCAGTGCAGTGGTGTTCGGGCAGTGTAGGAGGTCTTGCTGGGGGTAGTGTTTCAGGGTTTAGGGCAGTGCAGTGGTGTTCGGGCAGTGTAGGGGTCATGCTGGGGGTGGTGTTTCAGGGTTTAGGGCAGTGCAGTGGTGTTCAGGCAGTGTAGGGGGTCATGCTGGGGGTGGTGTTTCAGGGTTTAGGGCAGTGCAGTGGTGTTCGGGCAGTGTAGGGGGTCGTGCTAGGGTATGTGTTTCAGGGTTTAGGGCAGTGCAGTGGTGTTCGGGCAGTGTAGGGGGTCGTGCAGGGGCTGGTGTTTCAGGGTTTAGGGCAGTGCAGTGGTGTTTGGGCAGTGTAGGGGGTCGTGCTGGGGGTAGTGTTTTAGGGTTTAGGGTAGTGCAGTGGTGCTTGTGTAGTGTAGGGGGTCGTGCTGGGGGTAGTGTTTTAGGGTTTAGGGTAGTGCAGTGGTGTTTGGGTAGTGTAGGGGGTCGTGCTGGGGGTAGTGTTTTAGGATTTAGGTTAGTGCAGTGGTGTTTGGGTAGTGTAGGGGGTCGTGCTGGGGGTAGTGTTTTAGGGTTTAAGGTAGTGCAGTGGTGTTTGTGTAGTGTAGGGGGTCGTGCTGGGGGTAGTGTTTTAGGGTTTAGGGTAGTGCAGTGGTGCTTGTGTAGTGTAGGGGGTCGTGCTGGGGGTAGTGTTTTAGGGTTTAGGGTAGTGCATTGGTGTTTGTGTAGTGTAGGGGTCATGTTTTAGGGTAGTGCAGTGGTGTTTGGGTAGTGTAGGGGGTCGTGCTGGGGGTAGTGTTTTAGGATTTAGGTTAGTGCAGTGGTGTTGGGGTAGTGTTTTAGGGTTTAGGGTAGTGCAGTGGTGTTTGTGTAGTGTAGGGGGTCATGCTGGGGGTAGTGTTTTAGGGTTTAGGATAGTGCAGTGGTACTTGTGTAGTGTAGGGGGTCGTGCTGGGGTAGTGTTTTAGGGTTTAGGGTAGTGCAGTGGTGTTTTTGTAGTGTAGGGGGGTCATGTTTTAAGATGCAACGCTCCAATACCTGACCAGTCTGCACTACATAAAACTGCAAAAAAACTAAAAATAAAAAGTGTTTTGCACACTTTTGTCATTGGGCTATATGTGGGCTACATCTGGGTAATATGTGTGCTACATTTGGGCTCTTTTTTCACTGGTGGCCATCTTGGAAGACTTCTTTGTTATGAAGCTTCCTAATTTCCTCATTTACTGCAGTCTCCTCAGTAGGAAATGCTTTCAGTTTTTTACTTTGATTCCATCAAGAAGGCATTCAGATGTGTCACACATTTGCCATAAATTCAGAATGTTATTACTCTAGTTGTTCATTAGATCACTGTAGTAAAGCTACTGCTCACCAAGGAGTTAACTGGAAGTCTACTGCTGGTATTGAAAGTGATTGTTTCAGTCTGCATGTCAGAATTTTCTAATGAAATAGAAGAGGATTTGAGATCTCACTTAAAACATGCACAAAATTTTCTTTTGCAGCACTAACCATAATTTCTATGGCAAAATGAACCCCCTCATTTTGTTCCTTTTTAAATTAAATGTTTTAAGTGTTACCAGTTTATTCCAATCAAGATGGCTTCAGGTGTGCCATACTTTTGTCATAAGTAAGGCTGTTAGCACTCTAGTTGTTCTTTAGAACACTCTGGGAAGCTGCAGTAGAACACAAAGGCATCAACTGACAGGCTGCTCCTGTTGAAATATAACAGGAAGATATTTGAGATCTCACTTAAAACATGTCCTAATTTTTCTTTCTACAGCACTAACCATAATTTCTATGGCAAAATGAACCCCCTCATTTTGTTCCTTTTTAAATTAAATGTTTTAAGTGTTACCAGTTTATTCCAATCAACATGGCTTCAGGTGTGCCATACTTTTGTCATAAGTAAGACTGTTAGCGCTCTAGTTGTTCTTTAGAACACTCTGGGAAGCTGCAGTAGAACACAAAGGTATCAACTGACAGGCTGCTCCTAATGAAATATAACAGGAAGATATTTGAGATCACACTTGAAACATGTCCTAATTTTTCTTTCTACAGCACTAACCATAATTTCTATGACAAAATGAACCCCATCATTTTGTTCCTTTTTAAATTAAATGTTTTAAGTGTTACCAGTTTATTCCAATCAAGATGGCTTCAGGTGTGCCATACTTTTGTCATAAGTAAGACTGTTAGCGCTCTAGTTGTTCTTTAGAACACTCTGGGAAGCTGCAGTAGAACACAAAGGCATCAACTGACAGGCTGCTCCTGTTGAAATATAACAGGAAGATATTTGAGATCACACTTGAAACATGTCCTAATTTTTCTTTCCAGAGCACTAACCATAATTTCTATGACAAGATGAACCCCATCATTTTGTTCCTTTTTAAATTAAATGTTTTAAGTGTTACCAGTTTATTCCAATCAAGATGGCTTCAGGTGTGCCATACTTTTGTCATAAGTAAGGCTGTTAGCACTCTAGTTGTTCTTTAGAACACTCTGGGAAGCTGCAGTAGAACACAAAGGAATCAACTGACAGTCTCTGCCCTTGTTGGATGTACATGTTTTACTGAGAATGTCAGACTTCATTCTCACATGACTGAGAAAGATAATGTGAATTTACAGAAAATATGCTCTCATTTTAGCTTCTGGGGCACCTTCCAAAACTGTATGGGACAAGCATGTGAAAATAGTTTTCTCTCAAACATGATTCATGATATCCCAGCAGAAGGTTTTTCACAGGGTAAAATCACCTTAGAACACACCACAATTCCTGAAATTAGTATGGTACCATCAACAAATGAATTCTAATGTAACTAAAGTCTGTTATCACCCTTTATAGTTCTCCTTTTGGTAACCCTCAAAATCTTCGATTCACTACAATGCATTTCAAAGGGGTACTATCATTTATATTGGTCCCAAGATGGCTGCCAGCAATTCCAGGATGAAGTGCTGACAGCCAATCAGATCTCACGATGACATGTGTGATTAGGCTCCGCCCAGATATATATGTGTTTTTACTTTTGATTTTCTCAGCAACTACTGAACAGATTTACACCATTTAACAAAAAGGGTTCTTTTTGAACCAAGAACTACCTCTTTGCCAAATTTGGTGTAATTCCGTTCAGCAGTTCGGGCTGTAGCCTTGCATAAAGTTTCCTATGGGAAATTGATTTTTTGACTCATTTTTTTAATTTCTCCGCAACTACTGAACGGATTTACACCATTTAACAAAAAGGGTTCTTTCTGAACCAAGAACTACCTCTTTGCCAAATTTGGTGTAATTCCGTTCAGCAGTTCGGGCTGTAGCCGTGTCTAAAGTTTCCTATGGGAAAATGATTGGGGAAAACACGTTTTGGGACCCCCCTTTTTTCTCGGCCCCCGCTTGACGAATCACCCTGAGACTTTCAGGGTAGGAGCGGACCGGAGCGGGCCATAAAGTTTGAAAATTTCGCGAAGATTCGTCAACCGACGCAAGAGTTATTTCAAATAGAATGTCGCAGATTTCCTATGGAAAATAGGTCCTAACTATAACTATCTACTGGCGACCGCCAGTAGATCATTTTTTCCTTCCTTCTAGTTCAATGGGGAAAGACTAACATTCTCCAAGCACTGCTCCCTTGGGCCGTCTCGGCAATTTTGCCAATATATTTAAATTTCTTTTATTTTTACCCCCATTTTCTCACTACAGCACATTTTTGCATTAATTTAATCCTGTCCGATCCACATGGTATCTAGGCTTTGACTATGTTTAATACTTAAATGTATTTCATACATATTCTCCAGAGTTGAGTAACTCTTCAGTGGCCCCGGCACTGAGCAGCGCGTCATGATCAATTACTTGACCCTGACGACAGGGGTTGAGTCAGGATATAACTGGTGGCGTTTCCCGGAACTCTTCTTGTTCCTGGGACCGCAGAGACTAATGCTTCTTGACTTACAGGTAAGATAAGATACTAACTGTACCCTAAACCTGAAACGGTGCGCTTAGACAACTGTATAAACTTAGCATATCGTTTTTCAGCGTTGACTTTCAGTCACAGGTCTGTCTTTCATCTCAGCGCGCACTTTGAGTCACAGGTCTGTTCGCGACTCACTGCAGCGCTCTGTTGGTTTAGATTACTTCACCCGACATCCCTCTTTAAACACATACTAGTTTCCTCTGGACTATTTACCCATCTGCTCGCCGCATCCCCACCACGTTATCATCCGACATTATTATTCATCACTTTTCACCTTAACGGCATCCTAGTTTTCGAGTCTATAGCATGTCAGTTTCACACGCGCTTTACAACAAATAATGACTCTGAATATGTTTATTTGCTTTAGGACTACGAACTTTGGTAACAAACCTCCTGGTAAGCGGTTGTTTTACTAGTATGTACTTTTACCGTTCTGTAATCAGCTAAATGAGCCCTTTAGGAATGCCTCTAACTTATGTCTTTTCTCGAATTCGAAATTCTTTTCCTTTTTCGTATCGGATCTCTACCGCTCTGTAATCAGCTAATTGAGCTTTTTAGGAATGCTTCTAACTTATGTCTTTCTCGAATTCGAATTCCTTTTCCCTTCTTTATAACGTACCATGATATCGTAATTATGTGTCTGCATTTACTCTTTTCGTTACATGTTTTTTCTTTTACCCTACTGGAATGAATACTAGATAAGGATGATGTGATTTGTGACGCTAGGAAACCATTGTCAACATTCACAAGCAAACAAGGCCTCATTGCCAAATAGTGGAATATTATATTGGTTGATTAATTTACATCCCTCTTTGAACTTTTGTGACTCTATATGCCCACTTATATCATGGGGTAGAAGAATTAGCCAGATGAGAATGAATCCTTGTGTAAATCCTTTCACATTGACTAAATGATTGCACATAATGACCAGGCATGCCTCTTCTTAATGCCGGATTCGTAATTATGTGTCCACTTGTGGAATTATGTACCACATAGTCTATCCTGTACGTTAACTATAGAACCATGCAATATCTCAGTTTGAAATACCTGATGCGTATAGATGATTTTTCTTATTTCTCTTGTTTCTTTTTGATTTCGCTCAGCACTAAGTTCGTATACACATGCCATAATGTAAATATTTGATACTTATACCTAACTTGACCTTGTGATCTTATTTTTCCTTATTTTTCCTTTTCTCCCCCTGTGTGCCCCACCCATTTTCATCCCCCTCCTCCTTACCCTCCTTATCTTTGTTCTCTATCCTTTAAACTTCAATAATAATAACTTTCCACCGTTCACCATGTTTTCACTCTACTCTTTCACTCCCCTTCTTCACTTTCTTTCCTTTCCTCTACATCTACACAATTTCAGCCTTGAAAAAGCCCTCGGCCGATGGGCCACTAGGGCGAAACACGTGTCGGCTGTTTACTTCACTGTTCTTGTTCTTGTTCCATGTATGGAAACATCAATAAATATTACACATTGGAAAAGCACCTAAGCACGATTGGAAATTTATTCTGCACTAACGCATACTAATCGAGAGGGCACAATCCTCCATCTCTCTCTAACTTTTTCAGTTGGACTAACCTGGTCCCTGTATCCAAGCCGCGCTCCATCTCAAGCGGCCTGAACTTGTGACCTTCCCCCATCTAGCATGACCGGATGACCGCGAGTGACGCTTTGTGCTCTTAGGCGCCATACTTACCTAAAACTTTGAATTGCATATCTCCGGTTCCACTAATTGGATTTTTGTTGTTCTGGTATCATTTTATTTATTAAAATTTACTCTCTTTGTTCTAAATTGGCATGGGATTTTTCTGGTGTTGTGTTGTTTCTTTAATACTGTTTGTGTGCTGCATAAATACTTTAGACATTGCCTATAAGTTAAGCCTGACTGCTTTTGTTCCAAGCTACCAGAGGGTTAAGTACAGGTTAATTTAGTGACTTTTGTGGTAGACACTGATAGGAAGTGTGGTTGCTGCTTGAGAAGGGATCTCACTCCCTCAACCAATAATCCAATTTCCTACAGTGATAAACAGACTAACATGGAGTACGCCCTCTAGGAGGGTCAGAAAGGAACCTGGCTCGTTTTCCAAACTGTGAGTTTTTATACACTTTTAGACAAAGAAACTTTACAGTTACTGTGGTCTGGCAAAGAAAGTTACATTGAACCATCCCATAATATAACAAAAAAACACATCACCTGGTATAGTGACACTTAGTCCACATCTTTTGAATAATAATTCTTGCTCTACAACAGTAAATGAAAGCACATTCAAAAATATAAACAACACCTTTTTTTTGCCCTATGGAAGTGGCCTTCAATATTATACAGTTGTAAATCCATCCTCTGCAGGAGCATTCAGGAACAATATGAACAGAAATTAATACATTTCCTAACTGTGATGTTTGTGTATATTTGTTTATGACAAACATTGGAACATGGACACAATATAAGAATAAGTATTAAACCTATTATACAAATCTGATTATGATTAATAAGCCTACTGCTATCAGGTACAAACCTACAAAACTGTCTCAATTTCAATACATAACACACACTGCCTTATTTTGCAAGAAAAATATCTAAAGCAAGTTGATTCTGGAGAATCATAGCATGAAAAGCATTCATTTCCTCATTAAGCTTGGTTAGTGTCCTGGCAGTCAATCAGATCTCAGCAGGAGATTTGTTGGATCCTCGGAGGCTCCACGTCCATAAATATATAAAGTTTTTGGGCATTAACATTAATTGCTAAATAACTATTGAGCAGAATTACACCAAATTACAAAAAGCACTCTTTCTGGACCAAGATCTAGCTTTTTGCCAAATTTGGAATAAATCCGTTCAGGGGTTTGGCTGTAGCTGTGTCTAAAGTTTCAATGGAAAAATGAATGGGTAAAACCCATTTTTGAACCTTCTTTTTCTCAGCTCCCACTTGATGGATCACCCCGAAACTTTCCATGTGCACACTAGTCCAAAAGTACCACTTTTTTTGTAAAGTTTCGTGGAGATTCTTCAAAAAGTCCTGAAGTTACTAGTCACACAAAAAGGCATTTCCTATGGAAATATGATCCTAACTATAAGTAACCCATAGCGAATGCCACTGGGATATATATATATAACCCAGTGGCATATATATATATATATCCTCTTCAAAAAAGGATGATGACGCCGAGTGGGAGCACATATATTTTATTTGTTGTTCTACATCAAAGCACTTCGGCTGTGACCAGCCTGGTTCACCGAGATATATATATTCACTGAAAAAAACAAAGGTTACAGGGACATTATAGTTCGGAACTAGCATTTAAAAAACCTTTGAAATTCAATGCAAAAACCAAAGGTTACAGGGACGTTATAGTTAGGAAATGGAATTTAAAAAACCTTAGAAATTCACTGAAAAAAACAAAGGAATTCAGCAGTTGTAGTTAGCTGAGCTAACTATAATTTGCACCCCCACAATGCACTGCTTATGACCTCACATATTATATCACTCATGACATCCTCAGTGACATCACTGATGACTTCACTGATGAAATCTCAAATTACATCACTGATGACATCACCCAGTGACTGTGAGTGTTTTTAAAATGTTTTTGAGTGTTAAATATATATCAAAACACACAAGATGATGGACGGAATGTTGCACATTGGCAAAACATTCACCCCCAGTCACAGATCTGGGTTTAATCCATCGTTATTTTGCTCACCATGCCACCCCAGTTCAGACATGGCCATATGCAAATCAGTCTTGACCCTGTGCCTCATGGGAACAGTCCAGCCCGAACTGCCAAGCCATGTCTTCCCTGGACCGGAATCAAGCATCCTATGACCGGTTTCTGGCTATCAGCCGTCATCAGCCAGGAAAGCTTGACTCCAGTGGCGTAGTGAGCACGGGACCCACGTCTGGGCATACCCTTCCCACATAGGGCGAACAGCAAAACACACAAGATGATGGACGGAATGTTGCACATTGGCAAAACATTCACCCCCAGTCACAGATCTGGGTTTAATCCATCGTTATTTTGCTCACCACGCCACCCCAGTTCAGACATGGCCATATGCAAATCAGTCTTGACCCTGTGCCTCATGGGAACAGTCCAGCCCGAACTGCCAAGCCATGTCTTCCCTGGACCGGAATCAAGCATCCTAGGACCGGTTTCTGGCTATCAGCCGTCATCAGCCAGGATAGCTTGACTCCAGTGGCGTAGTGAGCACGGGTCCCACGTCTGGGCATACCCTTCCCACATAGGGCGAACAGCAAAACACACAAGATGATGGACGGAATGTTGCACATTGGCAAAACATTCACCCCCAGTCACAGATCTGGGTTTAATCCATCGTTATTTTGCTCACCACGCCACCCCAGTTCAGACATGGCCATATGCAAATCAGTCTTGACCCTGTGCCTCATGGGAACAGTCCAGCCCGAACTGCCAAGCCATGTCTTCCCTGGACCGGAATCAAGCATCCTAGGACCGGTTTCTGGCTATCAGCCGTCATCAGCCAGGATAGCTTGACTCCAGTGGCGTAGTGAGCACGGGACCCACATCTGGGCATACCCTTTCCACATAGGGCGAACAGCAAAACACACAAGATGATGGACGGAATGTTGCACATTGGAAAAACATTCACCCCCAGACACAGATCTGGGTTTAATCCATCGTTATTTAGCTCACCATGCCACCCCAGTTCAGACATGGCCATATGCAAATCAGTCTTGACCCTGTGCCTCATGGGAATAGTCCAGCCCGAACTGCCAAGCCATGTCTTCCCTGGACCGGAATCAAGCATCCTAGGACCGGTTTCTGGCTATCAGCCGTCATCAGCCAGGATAGCTTGACTCCAGTGGCGTAGTGAGCACGGGACCCACGTCTGGTCATACCCTTCCCACATAGGGCGAACAGCAAAACACACAAGATGATGGACGGAATGTTGCACATTGGCAAAACATTCACCCCCAGTCACAGATCTGGGTTTAATCCATCGTTATTTTGCTCACCACGCCTACCCAGTTCAGACATGGCCATATGCAAATCAGTCTTGACCCTGTGCCTCATGGGAACAGTCCAGCCCGAACTGCCAAGCCATGTCTTCCCTGGACCGGAATCAAGCATCCTAGGACCGGTTTCTGGCTATCAGCCGTCATCAGCCAGGATAGCTTGACTCCAGTGGCGTAGTGAGCACGGGACCCATGTCTGGGCATACCCTTCCCACATAGGGCGAACAGCAAAACACACAAGATGATGGACGGAATGTTGCACATTGGCAAAACATTCACCCCCAGTCACAGATCTGGGTTTAATCCATCGTTATTTTGCTCACCACGCCACCCCAGTTCAGACATGGCCATATGCAAATCAGTCTTGACCCTGTGCCTCATGGGAACAGTCCAGCCCGAACTGCCAAGCCATGTCTTCCCTGGACCGGAATCAAGCATCCTAGGACCGGTTTCTGGCTATCAGCCGTCATCAGCCAGGATAGCTTGACTCCAGTGGCGTAGTGAGCACGGGACCCACGTCTGGTCATACCCTTCCCACATAGGGCGAACAGCAAAACACACAAGATGATGGACGGAATGTTGCACATTGGCAAAACATTCACCCCCAGTCACAGATCTGGGTTTAATCCATCGTTATTTTGCTCACCACGCCTACCCAGTTCAGACATGGCCATATGCAAATCAGTCTTGACCCTGTGCCTCATGGGAACAGTCCAGCCCGAACTGCCAAGCCATGTCTTCCCTGGACCGGAATCAAGCATCCTCGGACCGGTTTCTGGCTATCAGCCGTCATCAGCCAGGATAGCTTGACTCCAGTGGCGTAGTGAGCACGGGACCCACGTCTGGGCAAACCCTTCCCACATAGGGCGAACAGCAAAACACACAAGATGATGGACGGAATGTTGCACATTGGCAAAACATTCACCCCCAGTCACAGATCTGGGTTTAATCCATCGTTATTTTGCTCACCACGCCACCCCAGTTCAGACATGGCCATATGCAAATCAGTCTTGACCCTGTGCCTCATGGGAACAGTCCAGCCCGAACTGCCAAGCCATGTCTTCCCTGGACCGGAATCAAGCATCCTAGGACCGGTTTCTGGCTATCAGCCGTCATCAGCCAGGATAGCTTGACTCCAGTGGCGTAGTGAGCACGGGACCCACGTCTGGGCATACCCTTCCCACATAGGGCGAACAGCAAAACACACAAGATGATGGACGGAATGTTGCACATTGGCAAAACATTCACCCCCAGTCACAGATCTGGGTTTAATCCATTGTTATTTTGCTCACCACGCCACCCCAGTTCAGACATGGCCATATGCAAATCAGTCTTGACCCTGTGCCTCATGGGAACAGTCCAGCCCGAACTGCCAAGCCATGTCTTCCCTGGACCGGAATCAAGCATCCTAGGACCGGTTTCTGGCTATCAGCCGTCATCAGCCAGGATAGCTTGACTCCAGTGGCGTAGTGAGCACGGGACCCACGTCTGGGCATACCCTTCCCACATAGGGCGAACAGCAAAACACACAAGATGATGGACGGAATGTTGCACATTGGCAAAACATTCACCCCCAGTCACAGATCTGGGTTTAATCCATCGTTATTTTGCTCACCACGCCACCCCAGTTCAGACATGGCCATATGCAAATCAGTCTTGACCCTGTGCCTCATGGGAACAGTCCAGCCCGAACTGCCAAGCCATGTCTTCCCTGGACCAGAATCAAGCATCCTCGGACCGGTTTCTGGCTATCAGCCGTCATCAGCCAGGATAGCTTGACTCCAGTGGCGTAGTGAGCACGGGACCCACGTCTGGGCATACCCTTCCCACATAGGGCGAACAGCAAAACACACAAGATGATGGACGGAATGTTGCACATTGGCAAAACATTCACCCCCAGTCACAGATCTGGGTTTAATCCATCGTTATTTTGCTCACCACGCCACCCCAGTTCAGACATGGCCATATGCAAATCAGTCTTGACCCTGTGCCTCATGGGAACAGTCCAGCCCGAACTGCCAAGCCATGTCTTCCCTGGACCGGAATCAAGCATCCTAGGACCGGTTTCTGGCTATCAGCCGTCATCAGCCAGGATAGCTTGACTCCAGTGGCGTAGTGAGCACGGGACCCACGTCTGGGCATACCCTTCCCACATAGGGCGAACAGCAAAACACACAAGATGATGGACGGAATGTTGCACATTGGCAAAACATTCACCCCCAGTCACAGATCTGGGTTTAATCCATCGTTATTTTGCTCACCACGCCACCCCAGTTCAGACATGGCCATATGCAAATCAGTCTTGACCCTGTGCCTCATGGGAACAGTCCAGCCCGAACTGCCAAGCCATGTCTTCCCTGGACCGGAATCAAGCATCCTAGGACCGGTTTCTGGCTATCAGCCGTCATCAGCCAGGATAGCTTGACTCCAGTGGCGTAGTGAGCACGGGACCCACGTCTGGGCATACCCTTTCCACATAGGGCGA
The DNA here is from genome assembly GCA_963921515.1 of Calotriton arnoldi. Taxonomy (NCBI): domain Eukaryota; kingdom Metazoa; phylum Chordata; class Amphibia; order Caudata; family Salamandridae; genus Calotriton; species Calotriton arnoldi. The sequence goes on from CAWUFW010005593.1 coordinate 1,068,287, forward strand.
ACAGCAAAACACACAAGATGATGGACGGAATGTTGCACATTGGAAAAACATTCACCCCCAGTCACAGATCTGGGTTTAATCCATCGTTATTTAGCTCACCACGCCACCCCAGTTCAGACATGGCCATATGCAAATCAGTCTTGACCCTGTGCCTCATGGGAATAGTCCAGCCCGAACTGCCAAGCCATGTCTTCCCTGGACCGGAATCAAGCATCCTAGGACCGGTTTCTGGCTATCAGCCGTCATCAGCCAGGATAGCTTGACTCCAGTGGCGTAGTGAGCACGGGACCCACGTCTGGTCATACCCTTCCCACATAGGGCGAACAGCAAAACACACAAGATGATGGACGGAATGTTGCACATTGGCAAAACATTCACCCCCAGTCACAGATCTGGGTTTAATCCATCGTTATTTTGCTCACCACGCCTACCCAGTTCAGACATGGCCATATGCAAATCAGTCTTGACCCTGTGCCTCATGGGAACAGTCCAGCCCGAACTGCCAAGCCATGTCTTCCCTGGACCGGAATCAAGCATCCTAGGACCGGTTTCTGGCTATCAGCCGTCATCAGCCAGGATAGCTTGACTCCAGTGGCGTAGTGAGCACGGGACCCACGTCTGGTCATACCCTTCCCACATAGGGCGAACAGCAAAACACACAAGATGATGGACGGAATGTTGCACATTGGCAAAACATTCACCCCCAGTCACAGATCTGGGTTTAATCCATTGTTATTTTGCTCACCACGCCTACCCAGTTCAGACATGGCCATATGCAAATCAGTCTTGACCCTGTGCCTCATGGGAACAGTCCAGCCCGAACTGCCAAGCCATGTCTTCCCTGGACCGGAATCAAGCATCCTAGGACCGGTTTCTGGCTATCAGCCGTCATCAGCCAGGATAGCTTGACTCCAGTGGCGTAGTGAGCACGGGACCCATGTCTGGGCATACCCTTCCCACATAGGGCGAACAGCAAAACACACAAGATGATGGACGGAATGTTGCACATTGGCAAAACATTCACCCCCAGTCACAGATCTGGGTTTAATCCATCGTTATTTTGCTCACCACGCCTCCCCGGTTCAGACATGGCCATATGCAAATCAGTCTTGACCCTGTGCCTCATGGGAACAGTCCAGCCCGAACTGCCAAGCCATGTCTTCCCTGGACCGGAATCAAGCATCCTCGGACCGGTTTCTGCCTATCAGCCGTCATCAGCCAGGATAGCTTGACTCCAGTGGCGTAGTGAGCACGGGACCCACGTCTGGGCATACCCTTCCCACATAGGGCGAACAGCAAAACACACAAGATGATGGACGGAATGTTGCACATTGGCAAAACATTCACCCCCAGTCACAGATCTGGGTTTAATCCATCGTTATTTTCTCACCACGCCACCCCAGTTCAGACATGGCCATATGCAAATCAGTCTTGACCCTGTGCCTCATGGGAACAGTCCAGCCCGAACTGCCAAGCCATGTCTTCCCTGGACCGGAATCAAGCATCCTAGGACCGGTTTCTGGCTATCAGCCGTCATCAGCCAGGATAGCTTGACTCCAGTGGCGTAGTGAGCACGGGACCCACGTCTGGGCATACCCTTCCCACATAGGGCGAACAGCAAAACACACAAGATGATGGACGGAATGTTGCACATTGGCAAAACATTCACCCCCAGTCACAGATCTGGGTTTAATCCATTGTTATTTTGCTCACCACGCCACCCCAGTTCAGACATGGCCATATGCAAATCAGTCTTGACCCTGTGCCTCATGGGAACAGTCCAGCCCGAACTGCCAAGCCATGTCTTCCCTTGACCGGAATCAAGCATCCTAGGACCGGTTTCTGGCTATCAGCCGTCATCAGCCAGGATAGCTTGACTCCAGTGGCGTAGTGAGCACGGGACCCACGTCTGGGCGTACCCTTCCCACATAGGGCGAACAGCAAAACACACAAGATGATGGACGGAATGTTGCACATTGGCAAAACATTCCGTCCATCATCTTGTGTGTTTTGCATTTCGCCCTAAGTGGGAAGGGTATGCCCAGACGTGGGTCCCGTGCTCACTACGCCACTGGAGTCAAGCTATCCTGGCTGATGAGGGCTGAAAGCCCGAAACCAGTCCTAGGATGCTTGATTCCGGTCCAGGGAAGACTTGGCTTGGCAGTTCGGTCTGGACTGTTCCCATGAGGCACAGGGTCAAGACTGATTTGCATATGGCTATGTCTGAACTGGGGTGGCGTGGTGAAGCAAAATAACGATGGATTAAACCCAGATCTGTGACTGGGGGTGAATGTTTGCCAATGTGCAACATTCCGTCCATCATCTTGTGTGTTTTGCTTTTCGCCCTAAGTGGGAAGGGTATGCCCAGACGTGGTCCCGTGCTCACTACGCCACTGGAGTCAAGCTATCCTGGCTGATGAGGGCTGAAAGCCCGAAACCGGTCCTAGGATGCTTGATTCCGGTCCAGGGAAGACATGGCTTGGCAGTTCGGTCTGGACTGTTCCCATGCGGCACAGGGTCAAGACTGATTTGCATATGGCTATGTCTGAACTGGGGTGGCGTGGTGAAGCAAAATAACGATGGATTAAACCCAGATCTGTGACTGGGGTGAATGTTTGCCAATGTGCAACATTCCGTCCATCATCTTGTGTGTTTTGTTAAATATATATACCAAGGTGTATTGGTAAACCAGTGGGTGTATTAGTGTCTCTATGGATGATTCAGTGGGTGCGTGACTGACTGTATAAGTGAGTGATTAGGTGTCTCAGTGAATGTATGGGTGAGTGACTGGTTCTAGGAATGTCTGTATCAGTCTGTCAGTTGGTGTCTAAGTGGCTGTATGGGTGTGTGAGTGGGTACATGAGTGGCTGTATGGTTGTTTGAGTACCTGTCTGGGTGTCAGAGTGTCAGTGTGGGTGTGTAAGGGTGTGTGTGACTACCTGTATGGATGAGTCAGTCAGTGGCTGTATGGGTTAATGAGTGTGTGTGTATATGGCTGTGTGGGTGAGTGAGTGCATGTGTCAGTGGTATATGGGCGACTGGGTGTGTGAAAGACAGTATAGGTGAGTGATGGGTATATGAGTGACTGTATGGGTGAGTGAGTGAATGTGAGAGTGGCTGTATGGGTAAGTCTCTGCTTGTGTCAGTGAATGTATAGGTGAGTGAGTATGTGTTAGTATCTGTATGAGTGAGTGGGTGTGTGTGTTTCTGCATAAGTGAGTAAGTGGCTGTGTGATTGACTGTATAGCTGAGTTACTAGGTATGTGAGTAGCTGTATAGGTGACTGACTCAGTGTATGAATGGCTATATGGGTAAATGAGTGGATATGTCAGTGGCTGTCTTAGTGACTGAGTGAGGAGTGGCTGTATGGGTGAGTGAGTGGATGTGTGTGTAGATCTGTGAATCAGTGAGTGGGTGTGTAAGTAATGGTATGGGTCTGTGAATGGGTTTGTGAATGGTTGTGTGAGAGTGGGCAGATGAAAGGTTCTATGGGGGTGTGAGTGGGTACGTCAGTGACTCTGTGGATGATGTCATCAGTGATGTCATTTGAGATGTCATCAGTGATGTCACTGACCTTGTCATGAGCGATGTAATATGTGAGGTCATAAGCAGTGCATTGCGGGGGCGCAAGTTCAGCTAACTATAACTGCTGAATTTCTCTGGTTTTGTACGAGTAAACCCTGAGCCTAACTATAACTATAACATCCGTGTAACCTTTGGTTTTTTCAGTGAATTTCTAAGGTGTTTTAAAATGCTAATTCCTAACTATAACGTCCCTGTAACCTTTGGTTTTTTCCATTGAATTTCTATGTTTTTTAACTAGTAGTCACGTTTAAGCTGCATATATATATACTCTAAATTTGCGGGGTGACATGCTGGGCGCTGACATGTGATCAAGGCCGCTTGTACGGCCGAAACGCGTTATGGCAGAAGACTGACACAAAATAAAATAATCTGCACTACTGGAGGTCTGCACTCGTTTTTGTTTCGCTGGTAGCAGATGCATTTCGAGTAACCGTGATATATATATATATATATATATATATATACATTACCTACTGGCGGTCGCCAGTAGGTAGTTATAGTTAGGACCACGTTTCCATAGGAAAAGCATTTTTTGATGTGCTTATAACTTTGGCGTCGTTTAATCGAATCTTTACGAAATTTTCAAAAAAGTTCCTCTTTTCCTAAAAGTTTGCGGGGGATTCGTCAAGGGGGGGCTAAGAAAAAAGGGGGGTCCCAAAACGTGTTTTCTCCATGCAATTTCCATAGGAAACTTTAGACAAGGCTACAGGTCAAACTGCTGAACGGAATTACGCCAAATTTGGCAGAGAGAAAGGTCTTGGTCCAGAAGGCACGCTTTTGTTAAATCGGGTAAATCCGTTCAGTAGTTTTAGAGAAATATCAAATTTTCCAGATATCGATATTTAAGAATTCTGACATCTGATTGGCTGCGGCGTTACGAGCACGAGCTTGCGGCTCATTGGCTGCGAACTGTTGAAACTAGGAAGTGTTGGCAGCCATTTTGTGATTCAGTCTGTCAGCTCGCATCTCTCCCTCTAAAAGGCATCGGATCCGTAATTCTACCTCTGCGAGGCAATACTGAAAATATCCCGCAGGTCTGTCTGTGCGAGATACTCCTTTTACGCTCCCTCTCCCCACATTATCAGCTCGCGGCTATGCCTTTAGAAGCCAGTCCGTCGGCTCGCAGCTCTGTGTCTGCGAGCCGTCGGGCCCGCAGCTCTACCTCTGTGAGCCACCTCGTTAGCTCGTAGCTGTGTCTGTGCTAGGAGGCCCGTCGGCCCGTTACTCTCCCTCTGTGAGTTAGCCCGTCGGGTTGCAGCTCGGAGGGCTCGCAGCTGTATCTCTGCGAGCCAGCCCGTTAACTGATAGCTGTGTGTCTGCTAGCAGGCCTGTTGGCCCATTGGTCTCCCTCTGCGAGTCAGACCACAGCTCTCCCTCTGCGAGCCGGTACGGTGCTGTGCTTTTGCGAGCCAACGGCTCGTAGGTCTCCCTCTGCGAGCTGAGCCCATGGGCCGCAGCTCTTCCTCTGCGAGCCTGCCCGATGGCCCGCAGGTGTCCCTCTGTTAGCGGAACCGCAGGTGACACTCTGTGAGCCAAAATTGGGAATATAAGGCGGCTCTAAAAAGAGCCCTTGTGTTTATTAGTTGGAGCTACAAGTAAGTGCGAATGCACAGCTTCAGGTTAATCAGGAAAACTCGGTTTCCCTCATCTGTGAAGTGTACTCCATCACTTCTGTAGATATCAGCCATATCAGAGCGTATGTTGTTGTTGTAGATCGACCCCATTCTATGGTCTCTGAGGTATGCAGACACAGCTTTGTTGACATTCTTCCTAGATTTTTCAATCTTATGACAAAATTGGTTTGACCATTTCCACTTCTGTCTTTGGCATATATTGGAATATACAAAGACAGTTTGAGGCAAAAGTAACATCAATTGTCCAAAGGTGTCCTTCATAAGCATTTCCAAACCTACCCCAGTCAATGTGCCTAGGTCGTTACCACCACAGTGCACAATCATGAGATCAGGGTGTTGGAGATGCAAACAGGTTTTAACCAAAGGGAGCAATTGGTGCCACTTCAATCCTCTCTGTGCAAACCATTTAATGTGCACATTTTGTAAACCTAGGTCTAAGTCAATACGTCTCTGTTCTGCATACCTCTTGCACCAGAACATATAGCTATGTCCTACAATCCACACTAGCATTTTGAAGGTATGGCTAGAAGATATGGATAAATGTCTGTAGCTCATGCAGTCTGTTCGTAGAATGAGAGATATGTTTAAACATGGGGAACTACTTTTTTTACATACAAAACGTTAACCGATTGGGAGATGAAATGTATTGTGTCCTAAAAAGTAGGGTATATATTAGTTTTGATGAAAAGCATCTTTGTGATTGGTTAATAAAAAAGCAGCTTATACGTGGAGTACATATTATAGGATGAAATTTGCTCAGCTCAACCACACCTGCTAATTGTATTTGGAAGGTGCAGTTCAAACTTGAAAGAATGGTGAACTTTTGACCTCCACGTGCCGTTAAATGTTGGAGAAAATGTTGCAAAAAAAATATTGTTAGGTTTAAAAAAATGATGAACTTTTAACCTGCACGTGTCGTAGAATGTTCTAGAAAGTGTTGATACAATACGCTGAACTTTTCACCTGTATGTGTCCTTAAAAAAACTGTTTATATGGAAAGTTCAAAAATAACCAATAAAGAGAGGTTTTGCAATCTAAAAAAAATAAGGAACTATTCTGATTTGTTCTTTACATGTATTTATGTGTGGAGCAACAGGGAAATTGTGCCATTACTGGTTCCATTCTTGATGAAAGCGGTGCATTACATGTACTGTGTGACAAGAAAAGAATTGCATGCGTTTGTGACATTTGTAATCTGCATACCAACTACGAAGGTAAATTAGAATTTAAGAAGGTGTGTTATGTGTTTTGTAGTAGTGGTTAAGTATTTGAGACGATATTTTTAACTTTGAAAGTATTTTTTATTTCTAAATAACATAGTGTTAGTAAAGTCTGGTGATTTATTAGTTCTAAAATTATGCATAATGTGTAACTAGTTGTTAAACAAGTACTTTATATATGTTTAGGAGTTTTTCACAAAGAAAAGGTGTAAGTTGTCATATGTAAAGACTGTGGGCCATATTCTCAAGACCAGCGATAACATTATCGCCGCTTTAGCAGCAGTTTCCTGCCGCTAAAGCGGCGATAATGTTATCGCCATTCTTGTGAATATGGCCCTGTATGGTTTTGAAAATTCGATGTAGCGTTAATTTCGATTTGTATATCTATTCCGGCGAGATAAACAGAATGTCGCACGTTTGGAAATTATGCTCAGTCTGGAAATAGTGGAGAAGGGGTGACAGTAGAAAATTCATGTGTTATTAACTTAACAGAGATGGAAAAAAAAGAAGAAAGGTTATGTGCACAGTTTGTGGTCTCATTTTTTACACTGAGAGGTAGATTTCAATGTCAGTGAAGGCTGGTGTGGTACTGCGAGGCTTTGCATTTGGGTGTTCTTAGGAAATCTAAGTTGTTGGGGAGCGTTTCTTCAGAAGTCATTTTTTTACATATGTGAGAGATAAAAAATAAATGAAAATGTTCTTTGTATATTTTCTGTACGATTTTGTTCACAGTGGTAAAGTAAATGTGATTATTAGTGATAGTAATTGTCACGGTGTGTTCCTCTGCTGAATATACGCAGGCGTTTAAGTGGTCCGGGTGTTATCAGTAGTAGGCTCCGCCATCCCTTTAAGAGAGCCGCCAATTTTTTCATCCCAGTTAAAGCTGTTAATATACGTATAGTAAAGGGACGATGCATAAAAAGTTTGGAATTACACCTTATTTACTCTGTCTACCTTGCACCACCATTTTGTGCCCGCAGCAGTACTGTTTATAAAAATAATCTAATACAGCTTTTTGTATTATAAAAATAGCACTTATAGGTTTATTGGCATATTGGTAGAATTTGTACTATATAAAGAATGTTGCAATCAGTTTCAATGGTATAGAAATGCACTGTATTATGTAGGAAATATTACATATGCATAGGTTGTGATGTCATTTTTTTACTGTAAGGTACATTTGAGTATAAGTCAAAACAGGTGATATACTGCGAACCCGTTCAGAATGTGCACAGATTACATAGAGAGTAAATGGACAAAGTAAACGTGCACGTTGCTTTGTGTATGTATGCATGGTTTGAATCATTTGATGATACTTTAAGACATAATCTAAACACTATTTCTGCTTTACAATTGGGTACAGTGCACAGTGTTAGTAGTTAGTGACTAGATGCTGGTAAAGGGATTATTTATTGCTCGTTCGTACGAAATAAAGGTGGAGAGGGCGTTTCTTTACAAGAGATATTTTATAAATGTGTGAGAGATAAAAACAATTAAAAATGTTCTTAGTAAATTTTCTGTACAATTTTTTCACACTAGTAAACTAACTGTGATTATAAGTGATGAAAATTGTAAGGTGTGTCTCTGTGCTGAATATACGCAGGACTTTAAGTGGGCTGGGTCTTACCGGTGCTGAACACTGCTACCCCTTTTAGACACCCGCATTTTTCTTCATCCCACTTAAAACCCTCAATATACGTATATTAAAGAAACGGTACAATAAAAGTTTAGGGATTACACCTCCGTTTCCTCTCCTCATGTGTCACCCCCATATTGTGCACCAAACAGTAGTGTTTATAAAAATTAAGTAAGAGAGCTTTATCTAGTATGAAAATAGCACTTATAGCTTTATTAGCATGTTCATGGGATCTGTAGTGTAAAGAGAAGGTCGTAATCAGTTTCAATGGTACAAAAGTGACGTGACATATGTTTGAAAGATTACATGGTTTTAGGAGTAAGGTATAGAGGTAACAAATAAGCAGTATAGTTTGTTATGTTTAAACGAGTATGTAGTTTGTAAATCAGATACGGCGTTGATTTGTGCAGCACACAGTACACCCACAATGACCCTGGAACATGTCCCTGAATGCCTTGACACACTGCAGCACACATCCAAACGCCAAGTAGGCCCCCATCCACAATGTGCACAGAGTGCCCCCCTATCACCAATATCACAACCTACTCTTGCACATATGCTGAATCCAGCAAACCAGCAGATCCGTGACCCACACTGACTATGCAAGTAACACTGCATGTCGGATAGCATAGCAGCTGCGCAAACAAAATGACATGGCCTACGAAGCGACATGGACGGAGCCAAGAGCGGATCACAACCTCAAAGGAGCAGGTCACACTCCGACGTGTCCACGTGCAACCACAACCCATGCCTTACAATACACGCAGTTGACCAACAATGCACCAGGCCACAAAATCATTCCGCGAGCACACATCACCCAAGTCAAAAGCAAAACAGGCCCCGAAAAGCACACAATTCAAAGGCACCCCATCTCAAGGGGAGAAGGCTACACGAAATCAGAGCTGCAGGGGCAACTCCCCCACAATGCACCCCACACACATAGGAATCACAGAACATCAGCAATGAAGGCAATGTGGTACAAAACTCCCCTCATACGGGTTCTGTGTCCGGTGTGTGTGGCGGGGTGATGGCTGCATGGCTGTGTGCCCCTGACACATCAGACTGCGTAGGTGATGGGGCTGCATCAGATGTCGTCCAGCACCTATGCAAAAACAATTTCTGGCTCACAGAGGCGGAGCTTGCCAAAGGGATACACCCCCATTGCACATGCGACAGTCAGTTCTTCTCTGTGTTGGGACGAGGCTCATTGTGGCACACGAGTGGACAATCTTTACAACACATCTCACAGTTAGACACCAGTGGAGTGGCATAGGCTTTATTGGCATGTGCGTGTCAGTACGGACGAGGCAACGGCCACAACAGGCATGGACATGCTTAAGACACTTACACGCAGCATGGGTACATGTCGAGGGGCAGATGATGTTGGGGCTGAAATGGACAAAATTCATCACATATGGCAACGCTCACAGCCCACCTTGCCTTGCTGGACGAGTCATGTGTTATTTGGCATCTGCACAGTGCCCCGTGTGAGGGGGCACGACTCACTGTACGTGGGGTCTGCATGGTGCTCTGCCTCCGGGGTGCGGCAATTGTCTGCTCTGCCGACAGTGATCAGGTGTGAGGGTCCGACAGGTTCACATGTCGAGCTACATCGCCATGTGTGTGCTCTCACCCAGCAGTGTGTCCGAATTGGCAACGTTGCCAAACGACGCTGTGTTGCTCGGACCATGGACCTGCGTCCGCTTGGACAGGTGTGTGTGCACACGCGTTATTCCACGCACATGCATCCAGAGCCCGACCGAAGGCAGACGTGTCCTCTGTTTTGGTGGGATATGTGAGCAATCCCCACTGTGCAACAAGTTGTTGGGCCATGTGCTGTGGGTGGCAATAGGATGTGGCTGCAGGTAGTAGTTACTCGTCCATGAATGCCCGTGCAGCTTCATGTGCAATGTGTTCCAATAGTATGTTGTTGTCGTGTTCAAGGAACACCAGGGTGAGCCAATCCATTAGGTGGTCCGGGCAGGTGTGCTCAGCCCACGCCGTCTCACCGATCCGCAACACAGCCCAATAGGGGAGCGCCTCGATGTGGTCACTGCAGACGAGAAATTGTGCAATCTCCCATGCACAACTACCAATACATACACAGTATGTCAAGGCATCCCATGCACGGCTGTCTCTGTTACACTCCTGTTCGTGATCCAACAGGGGGCGCAGACACAAGTCATAGTCCAATTCATCAACAGTTGTGTTGGATAGGCAGACATCCATGGGACACTCGAATGTGCATGTTCGGCAGTGGAACCAGGGCTGGACGCAAGTGACATGGGCAATGCGGAAGCTGAGCCTGTAACTGATCCGCAGCACTGCCAGTGCACCCAGTAAATGCAGCATACGTGCACTGTACTGTTCCACGTGATGGGTGTTGTGCATGTGCCCGGTATGGCCTGCCATTGCATTGGTGCGTCTCATGAACAGGCACTCTTCAAGGCTGCGGCTGTTGTGTGGAGGATATGCCACAGCTCTGAGCAATGATTTGAATGTGTGTGAATAGTTGTGGGACATGGGTTGCTGTTCTCGTGGGTGTCAAGGGCATCCAATGCGGGGGTACCACAGGCAAGGGCTTCTATGTGTGGGCTGTGGATAAGTCGGATGGTTTATTTGCGGAATGTGTGGTGTGGGAGTCGTCATCATCTGCCATTGTATCTCTATTAGGGTGTTCCAGGCGCGTTCGGGACCAAGGTCAGAGGTGCAGGTGTCCTCCCGGCTTCTGCATTGGGACAATGGTGCTTTCATCCCTGATGTTTGTCTCACTACTACTTTCGTTTTGGGAATGTGATGTGGCTTTGGCACTGAGATTGGGACACAGCCTTGGGCTCATGGTGTACGGATGGCGATGTACACACACATGTTGGCATGTGGAGCCAGGTGCCCATGCGGCCTTGCGCTGCTTGTGCTATCTCACTCCGTCTCTCTCCCTCGCTCTCTCCCTCTCTTTCCTTTGTTGCACGCATGGCACACCTTCTTCTCTTGGATTTGGTCTACCGGGCTGTGTGCTATGGATTGTCCAGTGGGAGCAGCTAGGACTCATCCTAGGGGTGTTTCTGCTTTTGTTTGACTGGGGTTTTGTGTTGGTGGTTGCATTGCTGTATGACTGATTCTCCATTTTCTGGTCACGCATGTATGTTTATTTTGCTGCTTGTGCGACATAAGGCAAGATGTTTGTTTTGGGATTCGTGGTGTTGGTGTGCAATTTCTTAGTCCGGGGTTGGGGGTGGTGCCGGGGGGGGGGGTGTTCCGGGGGTGTGGGATGGGGTCCTGGGGTGTTGGCGGTGGGTGTTGTGGCCCTGCTGGGTGTCCGGGCCGCATGATGAGTTGCTCCATGGCATCTGTTGCCCTTCGGATGTGGCCCTGGGCTGTGCTCCCTTTTGTGGTGCTGGCTGCCGTCCAACTTTACACCAGGTCAGAGCAGGTGTAAATTTCCTGGTGCTAACGCGCCTTATCGCCGGTTTTGTGTTTTTATCGCAGATGTGGCTGGTCGTTGTGAATGTTGAGGTGTGCTGTTGTCTCGGCTTTTGTCACGGGAACGCCTACTCTGCATCTCATTAGCGATATTTGCGAGGGTCCTCTGTGGCAATGTTTTTTGAGGCTGCTATCGCGGGTATACTGGTGCTGTGGGCTGTTAACACCGGCTTGTGAATGGGGGGGTAAATTTATCACAAGTTTGGCTGCGATAAAGTGCGGTAAATTCGGCGATGGCTCCTTGTGAATATGTCCCTTAATCTTTCCCCCCTCTCCATCTCCATGTCGGTAGTTTTTGTTGCTGTCTAACAGTTGATCTGTACTTGTTTATGTACATCCACAATGAAATGTAAGCCTGTACCATATTTTTGCTAATATGGTGCAGTGTTATGCTTGCTAAGTTGCCGATAAAAGTGTTAAACTAATAAGTGTAACGTTTACATGTGCCATTTAGTTAAGAATATCACTCTAAGTATACAGATAACAATTTTACAAAATAGTATCTACAAAGTTATGTGTAGTGGGTTGCAGAGGAAGTGGCGTGGGACGGTGGGGTGCATGGGACGGAGGGGTGGGGCGGGGGGGCGAGGGGAAAAGTAGGAGGTAGTGGAGTCACATATAAAATGGGAAGGTGAATCTAAATAATTCAATAAATACGTGCTGTATGTCGGATGACACTACCTGCTACCCTACTGTTCCCTTATTCCGCTCCAGTACCATGCAGCATTTCCTCTGCAAGCCGCCCCTGGAACTTATATAATTGTATGTGATTATTTTGACATATTGAACAGATATAACAAATAATTGAAACTTTTTTTCATTCGCAGAAAATTATTTTGTTTGGATTAAAAATTGAAAATGCCTAGAAGAACTGAAAAAAAAGGAAAAACAAAAAGGCAATCTACTTAAAGAAAAGTCAAAAATATGGATTAGAAGAAAATCAGAGTACTAAAAAAATAGTTTGTTCTGGTAAAAACACTAGACAATTTCTAAAAAAAGTACTACGAACATTTAATGAAAATAACATCACACAAACGAAAAAATAAAAAAATTTCAAGTAAGGAGAAGCAGACTTCGACTTCAAATTGCAAGAAAAAAAACATGATAAGGAAAGAGTATTTGTTACCCATAGACAAAAACAATTTCAAGAAATTCGTCAAAGAGTTTTTCGAAATAGAGTAATTCAGAATTTAATAAAAGGATGCCGCAAATATAAAAAGAAAGTGCTGCAATTGAAACAGAAACAGCGTGTTGAAAGCATAGTGGATACTGCTTTTAAGTTAAAACAAAAAATATTTATTTTCATTTTGAAGAGGATGAAAGTGTTGGATAAAACAATGAAGATTCTGAAAGACAAAAGTAACAAAAAAGATGTGTGAACAGAAGCAACTTTTGTAAAATCTTCAGTGGAAAATGGAAACATACATCTAATAGTGAACCTTTTTTTAATGAAGAGAGTTACTTCCAAGAAAATAGTTTACCATTTGCAGTTGATACTGGAGGTCGTTGCTACGAAGTTCAGAATGGTTGTCCTGTTGCAAAAGAGGAAATGGTTACTATTAGTGCAGAACAGTTAATAGCTGAAGAAGTGCAAGGGAAACGCACACAAGCTCCTGTGTATAAGTGGGGTTGTAGTAGTATTTGTAGTATTCGACAGGAATCTATTGATATAATGTGAAATTTGTTACGAGAATATACACAAAAAAGTGTAAAACAGAAGATTAGGTTGTTACAAACACTAGATCCTTGTAATGTAAGAAAATATACTGAGAAGCATGGGCATTCTCTGGCTTGTCTTTCAAGAAAAGTGTGTAAAAGTGTTTTTCATCACTTAAGGATGTTAGCAGTACACCATTCAGAAATGCGGACGTTTGTAAGGAAACTGTACTTTGTAAAAAGTCCTGCATTATGTTTAGGTGAACTGAATACAGCTCTTTTACACGGTTCTTTATCAGATGTACAAAAAAAGTGTGATGATATTCAGTTCCGATATTTTGGTTCAGAAGAGCAGTGTATAGAAAGTGAAAGTTTGACAATTACAGATGTTGAAGAAGATGGGAAAGTGATTATGATTGATCAGTTTGAAGAAGGAATTGGAAAGTTTAACATAGTGTGCTCTGAAATTCCAAACTATGTTTGTGTTTGTTGTCGACGTACTAATTATAAAACTCAAACTAGGAATGTTGATTTGTATTTGAAATCTGAAAAGAAGAATAATGATAAATGGAAAGAATTTTCAACTTACTTGTTAGTGGAAGGTCAATTTGAGTTAGGCAGTGATCAACGTATTTGTAAATATTGTTATAACAAATTAGAAGAGAACAAAATGCCCGCTAGAGCAGTACATAATAAGTTAGAATTAGTAACTATTCCGGAGGAACTGGCAGATTTGAATACATATGAGTCAGTTCTAATTCAATCTGTTCATCCATTTCAAACTATAATTCGCATGGAGCCTAAAACAGGAAACTGCCACCAACAGACTTACAAAGAGGGCTGAAAGGAAGAGTAGTGTACTTACCTTTGGATTTTAAGAAAAATATTGAAATTGTTGGTGGAGACAAAGATGAAAATGAAGCAGTAGTCATTCTAGTAAATGGAGTACCAACAAAGATTCAGAAAATATGGCAAGAATTTGTGGATGTTAAAAAACTTCAAAAGGCTACGTTACATCTTGTGGAGAATAATATTTATTATAAAAGTGTAAATGTGGAAGAACAGGTAATAAGTTTGGAAGATGAATCTGAAATTTCAAGTGGTCAAATAGAGAAAGTGGACAAGTCAAGGAGTGAAGAGATTTATGAACATTACACAATATGTCCTCAACATTCAAAAGAAGTAATAGGAAACCGTATTGAGTTATTTCAAATGAAAAAAGCAAAGGGAACTCCAATGAGTGTATGGGAGAAAAGCTTAGAAGCTCGTTCTTTTCCACAGCTGTTTCCTACTGGAGAAGGTGGACGATATGATGACCGACCTGTGCGTATTCCAGCTTCAGAATATCGCTCAACAAGATTATACTCTGAAGATCCTAGATTCCGGCAGTGTATACCATATATATTTCACCTTTTGTTCGAAAGTGATCTGTCTTCTCTGTCCTATGCAGTGAGCCTGCAGTGCAGGATAAAGCCTGGACTCTCCTTAAATCCTTCCTCTCGGACAGACTACAGATAGTCGCTTTAGGTGAGTTTGTCTCAAAACCTTTTTCTCTCCCATGTGGAGTTCCTCAGGGGTCATCATTGAGCCCTACGCTTTTTAATATTTATGTATCCTCCTTGGCCCCCCTGATCGAGTCATTCGGCTTTTGTCTTACATCATACGCTGACGATACTCAAATTGTGGTATCCCTTCGACCAGGACAGGAGAAGGCAACTGGAGAGAGGCTCCAGGATTGTATGGAGGCAGTAGGAAGCTGGATGACGCAAAACTGCTTAAAGCTGAATGCTAGCAAAACAGAGGTCATCCTGTTTGGGAACAATGTTAATTTCTGGACCCCATGTTGGTGGCCAAACTCAATGGGGACTTTACCAATACCCTCCAGGAAAGTTAAAAACCTGGGGGTGGTAATAGATGAACACCTTGACATGTGCGGTCAAGTCAATGCCGTGATCTCTGTCACATCATATATTCTCAGGACTACGAGGAAAATTCTGCCTCTTCTGCCAGCAGACAGCCAGCGCACAGTGGTTACAGCCTTGATTATGTCAAGACTAGACTATTGTAATAGTCTATACCTAAATATGCAGGAGCGTGGTATACAAAAACTTCAGATGTTGCAAAACGCAGCAGCCAGATTGCTCACTGGAACCTCAAAATTTGCATCAATTTCGAGTGCAATCAAAAATTTAATTGGCTGCCCGTTAAAAAACGAGTCCTCTTTAAAACAATCTGTTTAGTTTTCCGAGCTCTTCAAGGCACAGGCCCAGCCCATCTGAAACAATTTCAGTGGTATGTGCCCAAAAGATCTTTACGCTCGTCAGGAGCAAAATTAGCAGTAGTTCCACCTACAAAAAAAGTTAGATGGGGAGGCAGAAGTTTTGCCACTGGTGCAGCTAAGGCTTGGAACGAGCTTCCTTTCTATCTGAGAAATTTTAATGATCTATTGGCCTTTAGGAAGGCATTGAAAACATGGTTGTTCTGAACACCACTCTGACAGCAATCTATGAAAGGCGGGAGGAATGCAGCAAGCGCCAGGACACCTCAGGGTAACCGTGCGCTGTATAAGTTTTCCTAACATAACATAACCACATACTGAAAACTGGAGTTCATCAATCACTTCTTTCAGCGAAAGAATTTGTGGAGAAAGTTCAACAAACAGATGAAAATTTAGAAGCACAGTTAATTAATTTGATGGCATGTCAAAAAGGAACAAATGAGTATTGGTATCGTCGTCATGGAGAACTGAAGTGTATGTTACGGAATTTAGGTACACCAACATGGTTTGTGACACTTAGCTGTGCAGAGTATGCATGGGAAGATTTGCTTGAATTTCTACGAGAAGCAAATTCCAATATAAAGAATGTTGAAATGAAGACACCTGGAGAACTGTGTTCTTTGGATCCTGTAAATGTGTGCAGATATTTTAATCATAGGTTTCAAGCTATGATGTCTTTCATCTGCAATAAAAAGAATCCACCTCTTGGAGAAGTTAACGATTTCTTTTGGAGAAAGGAGTACCAAGCGAGAGGTGCTCCTCATATACATATGCTATTGTGGATCAAGGATGCACCTAAATTTGGAACTGATTCAGATGAAATAGTATTGTCTTTCATTGAACAGTATGTGACATGTGAGATTCCAAGAGAAGGAGGAGATAGAAGCTTGAGACAGCAAGTTTTACGTTTCCAAAGGCACCGTTGTGGAAAGTACTGCCAACGAAAATACAAGTCTAAAGGAAAATGTTATACCAAGTGTCGGTTTGGATTTCCACGTCCAGTAATTTCTAAAGGAAGAGTAAATTCTTTTTTTCTTCTGTAAGGCACACAATAACTCGCAAATCTCCAAAGAATACCTACAACTTGAAAAGAACAGAACTGTCAAAGTATATTAATGACTACAATCCAGTTATTTTAAAAATGTGGAATGCAAATATGGACATCCAGTATGTTGCAGACAACTCAATTGCTGTTGCACGCTACGTTACTTCATATGTAACGAAATCAGAAAAAACCGAGATGAAACAAATGTGGAAAGAAATTGCACAAGAGAAAAGCCTTAGCAAAAAATTGTACAGCTTTACTTTGAAAATGCTTTCCCACAGAGAAATTGGATCGTATGAATGTTCAGACCGGTTGTGCTCTTCAAGTTTATATTCAAAATCACGAGGGATCATTTGGGTAAGTTTAGGTCTTGCCTGCTCACGAAATAGAGTGTTGAAATCATTAGAAGAAATTGAATACTTAGCAGCAAATGAACCAGACAGTACAGAAATTCTTAAAACTAATATGTTGGATACATACTATCCGAAAAGGAGTCGACATCTGGAACAGCTATGTCTGTATGAAGTACTTCAACATTACAGCTTCAAAAGAAATGTTAAACAGAATTTAAAACAAGGAAAATATGCAGTACTTGGATGTCATGGATGTTTAGTAAAACACACAAAAGGTAACCTTATCAACCACAGGAAACTCAGTTGTGAAACTGCAGACAAGCGAGAATTTTACTATTTAGCACTTCTCCAACTGTTCAAACCATGGCATAGCGAAAGTGAATTACTTGGAGATTTTGACTGCTACGAAGATTCTTTTAATGCATGTAAACATAGCATTGCATGTTCAATTTTCCCTACATATTTAAAAATGTTGAATGATGAAGTTGAACAGGAAAAGACTATTACAGCTGAAGTTGCAAATGAAAGTTCTCAAGATAGTCAAAGTTCTGGTCCATGTAGTCAAGATCCACTTGGACAACCAATAGTGGAAAATGAAGCAGCAATTGCTATGCATGAAGTGGAAATTGCAATGCAACAAGCACAAGAGGAGAATATTACATTGGAAAAGTTAGAAGAACAAGTAAATATTGAACAGAAAGAAATATATGTACAAGTGAGAGAACAGATAGAACATGGTTTGTTGCATGAAAAAAATAATGTGTATGTTAATTATTTAAACCTATTCTGATGTACATCAGTGATCAATCTGGAACGGGTAAAAGTTTTTTAATTAAAGTTTTGACCAATTATCTTAAAAAAACTACTGGTTCACATTTATCTTGTGTAGTAACAGCTCCAACTGGATTAGCTGCGCACAATGTTAAAGGAATTACTTTGCATAGATTACTAATGTTACCAGTTGAGCATGATAATAAATTAGAATATCAGAAGTTGTCTGGAGAAGCTTCTTATGAAGTGTCAAGAGTGCTGAAGAAGATGAAAATTTTAATTATTGATGAGGTGAGCATGGTCTCAAACTTAATGCTTGCTTTCGTGCATTTAAGAATGTAACAGGTATTAAAAACAGATTGCAACGTTCTCTTTGGAGGAAAACATTTAATTGTATTTGGAGATCTGCTACAACTAACTCCTGTAAAAGGAGAACCAGTCTTTAAAACGCTTCTACATGAAGACACTAGGAAATCTTTGGGAAGTATTGGAAATGTGAATCTCTGGTTAAATTTTGAATATAAAGAACTCACTCAGAATATGCGACAAGCAAGTGATGAAGATTATGGAAATATTCTGAAAGATGTAAGAATTGGTGTTCTAAGCAAACATGGTAAACAAGCTTTACAAAGTCGTCTACTAAAGAACTTGTTTACAACTGAAAACACACCAGCAGCAGTACTGTACAAGAACATTGCAGAAAAAAGTCTATACTTTGCTTAATGCCTACACTGGAAGAGTGTTATACATTTAATCAAGAGCTTCTGAAATTGGAAAATCAAGAAATAGTTCACATTGAAGCTATTGATAAAATCGAGCATCAAGGAATAACAATTCTTCTTTCAAATAAACTACAGACTAAATTGGATTCTTTGGAAAAGTCTGTATCAAAAACTGCTGGCTTAGAATTTTTTTAGATGTATGTATAAACTGTCGGGTAATTTTGAGGCGTAATTTGAATATAGAACAAGGTTTAGTGAATGGAGCAATAGGGAAAGTTGTTGAATTTGTAAAATATCAAAACAGAAATGCAATTGAATTCTTGAAAATTAAATTTGATCAGATTGCAGAGGTGAAACAAATTGGGCGTTGTGCTGTACGTTTTTTGCTGGTAAAAGACTTGTATGTTCGTAGAAAACAGTTTCATTTCTGTTTAGCATAAGCAATAACCATTTATAAATCTCAAGGTTTAAGTGTAGATAATGCTTTAGTAAATGTTGGAAGAACTGTGTTTAAAGAGGGAATGGCATACGTTGCATTATCTCGAGTTAGAACATTGTCTGGTTTGTATTTAATTGATTTCGATGAAAACAAGGTTAGTGCTGATGTAAATTGTGTAAGAGAATATAATCGTTTAAGAAGACTTTATGCACCAACTTTAGGTGAATATCCTATTGATGAAAACGTGCTGTGTGTTCAAAACGCAAACATGTTGATGAATCAAGTGTGGTTGAAAAGCAGAAAAAATTCAAGAGAAAAGAAAAGATGCAAAGAAACAGAAAATACAAACAAGTGATGATGTTGTGGGATACCAATTAGAAAATGCTTCTGGTGTCAACTGCTATGGTAATGTTATTCTAAACGTTATATTTTATCTAGAAGATCTTTATGGTGAAATTATGGAAAGTCAGGAAAAAGATTATGTTCTGCACTTTATACTTTATTTGAACAATTGAGAACTGACAGAAGTAAGATCCATACTGCTTCTGGTATTCGACAACTCTTGGATACATGTACTGGATCTTTAACGTTCAGTCCTAATATACAACAAGATGCACAAGAGTTTCTGATGGTTATGCTTGGAGTATTAGAAGATGAAGGAATCCAGATTGAGAGTTTATTTGGACTCAGTTACAAATGGGATCACAAATGTGAACAGTGTTCATTAACTTCAAGTACTATAGTTGACAGAGAACGATTTCTATATTTAACAATACCTGACTGCAAATATGTACCTTTTCCAAAATTAGTAAAAGAAGCAAATCATGATATGAAATGTTCTCGTTGTCAATCAGAAATGTTATCTACATTATGCCTAGAAAGATATGGAAAATATGTAATTTTAATGCTACAACGCTGTAGACCAAATGGAAGAAAAGTGGAAACGAAAATAAAAAAATGTCTTGCTAGTCAAGTATCTATTTCTGGAAGAACTTTCACAACACTGGCTATTGTTTTCCATGCTGGAGGTACTACCACATGTGGACATTATACTGTATATTTGAAATGCAAAAATGGTTGGAGTCACTGCAACGATACACACTTGGAAATTAAACCGAGATTGCTTTATGAATTACCCAACTCATACTTGATATTTCTGAAACAAAAACTTTAGATACATTATTCGGCCTAGAGGGAAAATGGGAAGATACTTTAAGGAATTGATACTGGATGATTTCAAAAAAAGATTTCCACACATTATTTGGCCTTGAGGAAAAATGTGAACAGAAACTACACAGTAAAGGCAAGATTTAAAAATTGGAAATAGTATTGGATGTGTTTTTTGTGTTTATTTGGTA
Source organism: Calotriton arnoldi (assembly GCA_963921515.1). Taxonomy (NCBI): domain Eukaryota; kingdom Metazoa; phylum Chordata; class Amphibia; order Caudata; family Salamandridae; genus Calotriton; species Calotriton arnoldi. The sequence goes on from CAWUFW010005593.1 coordinate 1,088,464, forward strand.
TTGTGTTTGCTAGAATTAGTCATTTGTTTTTTTTTAACAATCTAGTAGATTGTTTTTTTCCCCAGCTGTTTATGATGATACTACACTGACATCACTGTGAATAGTGAAGTTAAGTAGAATCTGATAACAGCAGAAAAAGGGAGACAAATATGTTTTCAAAATGTTAAATTATGTTGTATTATTTGATAAGTAACACTGTAATTTGTGAAATATATTACATTACACAACAGTTTTACAGTTTATTTTCTTTTCTGTAGTGGAAAAGTCAGAAAAAACAGTACTAATGACAAATAGCAGAATAGTAGTTTAATATTTTTAAAAACTTTCAAATTCACTGAAAAAACCATAGGTTTTACAGACGTAATAGTTAGAAATTAGCATTTAAAAACCTTTGAAATTCACTGAAAAAACCATAGGTTTTACAGACATTATAGTTAGAAATTAGCATTTAAAAAACCTTTGAAATTCACTGAAAAAACCATAGGTTTTACAGACGTTATAGTTAGCTGGACATTTCACTCGTACAAAACCATAGAAATTCCACCGTTATAGTTAGTTCAGTTAACTATAACTCGCGCCCCCGCAATGCACTGCTCATGACGTCACATATTACATCATTGATGGCATGGTCAGTGACATCACTGATGGCATCTCAAATGACATCACTGATGACATCATCCACGTGATAATCTGATGCACCTCATCACACCCTAATATAACCTGTAATACACCCACTGTAAAATACACACTACCATTTTCGAAACCATCCACACACCAATACCAGTTACTACATACTCACTCACTGATTCCTAGGTCTGCACTCACATCCACTCATTCACCCATATAATCACTTATACATGCAGTCACTTATCAATACAAAACTATCATATGCACTCATACACCTATTCAGACACACACACCGCCACTCATCCATGGAGTTACTCACACACCTAGTCAGTCATGCAAAGAATCAATCACACTCCCATTTACTCACCTAAACAGTTATACACACACCACCTCACTAATTCATACAGACAGTAACGCATAGTTACTCTCTTATGTAATCAGTGAAACAAGTACAGACTCATCCATACATGCCACTCTCACAATCACTCAGTCTCACATATACTTATTTATATACACCATCACTCACATATACTGCCTTTTACATATGTAGTTACTCACATATGTACCACTGAGACATCCATTCACTCACCAACACACCCATACACACACTCAACCACCTATACAGCTGTTTCCACATGCACTCTTGAACCCATACACCCAGTGAATCAACCACTCACACATCTATGCACAGAGTCACACACCTCCAACCCACCCATACACACACTCAGTCCCCCATACAAATACTCAAGCAAACAATCAATAACCCATATAGACACTCATGTAGCTACTGACCAACCCATGTAGCAGCTTACACAACAACAGACAGACTGATACAGACATTCACATAGTTTAGTCACTAACCCATGCATTCTGTAAGACACGTTTAATCAGTCACTTATACAATCAGTTACATACCTCCTAAATCCTCCATCCAGACACTTATACACCCACTAATTCTTCAATACACCTTGCCATATATATATAAAACATATTTAAACTTTACAGAAACACACAGTCAATGGATGATGTCATCAGTGATGTCATCAGTGATGTCATTTGAGATGTCATCAGTGATGTCATCAGTGATGTCACTGACTATGCCATCAATGATGTAATATGTGACGTCATGAGCAGTGCATTGCGGAGGGCGCGAGTTATAGTTAACTGAACTAACTATAACGGTGGAATTTCTATGGTTTTGTACGAGTGAAATGTCCAGCTAACTATAACGTCCCTGAAACCTATGGTTTTTTCAGTGAATTTCAAAGGTTTTTAAATGCTAATTTCTAACTATAACGTCTGTAAAACCTATGGTTTTTCAGTGAATTTCAAAGGTTTTTAAATGCTAATTTCTAACTATAACGTCTGTAAACCTATGGTTTTTTCAGTGAATATATATATATATATATTCACTGAAAAAACCATAGGTTTTAGGGACAGTTATAGTTACTTGGACATTGCACTCGTACAAAACCCGTGAAATTCCCCCGTTATAGTTAGTTCAGCTAACTATAACTCGCGCCCCCGCAATGCACTGCTGATGACGTCACATATTACATCACTCATGACATGGTCAGTGACATCACTGATGACATCACTGATGACATCTCAAATGACATCACTGATGACATCATCCAGTGACTGTGTGTTTCTGTAAAGTTTAAATATTTTTAATATATATAGGAAAAGACGTATTGAAGAATGAGTGGGTGTGTAAGTGTCTGTATGGATGATTTAGTAGGTGCGTGACTGACTCTATAAGTGAGTGATTTAACGTATCTTACTGAATGCATGGGTTAGTGACTAAACTGGGTGAATGTCTGTATCCGTCTGTCTGTTGCTGTGTAAGTGGCTGCATGTGTTTGTGAATAGCTAAATGAGTGTCTATATGAGTTATTGAATGCTTGTCTGAGTATCTGTATGGGTGCCTGAGTGTTTGTGTGGGAGGGGTGTGTGCAACTCTGTGCATAGATGTGTGAGTGGGTGATTCACTGGGTGGATGGTTTCAAGAGTGCATCTGTGATAGACTGTATGGGTGGGTAAGTGTGTGTAAGAGTGTGTTAGTGAGTGAATGTATGTCCCAGTGGTACATGTGTGAGTAACTACATATGTGAAAGGCAGTATATATGTGTGTTGGAGTATATAAATAGCTATAAGCAAGAGTGAGTGATTGTGATAGTGGCTGTATGGATGAGTGTGTGCTTGTATCAGTGATTGTATAAGAGCGTAACAATGTGCTACTATTTGTATGAGTAAGTGAGCTGGTGTGTGTATAACTGTATAGGTGAGTAAATGGCAGTGTGTTTAATTATTTGCATGACTGACTAGGTGTCTGAGTATCTCTATGGATGAGTGGCGTTGTTTGAGTGTCTATATAGGAGTAAGAGTGCATATGATAGTCCTGTACTGAGTGACCGTAAGTATGAGTGACTGTACGGGTGAGTGAGTGGATGTGTGTGTGTAGACCTAAGAATCAGTGAGTGGGTATGTAGTTATTGGTGTTGGAGTGTCTATGGTTTTGCGAATGGCAGTCTGTAATTTAGAGTGGGTGTATCAAAGATTATATTAGGGTGTGAGGAGGTGCATCAGATTATCACGTGGATGATGTCATCAGTGATGTCATCAGTGATGTCATTTGAGATGTCATCAGTGATGTCATCAGTGATGTCACTGACCATGTCATGAGTGATGTAATATGTGACGTCATCAGCAGTGCATTGCGGGCGCGAGTTATAGTTAGCTGAACTAACTATAACGGGGGAATTTCACGGGTTTTGTACGAGTGCAATGTCCAAGTAACTATAACGGTCCCTAAAACCTATGGTTTTTTCAGTGAATTTCAAAGGTTTTTTAAATGCTAATTTGTAACTATAACGTGTCTGAAACCTATGGTTTTTTCAGTGAATTTCAAAGGTTTTTTAAATGCTAATTTGTAACTATAACGTGTCTGAAACCTATGGTTTTTTCAGTGAATTTCAAAGGTTTTTTAAATGCTAATTTCTAACTATAACGTGCCTGATACCTACGGTTTTTTCAGTGAATTTCAAAGGTTTTGTAAATGACAATTTTTAAATGTATTAATTGTTATATTAACTTTTTTCATACTGATTTACTACATTTTTAGAAACAATTTTTTTTTACATATTTTATTTTTTAAATTACATTGTAATTACATTATACATTACATTACAAAAAATACTTTCTCAGAATGAATTACTTTAGTTTAAATACTTTGCACATAGGCAATAGACTTTTAAGTACAGTAGTTACAGTTGTTGCAATGGGCAACACATTTTCAAACACAATGCAACATTCAGCTCAATGTGAATTTCTAGTTAAATGCAATTAGTTACTTTATGGATTACTTTTCTAACCACAGGACTGGATCCTAGATTCAGTCCTGGTACATCTCCTGTAAACAGTTGAGTAAAAGCGTTTTGGTTACAGTCGTGATTTTTAAGGAATATTATTGTATTTTAAAAGTTGACACTTAGAAACTTTTTCTCATAGAATCACCAATGTTATCCTATGGAAGGAAATTCACTTAGCAGGTAAAAACTGTTATCGTTACTTTTTCTTACTCAGTGTTGGATCCTGGATCCAGCACTGGTGCATCTCCTGTAAACAGTTGAAAGAATGCGTTTAAGTCATACAGGTGATTTTTAAGGAATATTTGTAGTTTGTAAAAATCAACACTTTGAAACTTTTCTGCTGAAAACCAGACAATGGATTCCTATGGAAGAAAATATAAGTTACTGGTAAGTACGGTTAAAATTACTTTTCAGGGTCAGTGCTGGGCTAAAAGATGCAGCACTGAGGTTCTCTCCTGATAACAGGTGAGTAAATTGGTATTCGTACTTTGGCTGATTTTAGAGGAATATTATAAAGTTCAAAAATCCACACTTAGAAGAATTTCCAAGTGAAACCAGTCAATGTTAGCCTATGGAAGGTAATTCAAGTTACTGGTAAGTACGGTTAAAATTACTTTTCAGGACCAGTACTGGGCTGAAAGATGCAGCACTGAGGTCTCTCCTGATAACAGGTGAGTAAATCAGAATTCGTATTTCGGCTGATTTTAGAGGAATATTTGTATGTTTCAAAAATCAACACTTAGAAACTTTTTCAGCAAAAAGCAGGCAATAATATCCTATGGAAGGAAATTCAAGTTACTGGTAAGTACGGTTAAAATTACTTTTGAGGATCAGTACTGGGCTGAAAGATGCAGCACTGAGGTCTCTCCTGATAACAGGTGAGTAAATCAAAATTCGTATTTCGGCTGATTTTAGAGGAATATTTTAAAGTTCCAAAACTCCACACTTAGAAGAATTTCCAAGTGAAACCAGTCAATGTTAGCCTATGGAAGGAAATTCAAGTTACTGGTAAGTACGGTTAAAATTACTTTTCAGGACCAGTACTGGGCTGAAAGATACAGCACTGAGGTCTCTCCTTATAACAGGTGAGTAAATCGGAATTCGTATTTCGGCTGATTTTAGAGGAATATTTGTATGTTTCAAAAATCAACACTTAGAAGAATTTCCAAGTGAAACCAGTCAATGTTAGCCTATGAAGGAAATTCAAGTTACTGGTAAGTACGGTTAAAATTACTTTTCAGGATTAGTACTGGGCTGAAAGATGCAGCACTGAGGTCTCTCCTGATAACAGGTGAGTAAATCGGAATTCGTATTTCGGCTGATTTTAGAGGAATATTTTAAAGTTCCAAAACTCCACACTTAGAAGAATTTCCAAGTGAAACCAGTCAATGTTAGCCTATGGAAGGAAATTCAAGTTACTGGTAAGTACGGTTAAAATTACTTTTCAGGATCAGTACTGGGCTGAAAGATGCAGCACTGAGGTCTCTCCTGATAACAGGTGAGTAAATCGGAATTCGTATTTCGGCTGATTTTAGAGGAATATTTGTATGTTTCAAAACTCGACACTTAGAAGAATTTCCAAGTGAAACCAGTCAATGTTAGCCTATGGAAGGAAATTCAAGTTACTGGTAAGTACGGTTAAAATTACTTTTCAGGATCAGTACTGGGCTGAAAGATGCAGCACTGAGGTCTCTCCTGATAACAGGTGAGTAAATCGGAATTCGTATTTCGGCTGATTTTAGAGGAATATTTTAAAGTTCCAAAACTCCACACTTAGAAGAATTTCCAAGTGAAACCAGTCAATGTTAGCCTATGGAAGGAAATTCAAGTTACTGGTAAGTACGGTTAAAATTACTTTTCAGGACCAGTACTGGGCTGAAAGATACAGCACTGAGGTCTCTCCTGATAACAGGTGAGTAAATCGGAATTCGTATTTCGGCATGATTTTAGAAGAATATTTGCACAATGGTGAAGGGAGGGAGCGGGGCCTGAGGTGACATCTGTGCAAACGCGCCCCGTGGCGCGTTTTAAGTTGGGGGATTAAGTCCCCTTGAATCCTGAGGGTCCCTAGTGGCCAACTAGCCCACCAGGAACCTCCAATATGCGCCAGGGGCTGCGTTGCAGAGACGTGTAGAGAGGCCACACCCCTTTTTACACCTCTCTGCAACGCAGCTCTGTGGCGCTTTCTGGATGTACCTGTTGGGCTAGTTGGCCCTCAGGGACCCTCAGGATTAAAGGGGATTTAATTCCCCATCTTAAAATGCGCCACGGGGCCTGTTTGCACACATGTCACCTGAAGCCCCGCCCCCTCCCTTCACCACTGTGCAAACGCGCCCGTGGCGCGTTTTAAGTTGGGGATTAAGTCCCCTTGAATCCTGAGGGTCCCTGGAGTCCAACTAGCCCACCAGCTACCTCCAAAAGCGCCACAGAGCTGCGTTGCAGAGAGGTGTAAAAAGGGGCGTGGCCTCTCTACACGTCTCTGCAAGGCAGCCCCCTGGCGCATACTGGATGTTCCTGGTGGGCTAGTTGGCCCCCAGGGACCCCCAGTATTCAAGGGGAATTGCTTCCCTTCTGAAAACGTGCCAGGGGCGCGTTTGCAGAGTACTGCAGAGAAGGGGCGGGGCCTCGCGCGCACGATCGCTTTTTTATTTATTTATTTTTTTGTCTCGGAAGGGGGCTGCGTGGCCCCCTTCCCTCTGCCTACTTTTGGCCCTGGGGACCCCATCCCCCGGGGCCTGAGCTTTTTTTTGTATTTATTTAAAAATAAAAAACGGGAAGGGGGCCGCGTGGCCCCCTTCCCTGGGCCTCTATTGGCCCCGGGACCCCATCCCCAGGGCATGGCCCTGTTTTTTAAATAAAATATGGAGGGGGGCAGCGTGGCCCTCCTCCTCAGGCCATTTAAGGCCCCGGGACCCCATCCCCCGGGCCGGCCTTTCCTTATTTATTTATTTTATTTATTTTTTATTTGGGGAGGGGGGCTGCGTGGCCCCCTCCCGGGCCACTACTTGCCCCGGGACCCCATCCCCCGGGGCCTGGCTCTCTCGTTGGGGACTGTGGGGGTCCCCAAACCCCCACAGTCCCGCCGGCTCCCCGTGTCCTACTGGGAGCCGGCATTGCTGTTCCACATGGGAGCAGCTAACATGCTGCTCCCCGTGTGGAAAGCAATTGGTTTGCATTTTGAAAGAGAGAGCAGGTTTCCTGCTCTCTCTTCCAAAATGCAAAGCAGTTTGCTATGACAGGACGGGAGCCGCGAGGCTCCCGTCCTGTCATAGCAAACTAGCAGTGTCCTGGGGTAGGCACCCCGGGACACTGCAGGAGCCGGCCCTGGGGGTGGCGGTCCCCAGGGCCATCAAGGGCTTCCAGGAGGGGGCCGCGCGGCCCCCTCCCTACATTTTGCAAAGCCCCGGGAGGTGGTAGTCCTCGGGCGTGTGGGGGCCGAAACGGACCCGCCATTTTCAATTTTCTTAGTGCCCCGGGAGGTGGCGGTCCTCGGGCTGCGGGAGGGCTCAGAGCCCTCCCGCACCATTTATGATAAAGCCCCGGGGGTGGTGGTCCTCGGGCTTGGGGGCCCTTAGAGGCCCCCATACATAAAATAAACACTCCCCAGCATGCCCCCGGGACTTGGCCCACCCGGGGCAAATACATCGAAGCGCGGAGACCGCGCTCGATTTTTTTTTTATCGCCAGGATCCGCGCACCCTGAGCGCATCCTGCCGATTTAAAAAAAAAAATAAATGCTTTTTTGCCCAGGGGGTCCTTGTGGGACCCCCTGAGCAGACCTAGGGGTCAGGGTGTTTCTACCCTGCCCCCTTTGTGCGCTTTGCGCACTTTTTACTGCTTTCTTGTTCCTCGGTTCTACCGAGGAACAAGATGGCTGCCAACACTTCCTGGTTTGGAGTAGTTGACAGCCAATTAGCATGACAGCTCGTGATCGGGAGGGTGCGCGAATCCGACGCGGCCATAGATATATATGTACTTTTAGTTTTGATTTTCTCAGCAACTACTGAACGGATTTACACCATTTAACAAAAGGGTTCTTTCTGAACCAAGAACTACCTCTTTGCCAAATTTGGTGTAATTCCGTCTCAGCAGTTCGGGCTGTAGCCGTGTCTAAAGTTTCCTATGGAAATTGATTTTTTGACTCTTATTTTTTTAATTTCTCCGACTACTGAACGGATTTACACCATTTAACAAAAATGGTTCTTTCTGAACCAAGAACTAGCTCTTGCCAAATTTGGTGTAATTCCGTTCAGCAGTTCGGGCTGTAGCCGTGTCTAAAGTTTCTATGGGAAAATGAATGGGAAAACACGTTTTGGGACCCCCTTTTTCTCGGCCCCCGCTGACGAATCACCCTGAGACTTTCAGGGTAGGAGCGGACCGGAGCGGGCCATAAAGTTTGAAAATTTCGCGAAGATTCGTCAACCGACGCAGAGAGTTATTTCAAATAGAATGTCGTGGATTTCCTATGGAAAATAGGTCCTAACTATAACTATCTACTGGCGACCGCCAGTAGATAATATATTCACTGAAAAAACCATAGGTTTCAGGAACGTTATAGTTAGTTGGACATTTCACTCGTACAAAACCATAGAAATTCCGGCGTTTAAGTTAATTCAGCTAACTATAACTCGCGCCCCCGCAATGCACTGCTGATGATGTCACATATTACATCACTTATGACATGGTCAGTGACATCACTGATGACATCACTGATGACATCTCAAATGACATCACTGATGACATCATCCAGTGACTGTGTGTTTCTATAAAGTTTAAATATGTTTTATATATATGCCAAGGTGTATTGAAGAATGAGTGGGTGTATAAGTGTCTGGATGGATGATTTAGTAGGTGCGTGACTGACTGTATAAGTGAGTGATTAAATGTGTCTTACTGAATGCATGGGTTAGTGACTGATACAGACATTCACACAGTTTAGTTTGTCAGTTGGTGTGTAAGCGGTTGCATGGGTTGGTGAGTAGCTAAATGAGGATCTATATGGGTTATTGATTGGTTGTCTGAGTATCTGTATGGGTGTCTGAGTGTCTGGGTGGGTGGGTGGGGGGGGTGTGACTCTATGCATAGATGTGTGAGTGGATGATTCACTGGGTGTATGGGTCCACGAGTGCATCTGTGAAGGGCTGTATTGGTGGGTGAGTGTGTGTATGGGTGTGTTGGTGAGTGACTGGATGCCTCAGTGGTACATGTGTGAGTAACTGCATATGTGAAATGCAGTATATGTGAGTGTTGGAGTGTATAAATGACTATATGTGAGAGTGAGTGATTGTGAGAGTGGCTGTATGGATCAGTGTGTGCTTGTATTAGTTATTGTATAAGAGTGTAAGTATGTGTTAGTATATGTTTGAATAAGTGAGGTGGTATGTGTATAACTGTATAGGTGAGTTAATGGGAGTGTGACTGATTCTTTGCATGACTGACTTGGTGTGTGAGTAACTCTATGAATGAGTGGCGGTGTGTGAGTGTCTGTATAGATATGTGAGTGCATATGATAATGCCGTATTGATGGCTGACTGCATGTATGAGTGACTGTATGGGTGAATGAGTGGATGTGTGTGTAGACCTAGGAATTAGTGAGTGGGTATGTACTAACTGGTATTGGTGTGTTTATGGTTTCGAAAATGATAGTCTGTATTTTAGAGTGGGTGTATCAAGGGTTATATTAGGGAGTGATGAAGTGCATCAGATTTTCACATGGATGATGTCATCAGTGATGTCATTAGTGATGTCACTGACCATGTCATGAGTGATGTAATATGTGATGTCATCAGCAGTGCATTGCGGGGGCACGAGTTATAGTTAGCTGAACTAACTATAACGCCGGAATTTCTATGGTTTTGTACGAGTGAAATGTCCAACTAACTATAACGTTCCTGAAACCTATGGTTTTTTCAGTGAATTTCTAAGGTTTTTTAAATGCTAATTTCTAACTATAACGTGCCTGAAACCTATGGTTTTCTCAGTGAATTTCAAAGGTTTTTTAAATGCTAATTTCTAACTATAACATCCCTGAAACCTATGGTTTTTTCAGTGAATATATATACATATATTGGTTTCACTTACCTTACCATAAACTTACCCTGCGTTGTAAAGGTATGCATGGCAAAAGTAAGGACGTGTGGAACAGGCATTGCATGGTAAATGATGTGTGGCAAAGGCATGCGTGGTAAGGGCATGCATTCTTCTGTCGTACATCCATTGCCTTATTAAAATAGTCCTACCTACACTTAACATTGCATCACAGTGCTTATTAAGCTGACTTGTATTTCTGAGTAAACAAATAAGACTCATCTCCTTTTGAAATACTGGGTCCTACTCACAAAGGTAAATTTGGTCGTAAACAAACCTGGCAGGAATTCACAAAGGAATTTCTGCCAAACGTAGGCCCATTTACATGTAGGGAGATGTACGCCGTGAATGCGTATTTCGCCAAAATCATAAATCCTATTCTAGGGGTGAGAAAATGAGTGTTCCAAAATCATGATTAGCTGTGGTTATTGAGAATGTTCACAAACGTGCGCCTGTGGGCATTTGCAAACTTCTCCTATTCCTATTTATACCCTGGAAACTGTAGGATTTTTACTCCAGCCCAGGGCTATAAGTGGGCCGGGTCTCACCGGTGCTGAGCACTGGCAGTTTTTAAAGGAGGCCTCTAAACGGGTCTTTATCGGGCTCTGTTTTGTTTCCTGGCACAGGCGGTCCATGTTTTTTTCCGGACTACAGTGACAGCAGGCACATCGATGTGCGCTGCTCACACTGCTCACTTCTCACTAGTGGAGAAGTTATGGCATAACGTCATGCCAGGTGAGCATTGTAGGGGAAGGGAAATCCTTTAAAGAGAGTAATTTTCTCTCTGGATTTCCCTTCTCTGTTTGAAACTCAGGAGCAGCAACATTGTTGTGGTGTCACCAGGGCTTTAAGTGGAAGCTTTTTCAATATTATATACAAGCCATAGTTACTGCTTATTTATCTTATGCAACTAACAACCATTGACAAAGCCAATAGTCCTGACTTGTTGTAGGTATGATGTTACTTGTTGTATCATATATCTGAATGCAATGACAGGAGCAGCAAAATACAAGTCGGGCGGCACACTATGCTAAGCACAGATTTTTAGCTTACATGTTTTTAAGCCATGCCCTTAATTATATTGGCCTCGCCCCTTTGAGAGACCCCCTAGTTTTTTCATCCCACTTAAAGCCCTGCTCCAGCCAAAGGCTGGTGTAAATGTCTTTAATATCCTAACACCTCCCCCCCGCTCCATAGGGGAAAATAATTTGAATTTGCAAAGAGGATCCTATTCCCTGGTGTGGGAATCTCACTTATGGAGAACTGCGTGCCGGAAGAATGGGACCCTATATGGAAAGTCACACGACCTACCGCAGAGTAAGGGTAGGAACCTGCGCCTGCCGCAGACTTACTCTTGGGAATATTTGCAATTTCAAGAAAGTCAAAAAAATTACTTTGGTGTGGAGATCTCTGTCTGCGGGGTTACTTTAACTTTAAACAACGAGGAAGCGGTGTGATGCTGCATGTGAAATAATACATCTACTTACTGACGACGTGTCAACAAACTTCTCATTGCTTTTTACCCTCTATGCCATCGTTACTCCTCTTACTGAATCCATTGCCATAATTACGAATAAAGAAATGTTAAAAAACGACAGCGACACTGTGTGCTCTTGTGCAGTTAACAGTACGATGCCAACTATAGACACAGCTCTTCTGAATGTACACTTTCAAACTATATTTTAATAGGTTATGCTTTCGATTAGCCTATAGGATTCTTCTTGCACTTCGTACTTGTTACGTCTTATTGTTTTATGAACTCGAGAGGGTGAAGAGGCAGTGATACTTTGAACCTCCAGCTAAAGTCTCACCTTAAACTATGCACAACATACGAGGTTGACAGCAGGTCAATCATAAGCAGCAAACTGAACCTCCTTTTACTCCAATACCTACATTACTTGGCACTTATACACCTTTTTGCAGACAGGAGGTAGAATCATTGAATTCCTCCACAACAACCGCTGCACTGCTTGAACTACGAAGTGAAGCTCAAAATGACAAACTCACCTATGACATTCCCCGCCCCTCACTTGCACTTCACAGCTTCTTTTGATGTAATTTGTGGTGCGCAGAAATGTGGGCGAAAAATGCACGGCGAGAAACACCTGAGATACAAACGCCTATTAAAATATGTTTGGAGGTTCCTCCTAAAGGGGCATTTTGTATTTTCCCAGCAGATATAGATTTCCGTGAGATTAATGTGAGCTCCCATAGGCTGTAACCAGAATAAACCTTACAACACGTGTCAATTTTCATAGACATAACGCTGCCACTACTTGAAATCTCGGTTTTGTGTACAGCATGGATTGCCACCTCTACAGCCACTGTAATGTCAGACGTGTGTTATTGCTTCTCTAACACCTATTCCTCTTCTCTGGTTGAGACGTTTCATTGCCTCCGTTCGGTTGAGTGTATTGAAAAAGCATTGAAACAGCACGTGGCTTTCCCGACACGCCGAAGGATCGTTTGTTTATTTTTAGTGTATTGCCCATAGATACACCCCCTTGCAAACACCGACACTTTCAAAGAACATGTGCAGGCTCTGCAGTGCCTCACAGCTCCAGACACTTTTGAAGCACTTGTCTGCCTTGACTTTTAGAACAAATGCTAAAAGTATTCCTCTACTAATAATGTCTGTTTTATATAGTGCTTCAAATAGCACCTTTGCCACTTCTGTGTATTGTTCCTCCAACGAGATACCTCACAATAAAGAGGGCAAACGAATAGCATGACCTAATTTACTCTGTTTATTAGTTCCAAAGGGATTGTCTGGTCATATGTTTACAATACAAAATAACACACACGAAAACCACCTTGAACAATCCGGCGTTGTGCATGGATTAGCTCTGTGAAAGGGCTGCGATTTGCACTCCTTGAAGCTCTATGCGCGTGCGTGCATTTACAGGCTCCTCTTTCAGGCAGGCAACATGAACCCCCGCAGTGGACGGGAGTCACTGGCCTCACACTTTCCGGGTCAGGCACCAATTGGGCCCAAGGCTTTGCGAGTATGTGTCACACTAGCAACCAACCTGAGTGGCATTTTCAGGGTTTCTCATCAAACTTTGTTGCTTCACTTACTGGGGTGGGTGGGATGACCATAAGGGGACATGTACTGCCTTGTCCGTCAGCCCATGAGGCGGCACAATGCATTCTCGTGCGCTGATCCCATATCTCACTGTGGGTGGACGTGACCATGCGCTATAACTGAACAGGTTCCATAATGCTCGAGGTCAGACCAGGCTCAGACTGCGCTGCCTGTCAATGCTTCAGTTGTTATGCATATAACGGACTTGCATGTTATTATGAAGGGTAAGCACCGTGCACCCACTGTAAATGCCTCGGGAAAGGGGATCTGGAGAGACACCTCGTGGCTCTCCCCTCCATCCTCCGTTAGGTGCCTGTGAGCAACCCCTGCAATGGTGTGTGCAAGAGTTTACACCTTGTTCACTAAATCGGTTTCGAACAAATTGTCAATGTCTTCGCCTGAGGTATGCATGGGGCACACACACCGTGGCCTCTTCTATCACTTGTATTGATTATTACGATGTACGTACGTAAAAGCTTTCAAAAAAGTAGGTGTATACATGTGCCTCCCACCTGTGCCCTGTGTCAAATACAGCAGGACCACGCTATCTGAATTTTCCTTTGTTAACTCGGAGAGCTGCGAACAATATGTATGAACTTTAGAGTTTAGACTCCTCAAACGCAAAAAGCAGGCGCTCGTCTCAGCACTGAGTCAGAGCAGGTCTCCATGATAAGGCCCAGAGTTCGCCTTGCACTAGACCACTGAAATTATTCAGACTGTCCTGCAAACGTGCAGTGCAGACCACGGGCGTCATTGACCTAAATGTAAGCAAGGACAATGGGCTTCTGTGTTCACGTTTGCTGGGAAAAAGAGTCAGCGATGAGGAGGCTCTTCAAAGACCTTGGAGAGGGCCCCAGTGCCACTGCACCTGCTGTACAGTTAGCAGCTACGCCTTAGCACCTGTGCAGGTAGATGACGCGGCTCAAGCTCGAGGGCACATGTGTCAGGCTTCTCCTGAAGTGCATCAGATGGACAGGGTCACACTCGTCGCCCATTGCACCGCAGCAAAATGATCAAGTTGCAAAGTGGCAGGCTGTCGATGTTACACCAAAACTTACTTTCACTTATTTTAATATCTCCAGTTTTCCTTTAAGGATTCTAAATGCAACATCGAGTGCAGCATAATGTAAAAGAAAAAAAAGAGTGCGCTGCTCCACCTGCCTCTGCGGTTCTAATCTTACATGGCGCAACTTGAGAGAGCGTTAGTAATTTCAAAGCGCATGTGATGTTTGTGTCTGCATTCCCTACACCTGTGCATGGATCTTGCAAGTGCATAGACTCAAAGCGCACTCCTTTCACAAATTCATCACACGTGGTACAGTTTCCACCTCCTACACCCTTGCCTGAACCATGCACAAATACTTATAAAGTCACAGCATGCATTCAAAAAGAATGCTGCCCCCTCCACCTCCCCAAAGCTTCTCCACACATGCTGGTAATGCTATGTTTACGTCCCGTGGTTCGCCCAGACAATTGGAGCGCTTTGCAAAACCGTCCACCATCTCCACGCGCTCAAATAGCTGACAGGTGCCTTTAGAAGGCTCGAGCCTCCAGCTGAACTGTCATTCTTCCTCGAAGCTGAGTGGCGGAGCCAATGGAGTTTGGGGACTTACCAAAAATGGGCGGAGTCAAGACGGAAGGGAACCAATAGGGACCGGGAAAGGGTGTTGGTGTACGTACACCGGTCAGCGGAGGGGATCGCATTTCTTAGTTAATGATCCCCGGGGAGGTGGCGGTCCCTGGGGCTGCGGGGGCCCCTACAGGCCCCCGCAACATAATTTGTCAATGCCCCCGGGACCTGGCCCACCCGGGGGCCTCAATTAAATGAAGCGCAAAAGCCAGCACTTCATTTTTTGTAAAAATTTCGGCGGGATTCGCGACCCCAGCGCGAATTTCGCCGAATTTTTTTTTTTTAATGCTTTTTTGGGCCCTGAGCAGGCCTGGGGGGTCAGGGTGTTTCTACCCTGCCCCCTTTTCTTGTTTTTCAGGCTTGTTTTACTGTTTTCTTGTGACTCTACCGAGTCACAAGATGGCTGCCAACACTTCCTGGTTTGGAGTGTTTACAGCCAATTAGAATAAAGCTCGTGGTCGGGAGGGTTCGTGAACCCTCCTCGGCCACAGATATCGAAACTTTTATTTTTTGAATTTCTCAGCAACTACTGAACGGATTTACACCATTTAAAAAAAAGGACGCTTTCGGAACCAAGCACTACCATTTTGCCAAACTTGGTGTAATTCCGTTCAGCAGTTCAGGCTGTAGCCTTGGCTAAAGTTTCCTATGGGAAATTGATTTTCCGACCTCTATTTTTTGAATTTCTCAGGAACTACTGAACGGATTTACACCATTTAACAAAAAGGACTCTTTATGAACCAAGGGCTACCTTTTTGCAAAATTTGGTGTAATTCCGTTCAGCAGTTCGGGCTGTAGCTGTGTCTAAAGTTTCCTATGGAAAATAACATGGAGAAAACACGTTTTGGGACCCCCCTTTTTTCTCGGCCTCCGCTTGATGAATCACCCCGAAATGTTCAAGACAGGAGCTGACCGGAGTGCCCCACTAGTTTTGAAAATTTTGCGACGATTCGTCAAACGACACCAAAGTTATTGAGAAAACAAAAAATGCTTTTCCTATGGAAAATAGGTCCTAACTATAACTACCTACTGGCGACCGCCAGTAGGTAATATATATACACACACACACACACATATATATATATACATATATTTATATATATATTTATACAAATACATATATAATGTTGCTAAATAGAGAGCGAAAGGGAATACATAATAGGTAACTGTGGTTCAATAATGCATCAAGGTTTTCTGGTGGCATCATAATTAATGATGAACCTTGAGTGGTTTGCAAATATCACCAGTTCACAAAAAAACAAATTTTGAAGCTGTAAATGAATGGAAATAATGCTGCCAGGGATCGTGCCATATAATCTGCATTTTCGCCACACAATTTCTTTAAACATACCGCACAATTGGGTCTCCCATGCCACATAATCGTAGTAACAAAGTTAAGTTTCAGCAGAATGGTTTGGATACTTTCACTGAAATGATGGAATCAAGATCTGACATGGAACCACAAAATATCTTCCATATTTCATGGTTCACTGTCTGAAATATGCATTTTTACTCATGAGCATGTGTGTGCACGTGTGCATGTGTGAGTGTGAGCTTCTGTTTTAGCAATTATATAACTACAGTGTAGGTGGCCACAGCAACACAGCTTACCACTCCTGTGTATTTGGATCAGATTACAAGGTGTTGTCAGAAACAGTCTTTCAACCATTATCCTCTACAATCATGAGACCACGATAATATTGCTGTCTCAAGAAATCAGAGGGCAGTACTCTTTGTTTTGATTCTTTTGGCATGAAGGGAGATCTGTATTAAATGGATCTCACCCGTTTCACCCACTAAACAGAATGGATAAGCTCGGTACAATGTATTTCAACCCTTGATCGAGCAAGTAGAAGGTCCAAAAAAACAAAATTCTGGGATTTATGGGATAGTTGGTTCACACTTTTTGCTTCCACTTAGTTTGGTTAAACTGTTCTTTATTACTTCGGGCTAATACAGCCACAGTTCCCTTCACGGGAATATGCTCTATGTATTTTCTTTCTTTTGAACTGATTCCGGACCTGGTCATACATGGTTTGCGTCAGTTTTATATTTACTACATCTTGTAGTCCAATGATTATGAATCTGCTTGTGTGGCCGAAATGTCGGGAAACTGGCTAAGGCTAGATGTGAATGGCCCATTAAAGAAGAGGAGCCTTGGTTATTGCCGATAAGCCCTGTTGAAAAAAGAAAAAAGTGTCCGGGGGTTAAACTTTACCATCTTTCAATGAGAAGAGACCGGGCCTCTCCTTTCTTTATGGTTATACTGGGCTGTAATATATCGGACCGACCGGCTTTACATTCTTGAAACTTCGAGCATGTTTCGTGGAATGAGGACTAAAAAAAAAAAAAATCATGAGACCAAATTCTTAGTGAACTATTTTATTCTTCAAATGAGGAATATTTCACACAGTACATGGTACACTTTTCCCACCAACCTTCAAAATTGTCTGCGGTGGGTTTTAATTGACTTTTGAAATTTGTTCAAATAAATTTGAGCATTGTGCATCTTTCTCCCCACATTCACCGTTATTAAAAGAGTCTATTCCTCTTTATATATAGTGTTTCTCTTATCGTACTTTGGTCTTGATAAATATGATATACCTTGATTTCAGTGGTTTTTACTGCGTAATTATAAATAAAGATTTTATAATTGTAAATGGAGTGCTTTAAGCAGAATGCAAGGCCTAAATCAGAGTCAGTGGTAGTTGAGCACTTGGCTTTGTCCATTATTGGATTTAAGTAGTCGAGATGACCTACTTTGGGTTGGCTACCAAAAGCCAACTTCTTGGAACTAGATTGTTCTGCCAGTGCATGTCACTTACTCCTGAATTTGCAGGAATACTTAACACCTACTCTTTCAAACATGTTTTGTGAATTGGGTCTTGGAGTTCAGCACAGATTTTGGCATCTTTTGAAGGCCTTGGCAATATTTGAGTCACTCCTACCTCATTAGCATAAAATTGGGAATTTTTTAATGTTATACGAAATTTCTGACATTACACCATTACACTACTTCACATAATTACGTGTCATTTGCTGCAAAAACTTACAGCAAACAAGCAATTGGCAGTAAAAATTTACACCAAATAGACAGGAACACCAGAACACGAGTGTGTTGTTTGTAGTGCTTCATTTTTTGCACTACTTATTAGCACAAAATGTGCCCTCTTGTCAAAAATTGACATGAGGATGATTGTCACACTAAACTGGCGGGCAATGACAGATTTGCATTTCATGTAATTTCCATGCAAGTTTCACATAATTTTGCCAACATTTCACATAATTATGTCAAAGTAAATTGCGTTAATTTCCTATATCCCTCATCTTAGGATAACTGCAAGGAATGGAGAAGTAGAGGTAATTCAACATTGGCCAATGTAGAATAAAAGTAACATATTGATTTATACATTGCTTTATTTATTTTATTTATACAGTTTCTCTAGCACATCTACAATGTGGATGGTGTCACTAATCCATAAACAGCTTTACAGAAGACAAGACAGAAACTTAGCCATATTCAGGACAGCATTTAGGAAAACGATACGCATAATGCATACGAAGGTGGATTTTTTCAGAAGCTTCCTCAAAGAGAGATTTGTTTTGTTTTTGATTTGAAGTAGAAGAGAATTTTAAAGTTGAATCTCATGTATTTTCAAAAATCCATCGGTGGGTTTTGATAGTGAGCAGGCGCCCCCGCAACTAGAGGAGGGGCGCCCTTAGTCGCGCTACAGGGGGAAGCCCCCTGGTTGGCACAGGAAGTGGAGATGGAGGGTCGCCCGTTGACGTCATCAAGAGGCGCAACGAAGCCTCTGGAATATTTAAGCCCACACATCATGTACAGCTTCCTCTTTGTCCCTTTCATCACGCCCGGTGCAGGCCAGGATCAGCCGTCGCTTGTCAACAACCCACCCACCCCTGAACAGGCGGTGTACCTGGAAGATAATAAAGGGGGATACACAAGAATTCTGATTCTGGGACTGGACTGCCCCCTTGACGGGGTATGAATTGTGTGGGCACTGGACAGGCGTGAAGGGGGGTGACCTGCTGGTGGTCCCTGGACTCTCCTGCCCTACACCGCGATGCCGAGCTGTGGAACTTTTGGGGATTACGCCTGTGTCCAGGTGCCCCAGTGGGCCAATGCGCTATGCGGTGCCCTGTTTCTAAGTTGTGGTTCTTCTCTGGGGTTGGAGGAGATGGAGATGTGAAGTTGTCCCAATGATTTTCCTGTAAATTCCCTTTAGAAAGGGTGCATGGATGCCCTGGGTGGAACCTGAAGAGGGCTGTTGCAAGGTGGGGCCCACTGACACACTGCGCACAGCGAATCTCACAACAATGTGTGCTGGTTGTTCTTGGAATGTGAAATATGATATTTGACTTGTGTATTCATCTTCCATCTTGCTTTTGATATCTATGAAATGAAAGTTTTCTTTATGCATACCTGTCCTTCGACAGACTTCGCCTACAAACAATTTAAATGTTGTTATACATTTTAAAAAGGCTACGCCATGGAAAACCACATACTGTTTCTAATCTCTGTTCTTGAGCAGTGCAGTGAGAATGTGGGGCGAGTTGCACGTTTGCGCGTACTATGCCAATGTGCCGGGACTCTACATCAAGGTCTTAGTTTTAAACGGCTTTACAAATGTTCACAGCAGCATTCAAATGCAAAATCCTTTTGTAGATGTGGTAACAGTGAGGGACTCTGGAATTCCTGGCTTTGTGCTTGGTTGGATGCCTTAGCACATTCTAATTTTGCATTTGAGGCTTTCTATGCGACTTTGATAGCTTGGAACAAATTAAGACAGCCAGGCTGGCACAAAAAACATGTGTATTTTAGTTTGAGAATAAGTCCACTAACAAGCAGGGCCACTAGACAGATCCCCAGAATTTTGCGGTCTGTTTTGCCAAATTTTGTAACCTCAAAATAAAGTAATTACAGCCCAAAGGTGCAAAACTGCAGTATTTTTTGTGAAAGGCACTAAACGTGTCTGTCACAAAAATAGAGAGGCCCAGATATAAGGCCAGCAAGCCAGCACTACACAGCATGACTGAGCTGTGAAGACAAATGTTTGGTGCCAGAGAGAGTGCAGATTTAAAATGTAAAGCTGCGTTCACTCTGTTACCACCCTGCCATCATGCTTCCCAGGATCAAATGCATGATACTGGAGAAAGCTGTTTCTTTGGCCCCCTCCTCCCACCTTAAATTAAAGTGTGAGTAGGGTGGAGGGGGTTAAAGTAACCACTCCCTTCCAGCACCATGTATTTCATGCTACTAATTGTGCGTGATGAGTGCCACAGGGACTGGGGGCAAGAAGGAGGGGGACTTGCAGAAGGAGGATGGGGGGCAAGAGGCTCGGGAGGAAGATGCTTCCTAGGGGTGGGGCTGAGTAAAAGATACGTTTCAGATTGGGGGCTGGGGTGTAGGGGGCCAAAGACTGCCAAAGGAGGCTGGGACATTAACATACCTGTTTAGTCCTGGTGTCCTTCAGTCTTTTGTTTTGCTTCTGGCTACTTAGGGAGAGATGCATATTTAGCACACCATGCACCAGGGAAAGTGTACAAAAACACCTCTCTCCTGCCAAGCCTCCTTTTTTCGGCCCAGCAGTGCAGGGTCAATAAAAGAAGGGTTAAATAAATTGTTTAATTAAGATTTTTACAAATGTCCTGATTTCACCTTTTTTGCAAATCACAAAATCCCAAAATCCTGGAAGTTCTGATTAAAATTATGCAGTTTTGAAGTATCACATTAAGTGGCAGCAGGGCCGGCCTTTAGCATGGGCGAGCTGGGCCAAGGCCCAGGGTGCAAACATTTTGTGTGGGGGCATGGAGCTTTATGTATTAAGGTTATGCCAACAGCACCGCCCTTCTCGTCTTGCTCTAGCCATATCCTTGTACCTGCCTGTTTGTTTCTATGTGCTTAGCCAGTTTAAAGTGATTTCAGTCCTTCATTATTATACTGGGGGTGATTTGTTTTGTTTTTAACACCCCTTTAGCCCCTTACTTGCCCTTCCTTCACTCTCTGACCCCTGCTTACAAACATCAACAAAACCGTCATCTGTGTGAGGCAACTAAGCTATCGGTGATTTAGGTGCACTGGTGGAGGTCCAGGGATGTTTGTGTTCAGCGGCCAGTCCCTGCTCGTCCAGGTACTGAGCAGGGAACACAAAAGGGACCCCAGATGCCTCATTTATGGCAGAGGCTGCCCTGAAGGGGGCTTCAAGTGCTAGCTCAAAAACAGCTGCCGGGGATCCGAAAATACCTGTTTCAGCCTCCATAACGGCAAACAACGAGGGGGTGTACTCCGCTAACCCTCAAGGGAGGACATAACACACCAAGATGGGTGTGAAAACACTGTGGCAATGGGGACCCAGTAATGTTTTGAACCCCCTTATGGGGGGACTTCACTGCACCTCTGCTGGGGCCAGGGGGGTTTCTGCCCCTGCAGAAAGTACATTTGTGGAGCACGGGCAGCATGTGGGAAATTTGAGACACACCCATACACACCAGAACAGCAACATTGACACAGGACTGAGAGGGCAGGTGAGTGGTTAAAAGGGTACATTGGTTGGTAAAATAGGCACACCGGAGGGTGGTGTGCTGGAAGAAGGCCACCTACTTGGGGATGCCTAGCAGCAGGGTAAGTAGGCCGACGGGGGAGTAAGCGGAGCATGGCACTCGCAGCCCAGACCCAGTTGGCAGGGCACAAAAGGAATAGACAAGGTAGCGAGTTGAGCCTAACAGCAGTAAGAGGTTACCCCCTCATGGTCGAAGAAAGAACCAACAGAAAACCAACAAAAACTTCAGGACCCCAAAATCCCGCAGGGCGATGGCCTTAACAACAAAAAGGCATCATAACTATGACAAGCAAATAACAAGAACTTGATTGATATATGGCAGAGGTGATTTATGACCTATCATGAAATTACGATTTATGATCCTGTCAGAATAATTTATGTATGCCAGAGATGATTTATGACCTGTCAAACGTTGATTTATGTCCTGTCATGTAAATCTGATTTATAATCCTCTCAGAATGATCTGTGGCGCTCAGAATGATTTATATCCCTGTAGTAATGATTTATGGCCTTGTCGTCTGGAGTTATGACTGATCACTGTGATTTATGAGGTCAATGATGTAACGTAGAGAATATGCATGTTATAAAACTGTGCCCATGAATTCCCACTAAAATACAAACACACGACTGGTGTATTTTATTCACAAATATATATGTGTGAAGTGTACTAATTGGAGTGGGCTAAGAGCGTGGATTAATTCACTACCATTAGCAAGGGTGCCACATTTCTGCATCCCTACACCCAAGGCTCTATCTTAGCAAAGACCGGCTCTGCGTGGCAGGCTTGACTAAATAATGGTGCAAGGAAAAACAAATTATGAAGCAATTATTCAGCACCTGTTTCGATTCAATTTAAATCTGCAGAAAGAGTAGTGCATTTCGTATTTATTATGTGGATATCTCACTACAGGATTCAAAATGTGAGACATTACATAGAGATGCAACATGTTTTTTTGTCTTCTAAAACCTGAGTGCCCCTTTGAAATAACTGCAGCTATGACATCTGTGTCTGCAAACATGAGTTTGTGCAAATAGTGAAATAAGAAATTCATGACAAAGAAAGAATCATCCTATCCGCCCTACATGAATCACATTTAGATATTTAAGCTTTTGATCCCTTCTGCATGCAGAAACTCTTCCTATAGTCCAAGTGGGATAGATTCACTATCTGGGAATATTGTCACCTTTACAAATGCCTGATTACAGTCAACAGCCAGCGGCGGCTCGCACAGGTAAATGCTGTGGGGTGGTGAGGCGGGGCGGGATGGGGTGGGGGGTAGTGGAATCCGGCTTACGACGGGAATGTGAAAACTAAATAAATAAATAAACCACTTACCTTGCTCTTGCCGCATCACCGAAGTCTGCGATGCGGCAAGCGCAAGGTAAGTGGTTGTATTTATTTATTTAATTAGTTTTCACATTTCCGTCGTATGTCGGATTCCACTACCACCCACCCCGCCCCACCCCGCCTCACCGCCCCACAGCATTTACCTGTGAGAGCCGCCTGTCACATGGCCCATAGGGACATTGTCGTTTTCTCTAAGTTAGCAAGAGCATGCTGCAGCTTGCCTGCTGCTTTGCACACGTTACTACAGAACATTTATTTTTGCAATATTTCTATGGCTGTTTTCACATGAGAACCCATCGGTGTATTCACTCTCTGCAAGTTCCTGGGATTTTGACTGAACATTGTGAGCAAAGTCGAACAACAATGCCCCTTGTTATTTTGTTCTGGCCAGGCCTTAGCCCTTAGACAAAACATACCGATGCAGCTGGTGTTTGGACAGCGTACTTTGGTCTTATTTGAATACACGAATAGGTAGCACACACTTGGAGAGGGATCTTTCCAGGGAGAAGAGCGAGACAGCACCTATGATGTAGATCTACCATCTATAGGCTGAGGTATGGGGTCTGCTGACAAAGCCCAGAGATCTTCTAATATATAATAATACTGCTTCATAGCAAGGTGAGTGAGGTTGGGCTCTATTGTCTTTTCATGATGACATCTTCCTTCATGATATATGGATTAGCTGCTATGCTGACTGTATTTGTACTATGCATTTTTCTGCTTGTTGTGGCACGTATACTGCATGTTAGGGCACGTTAGTTAAAATAAATATTTTAATCTGTTTTGTGACTCTGTCAGATGTTATTGTGGACAAGTACAAGAGTGAGAGCGAAAGGGTGTCTTGTTACCGCAATTCCTGAGAGATCTGTGAGTATTGTGTTCTGGGGTGTCTAATCATTTGTTTCTCTGTGAGTGAGTAGGAGAGCAAGTGAGACACTATAGCTAGTCGGTCCTGGGCTCGTGGGTACTAAGGTGGTAGGGTGACCCAGTCCCTATACACCAAGGCCCTATAAGCCTGCGCATAGTTCTGTGGTTGTGCAGAATCCCTGCAACACGCCGCTGTCAACAACTGACGGTGACATTTAAACTTAGTAAAGTGTATCTCACAGCATTGTACCTGATTGCTGCATGCTTAATAATTAAAGTGAGCTAGAAACATTTTTGGGGTTAAAATCTGTCAACTTTGCAGCAGAAGATGTATTATGTGGCGAGCATAGCAAATTCATATTTATATGGTAAATGCCATGTCGCACAGTGGTGTGCTTTTCCAGTGGCTTTGCTAGCAAGTAAACATTTCAAATGTTCAGCAGCTCTAAATATCCATTAGACAGATTTATTACAATGGAGATACTTCAAGTCTTAGTTGAAATGTAAACGAAAAAGAAGAAGACTAAAACAGGAAATTGTCATAGAACGGTATACAACAGAGGGTCCTAAGGAATAAGGGTTCCAGCACGCAAAATGGAATCAAGTGCACCACTGTAGAAGAATGTAATTTGAAGAAAGTCATACATTCAAATGCACCATCCGCACAAATGGTAATTATTGATTTTATTTAATCTTTCAGAATCATCCTTGTATTTTACAGCTACAGCCGACATTTATGTTCTGACTTGGCACTTCATGAGAGCTATTTGAAATAGAAAATTCAAAAATGTAATCTACTATCACAGTCTAAAAGCAGTGAATCCCAAAAGAAAAAAGAAATGCTGAATACATTTCAATAGATCTTTTTCACAGAACAATCATAAGTAACTCACAACTTCATATTATATGCTTATCTCAAAATCTAAACTTTCCATCCATTGCTTATAGTTAACATAAACATTTGCAAGAAACGAATTTCTATAAATATCATTGTGTAATTGGTGGGACATGACATACACAATATTTCATCATTATTCAACGCCTTCATTATAAAACCTCAAATCAAAAACATAATTTCCAGGTGGTTATCAATATCCTAAAACATTTAAAATTATTTATTATAAAAATGCGTTGCTATCATAACCTCTTACATTTATTGCTTCTTAGATCTTATGGGAGCCGGAAAGATAGCTGCCCCTTCCAACAACAAACATGCAATCCCATCGAAATGCTGATGCAGGGTTGGCACCAGAAACCAGTGCCTTAATAACTGATGTATACAGGGATTTTTTCTTCTAGTGATTTGCTAGTTTAAAGTTTCAAGACGAAATTGTGGCTCACTCCACAATGAAACAGTTGGCAGGAAATATATATTGATCTCCAAAAATTCATACATTTCAGTTTGTCAGGAATTCCTCAAGGGAATCGTGGCAGACTCCAATCGTGTTACTGCTGTAGATTTGACCACCATAAGTGTGGAGATACCTGCAGCAGTAAATCCAAAATGTGGGATGGGAAATGGGCGTAACAAGATGCGGTTAGTCTTGTAGGTTTCGTACATTTGTGGCCATTCACTAATTCTTCTCTGACCATTTTTATCCTGGAAATGGTCAGAGGTTCATTCCATTCCAGCATAGGAATAGCAACAAAACATTCCCATATTTAGCAATATGGTATTCCCAGTAGTTCGTTGGAAGCTGCTCTTGGTACAGCTCTCAAAGCATGCTACTCTGAATATATCTAAATATCAAGACATAGTGAATCTGCACGCTAATATATGCCTAATTTTCTGGCTGCTCGCTACTAGGTGCGCCTCAGTGTTGGGCTGAGGTATGAGTCATTCTGATTGTCTTGATGTTTGTAACACTGATGAAAGATTTGAGTCCATGTTGTTTGTTTTTGGCTTTATTTTGGGACATTTTAATAATAGATTATTCCAAATTGACATTCCAAGCCCATGTGTTAATATTTCAGATGTTAGGAGAAGAAAGATCTTCAATTAAACTTCACAAAAATGAAGTGAAAGCTGTTCAGCCAAACATAGGGGGAGCTGAAAAAGCATTAGTATCTGAATAAGCCAAGGTTTTCTTCTTAAGATCTTTTCTGTGCTCCACTTTTCTGGACCCAACACTCGCAATGAATGAGCGAGCACCACTTCTACTACCTCTCCTCCACTGGTTACCTCTTCTCCTACCACCACCCACATTCTCACCCCTGCCCCTTTCTCTCCTTCCTCGGACGCCTCTTCCGTTTCTAGACCTCTTCACACGTACACGCTGGGGAGAAAAGAAGAAATACTTGTTAGCAAAGATCCCCTGACACATAGTGCACATTTTGGTATCATTGCTAAAGAGCATGACTGATTTGAAAGTCACCCTGAGAGCCCAGTACTCCTGGCTCACTTACAAACACATGCTCCTTTCTTACAAGACAACAACATGAAATGTAGGATCCAATAATTCAAAAACGTGAATGGGGATTGTAGCACTGTAATTGATTTACTATAAAGCGCTGGGGTCGAATGTCACTTTAGTACCACTGGCACACTAAGAAATGTGCTTTACACAAATTCAATTTCACCCCTTCAGACATAAATTCCTGATAACGTGGCTAGTTACTTAAGTCCTCTATGATTTCCTAACATAAAGCTTATCTCACTAAATTTACAGTTTCAAAGTAAGTGATAAGTAAGGCTATCATTCTAAGGAGCATGGTAATTTCCAGTTGGGCACAAGTTGAGGTGCAGCTTTCAAACTGAGCTGGCAGTTTTTATCTTCACAAATGTCCGCAGTGAAAGCCAGGTGAATTTTGTGCGGTTAGAAGCCACAACAGTCAAACTTTTGCAGCTCTAAACAGGAGAAAACGTGCAATATTGCCACATTGTGACTTATTACATCCTTCAGAACTGGATAGATATCACCACACCAGGATACACTGCACCCACTGTTTCACTGTTTCGCAGGCAGTATTAACTCCTGAGTGAACTGTAATAAAGAAAGCTCCATAGGAGGTGAGGCCTATGTAACTAACCACAAGGCTCAATACATATATGCCATATAGATTTTAAAACTTCTTTGAAAAGAGAATAACAGGAATCAAACAGCCACTTATTTATTGAAGAGTTTATGTACGCTGAATATCCAAAATCCAATTTCCATAGATTTGATTTCTGGTTTTCCATTTTTATCTAACTGCATGGGTCCCTCAATATGTTTCACTCAAAAGTATAAAATCTGGCAAATCCCTGGTGAGGAAATATTGTATGTAAAATGTAGGAAAGTGCCCTATTTGTATGGTCACCCCCACCACACTGTTTGTTCCAATGCTGATGATTAAGACTCTGAAAGTGTCCTGGAGCCTGCTGCCCAGGCTCCAGTGCCTGTGCTCTCTCCCTAAAACTGATATGTGTGAATTGGGATCCCCAATTGGTAAGAACTTTCTTCCCCTTATAAGTCCCTAGTATATGGTACCAGTGGTACCTAGGGCATGTGTGTTAAACGGGTCAACAGGGCCTGAAGCACTGTTTGTGAGTGACTCAAGGAAACTACTGACAGCAGGCCTGCCATTGCAGACTGCATGAGCAGTGTAAACTGCTCAAACTCGACTTGGCCCTCACCATGTGTGGCAAAGTCAATACACTATCCTTGATATATGCCAGTCACCACTAAGGAAGGCCTCCTGAGCCCAGGAGGCAGGGTGCATTCTATTAAAGTTGATGTAAGTGCAAACTTATATGTCCCTATAGTGGGCTTTTCCATTAAAGGCTACTATAAGTAATAGGCGGTCAACAGGATAACGTTGGCTAGCCCTCTGGCAAACTCAAGGTTGCCAGCTCCATAATGGTACCACCAAAATATGTCATGTTTGGTATCAAACAACGTTCCTCATCACCCCTGACATGAATCTCGTGTCGAGGACGATGTGGCATGCACTCAAGTGGCTACCTTGGAGCTTGCCCACTTTGTTGCCCCAGCCTTTCCTGTGCTCTGGCTGCCAGCCCACAGCTGCTGCTGCCTAGACAGGAATCTGACCCCTGCCAAGAGGTGTGAACTCTCCCAGGAGTCAGAAACAAAGGCCTGGAGAGGAAGGAGGTCACAACTCCCTCTCTGACAGGATGGCTAATGAAGTGGCACATCAAGGCAGTGAACTTCAACGACTTCACCACCTGTGACATGCACCCAGGCTGCCTTCCAAAGGAGGAAACAGCCTTCCCCCTGCCCCCAGGCACATTTGCACCAGGGCAGGCTGGAAAATTAGGTATTCAGGAGGTGTACACCCCCAGAAGGCTAGCCGCACCTCTAGGGTGGGCTACCTGGTCTGTACAGCTGAGGAACCTTCTGTCATTTTTAAAAGTGGTAAAATAGAGGATTCTGGGTAGAAAAGGAGACACACACTCCAGATGAGGTCACCTCAGGGGCGGATTAGCCTCAGGGGCTAGTAGACCATTGGCCACTTGCACCCACACCGCTAGCACCCCTAAATCTAGAATTTAAGAGCTACCTCTGACAACAGAACCTCAGTTCTGACTTGACTTGCAACAAAAGGCAAAGAGGAGACCCATGTCTGCGATAATAGGATCTGCAAAAAGCAAAGGCTGAATACTCTTCACCTATGGCAACCTCAAAGGACTGTATGACTGTGGCTTGTCCTGGACCAAAGTTTGGTTCCCCCAGACAGAGGGACTCCTTTGAGAGCCAAAGGCAACTCTAGACTCCCCTGTACTAGTGGCACTAGTCTAATGCACAACGTAGGTAAAAGCAATGCACCGGAGCGAAAGAATTGCTGACCATTGGGCCCTTCGAAGGATCACCCAAAAGTAGATTGTCCAGCGTATTGTGGGAAACCTAGTCCTCACCTCCAGCAAGTTTCATGTGGCTACCGTTTTCCCCCGGACCTTGAAATACTTTTCTGCTGGCCTTACAGCTGCCAATGCTTCTTTGTCACCAGTCCAGGAGCCACCACCTTTACTCGACGCTGCTCTTCAAGGGAACCCCACAAAACATTAATCTGACATCAGCAGTATCTTTATTGTCAGCTTTTTGCACCCGGTCCCCCGCCAGCGCCATGTAAGTGGTAAAACCAGCTCCCCCATGACTCCCACTTCAGCACCAAGGACAGCCAGGACAACTCTGCACCCGGGCTTCTCGTGCCAGGTAAAATCAAACTGACTGTCGTGGCTTGGTCCTGGGACCCTCATCACCTTTACCCTCCTTGGGTTCCATGCAACTCGACCTGCAAGGGATTAATTGTCACTAGTGGTTTTTAACATTGACCGCAATGATAACGTTTTGCAGTACTCTTTTGCACTGATTTAATATTGCTTCTAAAATCCATAACTCCAGTTATACTTATCCAATTAACTTTGTTCCTGTGTATAAAGTTATATAATAATCTGCTTTATTTTTATAAATTGGTGTTGGATTTCTTTCGAGTCATGCCAGTTACTTATCATCCATGTTGGTACTCTGAAATGCTTAACACATGTTCCTCTAGTAAAGACTAACTGCTCTTTGCCATTCTACCGGGACTGAGCTAAGCATTTATTATTGTGAATCCAAGGACCATCTTTGGGGTATTCAGAAAGATTTGCATGGAGAAGCCTAACCAGCATCACCACAAAATACTCTACCTTCTTACATAAAGAATTTATGGAGGGTACCCATGTAGTTCGGGCTATTATATTAATATTGCTTGAAAATGCTCCTTTTAGATGTCTCTCACATGATATTAACCATGTTTACTATTAATTTACTTCACAGCTTCTTTCTCAGACGATAGGTGATTGTGCAAAAACCTCATTTTTAAAAGCTGGGTTCAATGGATACCATCACGAGTCAAGGCAGAAAGATAAAGTCTGTATCACAAATAAATATTTAGCTCATGGTGACAATGGAGGTAGGAATAAATGCTTGCTACTGACAACTGCTGTAATCCTCAAGTCACACGTTCAAATCCTGGCAAAACCAGCTTAACCTTCATCTTTTCCAGACAAATGATTTGACTACTGTTAGATTAGGTATTAATAATCATTGTTATTAAATTCTCTTAGGGGTGATGAAAATGTATTATAAAGCGCTATATATGAAATCCAGTTCTAGATGTAATCAAACAATTAAGATCTAGTAAGCAACTTCTTTTAAAGAGCATACAATCGTATGACCTCAAGGGTCTTCCATGCTATATATGTCGAGTAAGTATAGTGGGCTTTGCTCCACTAACTGCAATATCACTGTTGGCCACTGGCTGAGGTCAGTTACATATGATGAATATTATATGTTTATGTTTTTTTATAAACACTTTTTTTTGTTTTTTCGCAAGTGTAGCAAAAACACCATGAACTTAATCATTGCATTCCGATCCATCCCCCACCTCCCCGCCCGCTCCTATTTACAGCCAGTCACACTTGTAACGCAACATTTCAAGTTTAACATTCCAACTCAACAATCCCCCACCCCACACTTCTACCTGTGATGCATCTGTTGCCCAACACCTTTCAACAACAGAAACAAACAAGATGTCGGGGTATTTGAGATGGACCTCCTCTTGTGCAGAATCAATATGCAACAGTCAAACCACAGGTAAGGTATCCTTGGGCCAGGGCCAGTATATGCCAATGACCAGAGTATTGAGAGAACACAACGGAGCCGCTAGATGGTCATCCTCGTCAGAGGTGGCAATGTCAACACATTTCAGCTCCCTGGAGGGCAGTAGTGAAGTGAAGGGTTTTTCAATCTCCATCTGGGACCAAGCAGGGTCAGTTTCCAATGAGGCAGGATAGTGTCCAGGTTGCCCCCATCGGCCTTTGGATTTTGGGTGGTTTCAGGTCTGAGAGCGGGTGGTGGCGGGGCGCGGAGGGCCTGTGCCGACCTGGTGGCGTCGCTTGTGGGTTCATATCTCTTAAGGGCTCGTTGTTCAGTTGCCCATTCCCAAGCCGCCTCTGGGTGTTGAAGCAATGGGAGCGGGATCTGTGGATAACCCGCAGTCACACTATGAAGAGTAGCATGTACTGCAAAGACATCACCCTGAGTTTCTGTTTTACAGAGTCAAAGGAATTGCACTGCAGTTTTGTCGCCTTAGTATGGTCTGGCAAGATCATGATGTGTGATGATTGAAAGTAGAGCTTGCCTCAAGTACGGGTTTCTCAAAGAATAACATTGTTGACATGGAAGTTCGGTATCTTGGCGATAACAGGCTGGGGGGTGCCCCCGGGGGTAGATGCTGTGCCCAGTCCCATGCACCCGCTCCACCATGAACCATGGTGATAGAGACCCTTCAGGTATTAAAGATCTCATTCAGTTTTTCACAAAGGTCTCTTGGTGAGAGATTTTAACCCCTTCAGGGAAGCCGACAAGGGGCATGTTTGATGGAATCAATTTTCTGCATCTCCTGCCCTAGCCTCAATGGTGCGGACATTTGAGAGCAGTGTGGTTACTTTGGTCTTTAAGTTGGATGAGTCATCCTCAAGGCTGGACACTCAACTTTTCACCTCCGTCACCTTCCCTGCCACACCGCCAACTCCTGACACAGCACAGCAAAGTTGACATCAACCTCCCCAATTCTGGACTCAAGGGCCTCCCTTGAGAATTGGATAACTTGCAATATCTGGTGTGCATGTCCAGCAGGCAGAGTGTGCTGGTAACTGTTCATCGGCTGCTGGCCTTTTACTAGCATCAGAGGGGCATGTGGTAAATCTGTCCATTTTGGACTGGGATCCTGGCATATGGAGCTTGTCTTTTCCCGTTCAAGCAGATGGAGAGCGGCGCCCAGGCTAGACAGCGCCCCATGGCAGTGGGCCAGTGTGATGCATCAGTGCCAGCAGCAGGGAGGAGCGAGAAAGGAGCCTTCTTAATGCTGATGTCACCATGACGCTAATGTCCAGGAATGCCCACTTCCCAGCCCGCTTACCCATACAAGTGGTAGGGCAGCAGAGCAGCCGAGTGGGGGGGGACCACAGGTGGATGAGGGAGGCCTTGCAGCTGAGGGATGCAGGCTGTAGAAAGATGGGAGTGCTCAAAGCCGGATCAGAACTCGTTGTCTCCGGTGTCAATCATAGGCAGTGGCATCACGGGCAGTACCATCTTTGGGAGAGGTGTCCACTGGTGGCAGTCAATGGCCCGCTTGACCCAGGAGAGACCTCGGGCAGCAGGTACAGCCGAAGAAGACTTCCACCCATCGACACGGGTGCTCCGTGGAAAGGAGAGAAAGGGGGGACTCAGTGGTCTCAGAAGGGCCAGGCTGACCTCAATCATGGGGGGGCACTCACCAAAACCAGCCCATGCCAGCCAGGAGAAGCCCCACCACGGGGATTGGGGCTTCTTAGTCTCCTAGTGAAAGCAGTATCAATGGGGGGTGCATCAATCACCCGAGGCTATGGACATGGGGCCCCAACACCAGCATTCAACCCCATTAGCTTCCACAGGACCTCCACAGGCCAGTCTATCAAGAAGGGCCTGGGGGGGATGGCTCTGCTCGAGCAATTTGCTTGGTGCCCACCTCACCTCTCACCAAGGCCCCACCAGGCCAGGGGGGACGGGCACTCACCAAGAGTCGTACTGCCAGTCCAGGCCCTGCCGGGCATTGTCTCAATTTCACAGTATCCCTCCTTCACAGCACTGCCACTCTCCGGGCCAATGGTAGAGTTTGTATGAGGGATCAGAGAGGGCACACACATGGGGTAGTCATGCGCCACTCGAGGCCTGGCCCCAGGTGACGGCCTCCGCTGTTTGTCACATCTGTCCCCACAGTCTCACTGAGCCAGGGGTGAGAATGTCCTCGGGGATACCCAGGAGGCTGCCATGAGCCTCCAGGGGTCCTCCCTAGTGTGTGTGGTGGATGCGTACCATCTAAGGAGCCTTCACAGGATCTGTGGACATGCACCATTTTGCGGGATGGAGTACAGCAACACCCACATGTGAATTCGCTCCACCAGGGCCACTGGTGAAGCATTGTTCAGCCCCAATAGATGATAGGAGGAGTGCCCTGGGGATCTCACTGTGATCGAGGGGGACCCAGGCCAGCAGTTGGAGCAGGATGGCGAAGGAGGTCCCGAGTACTTCACTAAAACATGTCCAACATCTTGGCTGCTTCGGCCATGCCCCCAGTATATGTTTATTTTATTCAACCATCTTGTTGAGTCATCACAAACTCAATGTGGTGAATTATGAACATCCTTAGATTTTTTTTCTTCGAAGTAGACCAATGTAATTAAGAAGATAAGTAACTTTTGAAACTTTTTAATTGGACATGTGTGCTAAAAAGTTCTAAACCTTATTTAGGAGGTTTAAAGAAAGTTGCAATGATGTGGAAAAAGTTTATGTAATCATTAACAAGAATTTGAACTTTATTGGTCGAAAATGGATAACTAAATGCACAATGTTAATTAAAGAAAGTTTGGATTTTAATAACAGACAGCTTTGAGCTAACTATAGCTTTAAAACATCTCAATATTTCAGCACTTGTGTTAAGAAGGTATCAGTTCACATCAGTTAAGATTTCCATCCACTTGGAGATAATGGAGGGATTTCACCTCTCGTGGCAGCTTTTTCTTTTTGGGAGTAGATTTTCAGCAGAATGGAAATTAGGAGAGATTCCCACAAATACTCTGAATTAATGTGCAATGGTATTTCAATTAATTAAGCCATTACAAGTTGAGGCAATAAATGTAGTGAACAGAATCTGGATTAAAGTCATACCTTCAACTGCACAGTGTCACAAGTGACCACAAGGGCTCTAGCTTCTTGCTCGGTGGGGCAATTTACAGAACATTTTTTCACAATCTGTAAGAGGAAGAACATGAACACTCTCATTAAATGAAATTCCTGACGCAAGATACAATAAACCCTTACCATGATTACAGAAGATCCCATATATTCTGTTAAATTAGGGGTGTATGATATTGTGTATTCTTTTGCAAAATGTACCCAAATTTCATAAAAATGTTGCAAAATATTTACAAAATTATGACTTTCAAAATGAAACGTGGTTGGTTGGTAACTTTTAGGATTATTTCTATGAGAGCACACACTTTGCTTAAAAAAATGATGAGCAAGTAATTGGCAAGAGGACAGGTTTGAGCAGTAAACATGTCTTGGAAACACATTTTCAGAGTGTGCTTTGACGAAGACTAGGACACTGCGCTCAATCTGAAATTTTACACCAGGACCCTTATGACGAGTTGGATGGTACATGGGTAACAGTAAAATCACAAGCGATTTTACATTCTCTATGCAGTAAATCCAGGGCGTTAAGTGGGCTGGTTTCTGCCTGTGCTCAGCACTGGCAGTTCTTAAAAGCAGGTGCTGAGACGGGTCCCTATAGGGCTCTCCATTTTTGCCCTTACCCTCAGGGTGAAAAATAAAATCTTAACTTTGCAGCAGTACCACCCTTCACTGCCTTTGATGGAACTTTAAAAGACTCATTATAGCTCTTTCACAGTCTCATCATTTCAGAACAGAAGCATTTTTAATGTTATATACAGCAAAGCCATAGCTGTTGCTTACTTATCTTATGCAACTAACAACCGTTGATAAAGCCAATAGACCTAGCTTGTTGTTGGTGTAATGTTACTTGTTGTTTTATATATTTAGATGCAATGATAGAAGCAGCAAAATACCAGCTGGGCAGCACACGATGCTAAGCATAGATTTTTAGCTTATGTGTTTTTGAGCGACACCCTTAATTACATGGGTCATGCCCCTTTGAGAGACGCCCCTGTTTTTTCATCCCACTTAAAGCCCTAAGTAAATCCACAACAATACCACCGAATTGTAAATTAAACCCCATGTGATGGAGAATTGCTGAGTGGGGCTTATTTTTGTGGTCATAAAAATACACAGAATTTCCTATTTGATGGACCTTAGCACATGTGTTTATCACCTGCCTTGAGCAGTTGGTAAATGTATGCAGGGAGCTCTGGTTGGGGTAGGGGAGTGGAGTGGAACAGGGAAGGGAATGATGTTTCCTGGCAGGAGGGAACACCGTATATTCACCCTTGTGTGAAAAAACTGGGAATGAGGCTTGGCTGCTGCTGCAACCAAAGCCTCATTCGATTTCTCTGGCCAGTACTTCTGGCCAGAAAAAAGGCTCTTGTTCTCCCACATGGAAAAAATGAGTGTGGAAAAAAAACTACCAGGCTAGAATCAGGCTGAGGGAAATTGCATTCGGTAATTTGCTTCCATGCAACTCAGAATCCTTTCTCCTTTCTTCTCCCTCTTCTCCAAGGTTACTGAGGTCTGCCTAGGGCTATTCTTTGCCAGCCACCATTAATCTTCATAACTTGTGAATTGTCCCCTGTAGTTCCCCTTCCCATGTCCAAGGACTCAGTCAAGACTAGAAGTAGAGTTTGCCAACTTAGAAACCATGGTGATTCTTTTCAGGGTTGAACACAACGATGTACATTCACACAACACAGAACAATATGCTGACATTTGACCCCATGAATCTGATACAAAAATGTTGACCCGTGTGTTAGATGATTTAGTTTGCCTAACTGACTTTGTTTCTTTTTTGTTAGTGACAATGTTTGAATCTGCATCAGGCACATGCTTACTTACACCTCCATCTTTGAAATCACAATCTTCGAGGTTACTTCTCTCAGAGTCCTCTGTCATTAAACACTCTGTCTCTTTGACTGTGAAGTAAAGTTGTTGGAGATTTGCATCCTGAGACAGAGGGGAGAATGTCACAAACAGATTGTCAAATCCATACCAAACGTCTATCCACTCAAACAACATACATGTAAGACAGAGATCATTTTTCTGTAGAAGTGTCGCAGATCTCATAATTCCAGTGGGGATGGTAACTGCTTTTACCAGTACTGTTCCAGCTATACTCCTTTTGTTAATGGTTTTGTCTGTTTCTATATTGTTGAATTACCTTTTGTTGGTACTGCAAACAAATATTCAGCTATGAAGAAAAACTACTGCAGGATGTCACGCACCCGGCTGAACTATTTCCAATGCCACTGGAATTATGCAATCTTGTGACAACGAGGAGTTCAATAAAATTATGGACTTGCCTCATTTGCCACATAATCCATCATCGGCTGCATAATCTGCTGTTTTTAACCAAACAAAAATGTTGTTTCAAGCTCAAAAAGATAAAAAGTTATTAAAATGCAGTGACGTGTTGCCGGATAATGGAAGGACCTTTGCAAAGGTGAACTGGTCATCTTTCTGTTGCTTATTGCTCTATCTGGATATCAAACTAGTATTAATTAGGTGAACCCTTTGCCCAAATAGTGTTAACATGTCAAAATGACAAAATAATGAAGTAACACTATCACAAAATGTGATACATTATGCCGCATAATTTGCCTCATAATTTAGACCATTTAGTTCACCCTTCCGCATAATTTGGTCCTCTCCTGTCACTTACTTCTAGTGGTCATTACTATTTTAGAGAATATTGATAAGCACAATAGCAAAATTAATACATGAATGAATGAATTAATAGACTTGTAGAACACATAAGTGTGAATTTAATCACACTAAGGGGCTTCTCTAGTAATCATTCACTGGACCCAGGGCGGTGAGGGCTTGACACATGTGCACCGAAGTCGTTGTTCTTGGATAATATTGTTCTCAATTCAAATAGCAACGCTCAACTCCCCGTGGCCCACCGCTCACAGGCGAAAATCCTCTCTAGTAGCTTATAACATCACTCAGTCTTAAGGTGACAAGATTTTTAAAACCAAAACTTGGATGGGTATAGACATAGAAGTAAGACTAAGTGTTGCACCACACATGGACGCTAAAAAACGACAATGACAGCACCCACCAAAGTAGAAAAATTAACACACCGGCACATGTCATCAGTAATGGGATTGGAAACTATTTACTCTAGGAACCCATACATTGGGGGTAAAGGTGTGGCAGGGGAAAGGGGGTGGAGTCATAGGTGCAGAGCTTGAACAGCAGAGCGTGACAGTCAACATATACATTCATTAAAAAAATAATCTGCTTCAAAGAAATTGGCAGCAAGGACATGTGACAGTAAATATGTTTTGGATTACTTAATCGGTCACAAAGAGGCAAACATTTTAAAATATCTTACATGATTAAGACACCTGCTGCAGAGGTCATTGCATGCCCAGCAATTTTGAGGGGATTATAATAGTGGTAAATTAACTTTATTGGTTAAAACAGTTCTGGGCGTGTTCTGTGTTTTGTTCAGTCACGGTTTTGACTCATAAAGTAGCATAGAGGGTTAATGTGCTTGCTACAAAGCACATTGACTAACATGCAGATCACAGATGCATACTTTATTTAGGTAGGTAGGTGGGCTACTGCTTTTGACACAGATCATTTTTCATAAGTTGCAAGTCTTCTAATATACCACAGTGTTCTATTTACGTGTATCAAGGAGCTGCATGCAAACTGTAAGTCATGTATTAGATACTTATTTTGTTTCCTCAATCAGTTGTTTTTCTTAAATTGCAAAAAAGAGTTTCTTTGGGAAGTAATAAAGTCTTGTTAGTACAGACATCCACAATCACTGTGTTATGTTTTATATACTGACTTTGTGTTGCTCCAGACCATTCTCTCAAAACATATAATATGTACAAGTATGAATGATATTTAATTCCTACACCTTATCACCCTCATTGTTTTATGTAACATTTCCTGTACATTTATTTACACACTTGTATGATCTATTGTGCCTTTGAGTGTGATGCAAAGTGCTCTGACATCCTACACTGGGATGAGTAGCACTATAAAAGAATTATATAAAAACATTAGCAGGTTTCATTTAAATAAATATTTGTGTAATTGCTCATACAGACAGAAAAACCTTGCATTCATACAGTGCAAGCACATCTCTTACATATGGAGTTGTACAAAGTTAAAAAGGTATATACAATAGATTCTCTTAAGTACTTATCAAGTGATAACAAGCTTTTGTTTCCTTCCATTGCATTGGCGTCTAGTTGTTAGGCTTCATACTTGAACAAAAGAAGAGCTGATTGCCCTTTAAAGCAGGCCTTTGTTTTGAATGTTGAATTAAGAAAGCCCCATGGCTGCCTGCCTTCTGCTGTTCCGAACGGAATGTAGACAACATGTGGGCGATGCTGAATTATGCCCTGGGTCGGAAAATGGCACCTGGACAAATTCTGCATGTTTCCCTGGGTCAGCCAGGTCCCAGATCCTGCCCAGAAACAGCTACTGAAACCAGGTTCCAGTGGAATCCCCCCCAGTGGCGTAACGAAACTTGAGGGGGACTCTGCAAAGTACACAGAGGGGGGCCCCCATGCTCCGGAGCCAGGCAGGAACTCTCAGGCCAGGAGCCTGCTGCCCGTGCCAAGTGCCAGTGGATGGCACCTGGAGCTCGGTGGCCCCCACACCGCTTGTGCTGTGGGGGCTAATGTAACACCACTGGATTCCCCCCAACTTTTCAGCAGTGAATATCACAGACCTATCAGAAAAATATTGTGCATGAAAAATTGAATGAGTTGGCTTTCCAGATTATGCATTTTGCTCCATTTGAGCAGTCAATGAAGGAGAGCTGAAACATATATAAGCAGCTCGTTTAGTCTGCTTCACTTTGAATTCTGGGACTCGTAGCCCCAGCCTGGCTTTCGGCTCTTCAAGGCAATCATTACTCACCAGCCTGACGTCAGAATACAGGAGTCGGAAAGCCGATCTATTCACTCCAAAATTCAGAAGTTCAGTGGCTTCGTCAATGAGGTGAAACTGTTGGCTGGTTGCTGGCTGCGTAGAAAGGGCCACCGAGTAGCCAGCTGTCACCAAGCAGAGCAGCAGCGCCATTTTCAACCAACTGCCCATCTCTGCCTTTCTCTCGCTCTCTGCTCACAAAGACGTTGGAGAACTCGTTTTATCTACCGATCCCTTATTTCATAGTTTCATTTTTACGCAGGAATGTTTCCCTTTGAAAGCAGCACTGTTTTGTTCTTTCATTTTTCGGCTACAGGTGTAGTCCGTGGAAATACCCGTGTATTACGAAGGCGGATATTTGGCCAATCGTAGACAATGATCATTCGTCAGCACGAGTGACCTTTCGATGATCTTTTATGAAATCCCCTACGGTGTATTTCTAATGTGACTGTCCCGCTTAATGTGTTTTTGTATAACGTAAATTGTTCAGTAGTCAAAAATCCCCATTTTCTCAAATTACCATCATTTCTTTTAAAATAAAAGTTCTTAAATTTTAAACATTAGCATATTCTAAAATGCAGCTGAAATTACCCTCGTCTGGCTTCATTCTTTTGAGGATCTGGTTCACTGACAAAAGTGATTCATAAATAAAACTTGTAAATCTATACCCTTTACTTACACAGGCAGAGGTAAATTTCCTAGATTTGGGGTACATACAGTCAAGGGTTTCGAGGAAAGCTACTGGGAATGTCATGTACCCAAGGCAAAGCTGTATGTACACAGCACATGCGCATTGGAGAAAGGCAGCCTGCTGTGCAAAGGCACATTTTTTATATGTTCTTTTGTCTTTACCCCGGGGACAATATTTTACCCCAGTCCCTTACTTTGGAACCCCGCCAACTTGCAGGTGTTGCTTTGCCTTCCCAAACTGGAAGTGGATTTCTTCCGGGATTGCTCCGGAGCAAATCTGTGATCATTTCAATGGTGGGAAAGGGTCAGAGAATCATGTGTGAATGTCTCCAGTCTCTAAAGTTTGTGGGCGTTCAAAAACACTGAAGGCAAACTATGCCTTGATCCGCCCACTCACAACCCTTGCCTGGTGTTTACTACTGCGATATTGTACGCAGTTCTAGCGCACAATTTCACAGTAGTAAATGCATTCATGGCTTGCTAGTATCCTTTTTAGGTCGAGCCTATAGCGGCAGCGTGCATGCGCTGCTTGCTTTGCGAGGCATGCAGTATTCAGTACAGAGTGGAAGCTCCGTGGAAGCTCCGCCCACCCTCTGCCCATCTTTTTCATTGGCTTGTGTCTTAAATGCTGCCTTCCGATTGGTTTTAGGCTTGTTA
Source organism: Calotriton arnoldi (assembly GCA_963921515.1). Classification (NCBI taxonomy): domain Eukaryota; kingdom Metazoa; phylum Chordata; class Amphibia; order Caudata; family Salamandridae; genus Calotriton; species Calotriton arnoldi. The sequence goes on from CAWUFW010005593.1 coordinate 1,128,015, forward strand.
GTCCCTCCTTATGACGGCCATGTCGTCATTTGTGTCCTTCCATGGCTACTGGCCCCTTTCCTTCGAGTGCTGCACAGTATGTTTTTTTAGATTGTGAGCACTACTTTCTTCCTGTGCCTCCCCCCCCTCCCGCAGTCCGTGCCTATATGGTAAACACATATAGTCACATAGACTCACATGGGTTGGTTTCCACCAATCCCCTTTTTTTCTCGCCCTTTCACGTTGACATCACCCACGCTGCTCTGACGTGAGGCAGTTCCTTGAGTGGCTGCACTATCTCCTGGATGCGGGTGCCCGACGGTCCGTGCAGTGCGCGCGGTGACAGATTTTATATGTAAAACTACTGCAGGCCATCGATCTTGTCTGCAGTGGCACCCAACTACACCCGCCTGCCTTGTTTTTCTTGCACGTTTACCTGTCAAACGTCACTGGGCCTGCAGAATCTGCCTCGTGTTTTATGCAGCGCTTGTCTCTGCTTATCTGTTTATGAGTTCAGGGCTGTGCTCTGATGTTTGTGGAAAACCTGTTTATCCTTTGTTATGATTCGCTTGCGTGTGAATTCCGATCCCGCAAAATGAAGCGCATTCCACCAGCCCCAGGGAAACGTGCTGATTCAGGTTTCTCACACGAAACACGGATGAGAATTAAGGCCACTGCGTGTTCCCCTTCTATATAGCTTTACGTGTCACGTTGTACCAGAAAAACAACAGAAAACAGAGTTAGTAAACTTGTCATTTAGAGTGTCTTCTTTTTTCAATAAACAATTGCATAACACCTAGGGCAAAAACTAATTGGTGCATAAGCACATAAAAAGAACACGTGGGTATTTTATAACTACCCCAAAAAGAGCACCACCCACTTTTTATGGTGCTGTACCTCTATTTTGGAGTTAAACATCGATTTTTTTTGTATTGTTGCTCACCTAGGTTAAGTACAAGCAGCGAAGGCTGTGTGCTTCCTGTCTGTGACACACTCTGCATGGGCGGGGTAAAGCCGGCGCTTAATTTTTAAATATTTATGACAGTGAAAATGAATGTACCAGAATTATGTGTGATTTACAGCAACTGCGCTTTTAAACAGCCATTCACTTGTTTATTACTACAATGCAAAGGTCAGATTTGAGTTTATTACAGTGCAGCAACATTTACATGAGGAAAACACTTTCACTGTCAGAGATTGCACATAATCACTTTCCACGGGAAAGCAACCATCTTAATAGTTCTAGCTCTCTTAAATGTGATTTTACTATAGGGCACATATTCAACCCCTTGCCTCCTGTTTTTGGTTGAATGCCTCTTGCGAAAACAAGTGCACATGAAAAAATACCATGGCATAAACCACAGGGGGATCATGCCCAGAATCACAGGATGTTGATTCAACGCTGAGACTTGAACCTGGCTCCCCAGTTCTGCAGGCAGCAGTTCTGGTTACATTATATACCTCCCCTGCCCTCTTGCGATATGCTTTCCTTCATAGTTGCCTCCCATTTCGCCTGTGCACCATTCTCACGCCCTCCCCAATATAGCTTTTTGGGGAATGCTACCTTTCTAGCAACAACTGCTTATTCCCGCCAATAGACATACCATTTGTTCCCTCTACTTATGCCTTTCTGTGAACCCTATCTCATGTTACTCCTACTGTTTTAAACGTTTGAGACCGCATTTCTGAACCTTTATCCCGCACGTTCTTCCCCACACTTCTGCCATATCCTTGCTTATTATTCTGCCTCTTTGTTTAAACATTCTCCTTGATCTCTAATGCACTTAATTCATCCGATTCCTCGACATACACTGGACACGTTTCCTTCTTACTTGCCCTCAGCCCCCAAATTGCATATCACTTTCTCTGCGCCCCGTTTTGCTGTAATCCTTTTGTTTTGTATTACTGAACTGTAATTTTAAAAAAAAGCAGTGCCAAAGCTAGAATGTCTGGCCATGACAAGCTTTGCAATGGTACATTTCTTTTTCTTTTTATTGCAAGCATATGCTACAAAAAGGGAAACAAGCACTGGCAATGGCAAGAGGTTTCACCTGTGCGAAATCTATTGGCTTTGTCAACGTTCTTTACATGCTGCAAAGCAGCACGAGCCGCTGTGCAACATGGCTTAAAGTAAAAAAAATAAAGCACTATGATCCAGCCAGCATTGACCGTGTCATAGCGCTTTTTTTTCCTTTAAGCCATGTTGCCTACCAGCCCTCTGTGCAACATGGCGTAAGGGAAAAAAAGCACTGTAGCGCGGTCAATGCTGGCAGCTTCAAAACGCTGTTTTCTTCAGTGTGTACTTTATTTTGACTCCTTCACTTCAAAAAGGCCTCTTTTATGTTTTTCTGTCTTACTCGCTCTCTGCCTCAGAAACACATACTCCTATAAAATACTAAATACAACCCGCACATAAGTGACCATTGCTCTTTTGGTCTGGAGAGAGGCCAGGGACTGGATGTGCATGAATTAAGATCACTCGGTGTGCCGAACAGCAATACTGCACAGGCTCCGCCTCGGCAGCTTCCATAGCCCAACCCCCCCAGCCTCAAAGTTCAGATGAGGGCCACAGGCGGGGCTAGAGCCAGGCACATCACGCAAGGCTTGGATCTGTCTTGGTGAAAGACAGGCACTTTCACCTAAACAAGCATTTGCAATGCAATAGGTCTCGCATTTACGCGAGTTTGAGCTATTGACATTGCAAATGACAATGCCTTTTATTTTTGTTTTCATTTTTAAAACATAAATAAAAGGCATTGTCATTTACAATGCCAATAGCTTAAACTCGCGTAAATGCGAGACCTATTCCATTGCAAATGCTTGTTTGGATACCTGACAGGTGTAATGGAACAATTTTCATTCCTGACCCTATTTTGACATGGCTCCCCGGAAGTATCCGCTGGTGGATTTTAAATGTGGTGGGCTGAAAGTTAAGATTTAAGTTAAAAAAAATACCAGCGAGCCGGAACTGAAAGCGGAGGTGTTAGACTTGGCATCTTTTGGCGTGTTTCCCCTGACTTTTTGCTTTCTGACCTCCCGGTTTTGACTCTGTTTTTGCTGGTGTAATGATTCTGCGCACTTTCCTCACTTCTGTCCAGTGGGAAAGTGCAAGTGCTCCTGTATAAAATGCGTTATGGATTGGTGTTTCCATGATTGGCCTATTTGGTTTATGTGTCAGTCCCTTGTAAAGTGCACTGCGAGTGCCAGGGCCTATAGACCAAATGCTGTTGGTGGGCTGCAGCACTGGATTGTGCCACCCACGCAAACAGCCCGTAAAGTGTAACTCGGGCCTGCCATCGCAGAGCCTGTGCGCAGCCTGGGGCTGCCATAGTCGACTTGGCAAGTGCACACACTTGCAAGTCCCTAAACCTTCCCTTTGCTACATGTTAGTCACCCCTAAGGTAGGCCCAAGGTACCCCTGTGGGCAGGGTGCGTTGTACGCGAAAGGTAGGACATGCCCTGGTGTGTGCGGCATGTCCTGATAGTGAATTACAGCCTAGTTCGTTTTTCACTATTGCAAGGCTACCTGTTCCCCTAGGCCAGAACGGGCGGTTTTGATTATTACAGTTTATAATCCTAACTGACCCCGGGAACGTGGTAGAAATTCGGAGTTTAGTATGCCTGGACTCAGAGTGATAAAATGCATCTTTTAGTGAAGTTGGTTTTAACATTCTGTGTTTGAAAATACCACTTTTAGAAAGTGGGTATTTTCTTGTCTAACCATCCAAGCCTGCCTCTGCGAGTGTTGTGTATTCCTTGTCTGGAGTGTGAGTGACAGGGGCTGGGGGATGCCAGGAGACAGGGTGAGTCAGCACAGGGCTGAATAGCAAGATCTACATGTAGATGGGTGGGAGGGGTCGCACCTGGGCCCTGAATAGGACAGTGCCTTCCCTCCACAATGCTGGCTCCACCTCCTGTGGTGTGTCTGATGTCCCTGGCCTACTCACTGAAAGAAGGGACGGAGACTTGTCAACAAAGTGCTCCAGAACTGGTTTGGACTAGGCAAAGGCCTCTCTGCCTTCAGAGAACAAAGGAATTTGGGATATAAATATTGGGGCCCTGACCCCATGAATTTAGATCTCGCTGGAATCAAGGAACCTGCCAAGACGAAGAGCTGGAAGAGCTGCCAGGAGGAGTACTGCCCCTTTGCTGTGTTGTTGCTTTGTTGGGTTGGCCTGCAGCTGCTGCTTCTGCCTTGGGCAGTGAAAGGACTGGACTGAACTTTCTACAAACTTGTGCTGAGTATCTCCAAGGGCCTGGAACCGAGCTGGCCTCCTGTTAAGAAGTCTCAGGGACTACAAAGACTTCACAAGCCTCTGGGTACCGCTTCTGGAACGCTGTTTCAGTTGCCACAGAGGAAGGGAACTGCAACCGACTCCGTCAACCGAATCCATCCCTGGCCGGTGACCTGTTTGCACCGCAGACCGCATCGCCCCGCTTCGCATCGCAACCCTGGTCTCACCGTGGCGACGTCCGACGCCGCCAACATCGAGCCGCTGCTTGCACCGTGACCTGTGGGCACCGCAGTTCGCATCGCATCGCTTCACTGAACCAACCGGACCCGACTGACGCGGTCGCTGCAACTGGCTCAAGAGTCTTGACCGCACCGCATTTGGGGCACCGCTCGCACGTCTGCGACGCACCGCTCCGACTCGCACCGCTGTCCGACGCCAGCTCCCGCACTCCGGCTTGGTCGCCTGCATCGCAACCTGTCAGCACCGCATCGAGCATCGTCTCACCCTGCATCGCACGCCTTGGACTCACCGACTCCGTCTGCACGACGTTCATCGAGCCGCTGCCTGCACCGCATCGAGGGACACCGCACCTTGCATCGCTCCGTCTTGCACCGCAACCGCGACGAACGCCGACCGGCTGCGTACACTCCGTACCAGCCACAACGAGAAAGGTACTGTAACCGAGTCTGTTCATGACTCTGCTGGCCCGTATCGACGCGGTCGGCTGGAACTGTTAGACTCTGTGGTTTTCAGCATCACGGTAGGCTCGGACGGAGCTACCGACTCGTCACGAACTTTGCTTTTGTGCTATTCCTGCAAAGAAGAAGTTACCGTATCAAGTATTCATTTGTAAAGTATAGTATTGTGGATTTTTGTCGTAATTGGTCTTGTCTTGAGTATATAAAATATTGGTTATTTTTCTAAACTGGTGTGGTGTCCGTTTGTAGTGCTTACACTGTATTACTGTTGGTTAGGTGCAAATGCTTTACACACTGCCTCTGAATTAAGCCTGACTGCTCGTGCCAAGCTACCACGAGGGTGAGCAGGGGTTACTTCACGAGTGTAACACCCTTACCCTGACTAGGAAGAAGGGTCCCTACTTGGACAAAGGTGCAAGCCCTTGCCAACTAGAGATCCCATTTCTAACATTGGTTGTCAGCGGTGAGGATAGGACTTGTGTTTGCACTTGGCTTACAGTGATTGGTGTGCACTACTACCATATCGCAGACCATTACGTACTCACATACTGGTTCTTTTTCTTTTGGCCTATTTTTGATCTTGCCAGTTTTCAACTCACTACTTTTGTCATGCCTGAATCAATTGCATCATCCGTTGCATCTCTGGAAGTTATCTTTGAGGAGGATAGGTTGGAATCCTACGCCCGTAAAGGAGCTACGAGCGATTTGTAAAACCTGAAAGTCCAAATTAAAGGCCTCACAAGGAAGGAGGAGCTACAGAAGGCGCTGAGGGCCTGGGTAGCAGCCAGACATGCCAATGGGCAGCCTGGTAATCTCAGTGAGGAGGTGGAGGAGCCTATTTCCAGGCTGGATGTGCTTTTGGGTAGGGGAACCCGCCAGGTCAGGCAGCAGCAGTCTGTCCCCAGAGGAGCTGGAGGACAGGCGGGAGGCAAGGCAGTTTGAGCTGCAGAAGCTCAGGCTAGAGAGTGAGCGGGAGGAGAAGAGATTGGCCATAGAGGAGAGGAAGATGCTCTTAGAGCATGAGAGAGAACTAAAGGAGCTAGAACTTAGGAGTAAGTCAGGCTCAGATGGTGGCAGCAATTCGTCCAGAAAGGCAGACAGGATTGTGCACATTCCCAAGAACGTAGGCAAGGAGTTCAAGAAGGGGATGACATACAAAGGTGGTTTCAGGGTTATGAGGCAGCCATACACATGAATGGGGTCCCTGAGGAGAATTGGGGAGCAGGATTGTGGCCACTTTTCCCTGAAGAAGCAAGGGATGCTCTGATAGCTTTGGGTAAGGGGTATCACCTCACCTATGCTGACATGAAGGATGCCCTTCTCACTGAAGTATGGTCTTACTCCTGAAAAGTACAGGGATCAGTTCAGGTCCAGTAAGAAGTCTGATGCCAACACTTGGTTGGAATGTGTGGATGTGTTCTGCTGGTCTCTGGATGGTTGGGTGAAGGGCAGTAGTGTAACAGATTTTCAGGGGCTCTACAACTTGATTGCATGGGAGCACTTGTCTAGTCTATGTTTTGCAGATCTGCGCCAGCACCTAGTTGATAGTAAGCTAACTGACCCCAGGAAGCTTGCTATGGAAGCGGACCGCTGGGTGAGTACCAGGGTCCACAAGAAAGCGTTTGGGGGAGACTCAGCCAAAGGTGGGCAGGGTCTCCAGCAGAAAGGTGGGGGGGACAAGGGTAAAGCACAGGAGTTCTCTAAAGGGCCCCAAACTAGTACCCAGGGTAAAGGTTCCCAGCCCCCGGTGATAAGAAGAAAGGGGTCTCCACAGGGAAGCCTGTTGAGACCGGCCTCCGCAAGTGTTATGCATGTGACCAGGTAGGTCACTTTAAGGGGGGACCCCAAGTGCCCGAAGGGGACACAGCCACCCACCGGTGGACAGTCCAAAGTGTTGGCTAGTGTAGCGCTTGGGGAGGAGGGGTGCCCACAGGAGGGTGGGGATCCCGCAGAAATGACCCTTGTCTCACTAGGGGACAGTGAGATGGTCCCAGGAAACCAGGTGCCCCCTAACACAAAGAAATATAGCACCTGGGTGACCATTAATGGGAACAGGGTAGAGGCTCTCAGAGATACTGGAGCCAGTGTGACCTCAGTCCGGTGTCACCTGGTGTCTGAGAAGCAAGTAGTCCCAGGAGCATTCCACCAAGTAGTTGCTGTCGACAACTCTGAGCGCCAATGTATGGTGGCGCAGGTTCCCTTTGAATGGGGGGTCTCAGGTACCTTGAGGGTGGTTGTGAGCCCTACCATGCCTGTAGATTGTCTGCTAGGAAACGACCTGGAGCAGTCCTTATGGAAGGAGGTTGAGCTCAGGTCTCACTTGGAGATGCTTGGGTTGCCAGAGCAGGCATGCGTGTCTACTCGGTCAATGGCAGCCAGAAAGGGTGATCAAGAGGACTTGGAGCCTGAAACAGTGGCCCAAGTCCCTGCCAAGAGAAAGGGCAGGGGGCGCGGGAAACCGGCCCCGAAGTTCCCACGGACCAGGAGGAGGCGGACTTCGAGGGGGACGCCCGGGTGCCTACAGGGGAGCAGGTAGCCGAACTGGGAGACATCTCTGAGCTGACCCATTGGCAGCAAGAAGGGGGTCCCACCAGGGAGGAGTTCTGCAGGGAGCAGAACGAGTGCCCTACTCTGGAGGGTCTGCGGCGGCAGGCTGCAGACCAGGCAGCTGGTAATCAGTCCGGGTCACATCTGATCTACTGGGAGAGCGGTCTCCTATACAGTGAGCCTAAGGTTGCTGAGCCTGGGCCAGCCCGTGTGCTGGTGGTACCCCAGCGCTTCAGGACCTTCCTACTGGGTCTGGCTCATGACGTGCCTTTGGCAGGACATTTGGGGCAGGACAAGACCTTTGACAGGCTTGTCACCCACTTCTTTGGCCCCAAATGCGAAGGCAGTCAGATGCACACTGTAGGTCTTGCCAAACTTGCCAGGCAAGTGGTAAGAGTGGGAGGAAGGTCAAAGCTCCTCTCCAACCTTTTCCTGTTGTTGGAACACCCTTTGAAAGGGTAGGGATGGATATTGTGGGGCCACTGGATCCCAAGACAGCCATGGGCAACAGGTACATCCTGGTCTTGGTGGACCATGCCACTCGGTACCCGGAGGCAATCCCTCTCAGGACAACGACGGCACCAGTGGTGGGCCGGGCGTTAATGGGGATCTTTTCCCGTGTGGGATTCCCCAGAGAGTGGTTTCTGATAGGGGGACCAATTTCATATCCAAGTATATGACATCCCTGTGGAAGGAGTGTGGTGTAACCTACAAGTTCACCACTCCTTACCACCCACAAGGAAACGATCTGGTGGAGAGATTCAACCAGACCTTGAAAGGCATGATCAAGGGTCTAACAGAACCCATGAGGCGTAAGTGGGACATCCTCTTGCCATGCCTACTCTTTGCATACAGGGAGGTGCCTCAGAAGTCTCTTGGGTACAGCCCCTTTGAGCTCCTGTATGGTCACCCTGTCAGAGGACCTCTGAGTTTGGTAAAGGAAGGCTGGGAGGCAGCTCCCAGGAAAACTCCCCAGGATGTATTTAGCTACATGCTGGCCTTTAGAAACCAAACTGCCCGCTTCAGGAAACTCGCTCAGGCGAACCTAGAAGCAAGCCAGGAAGAAATGAAGAGATGGTATGACCAGAATGCCACTCTGGTCGAATTTCAACCTGGGCAAAAAGTGTGGGTCATGGCCCCAGTGGCACCTTGTGCCTTGCAGGACAAGTGGACTGGGCCATATGAGGTAAAGGAGCGCAAAGTGACGTCCACCTACCTGGTGGATTTGCAGGCTCCAAGGAACCCTTTGAGGGTCCTTCACGTGAAGCGCCTCAAGCCCCACTTCGAGAGGTCCGAAGTGAGTATGCTCTTGGCGACAGATGATGGGGTGGAAGAGGAGAGTGAGCCTCTCCCTGACCTCCTGTCTACCAAGGAGCATGATGGGTCAGTAGAGGGTGTGATCCTCTCCCCTACTCTGACTCAAGAGCAGCAGGGGGACTGTCGCCAGTTGTTGGGACAGTTCGCCCCACTGTTCTCTCTGACCCCCGGTGTTACTCACTGGTGTACCCATGACGTGGACACTGGTGAAAGCCATCCTGTGAAGCACAAGATTTACAGGTTGACTGACCGGGTCAGAGCCAGCATCAAGGAGGAGGTCTCTAAGATGTTGGCGTTAGGGGTGATTGAGCCCTCCCACAGTCCTTGGGCCAGCCCAGTGGTCTTGGTCCCAGAGGCTGCGGCGCCCGGTGCCACTCCAGAACTCTGGTTTTGTGTGGACTACCGTGGGCTCAATGCCGTCACCAGGACTGACGCGCACCCCATCCCCAGAGCTGATGAGCCTCATTGATCGGTTGGGAGCTGCCCGGTTCCTCAGCACGTTTGATTTGACGTCTGGGTACTGGCAGATTGCCTTAACCGATGGGGCCAAGGAGAGATCAGCATTCTCAACCCCTGAAGGTCATTACCAATTCCGGGTGATGCCCTTTGGGTTGAAGAATGCCCCTGCCACCTTTCAGAGGTTGGTCAATCAGGTGTTGGCCCGGCTGGAGGATTTCAGTGCCGCCTACCTGGATGACATTGCTTTGTTCAGTTCCAGCTGGGAAGAACATTTACAGCACCTTGAGAAAGTGTTGAGGGCTCTGCAAGGTGCAGGCCTCACGATCAAGGCCAGTAAGTGCCAGATCGGGCAGGGTTCTGTGGTGTACTTGGGACACCAGGTAGGAGCGGCCAGGTGGCGCCCCTACAACCCAAGATTGACACCATTCTGGCTTGGGAACCCCCAAGACCCAGACAGAGGTGAGAGCCTTCTTAGGTCTCACCGGTTACTATAGGAGATTTGTTAAGGGCTATGGCACCATCGTTGCCCCCTTAACAGAGCTGACCTCTAAGAGGCAGCCCAGGAAAGTGATCTGGACAGAGTCCTGCCAGAAAGCTTTTGATGCCCTGAAGGCAGCCATGTGCACGGCGCCCGTGCTCAAGGCACCTGACTTCTCCAAAGAATTTGTCGTGCAGACTGACGCTTCAGAGCATGGTGTGGGAGCGGTGCTCTCACAACTGAACGAAGAGGGCCTGGATCAGCCTGTAGTCTTCCTTAGCAGGAGACTACTTCCCAGGGAACAGAGGTGGAGTGCCATAGAAAGGGAAGCTTTGCTGTGGTCTGGGCGCTGAAGAAGTTGAGACCATACCTGTTTGGGACTCACTTCCGGGTTCAGACAGACCACAGGCCCCTCAGATGGTTGATGCAAATGAGGGTGAGAATCCAAAACTGCTGAGGTGGTCCATCTCCCTACAGGGAATGGACTTTACGGTGGAACACCGTCCTGGTACAGAACACGCCAACGCAGATGGTCTGTCCAGGTTCTTCCGCCTTAGTGAAGAGAACTCCAATGGGGTTGGGTAGTTCTCCCTACTTTCAGCTGGAGGGGACATGTGTTAGACTTGGCATCTTTGGGCGTGTTTCCCCTGACTTTTGCTTTCTGACCTCCCGGTTTTGACTCTGTTTTTGCTGGTGTAATGATTCTGCGCACTTTCCTCACTGCTGTCCAGTGGGAAAGTGCAAGTGCTCCTGTATAAAATGCGTTATGGATTGGTGTTTCCATGATTGGCCTATTTGGTTTATGTGTCAGTCCCTTGTAAAGTGCACTGCGAGTGCCAGGGCCTATAGACCAAATGTTGTTGGTGGGCTGCAGCACTGGATTGTGCCACCCATGCAAACAGCCCGTAAGTGTAACTCGGGCCTGCCATCGCAGAGCCTGTGCGCAGCCTGGGGCTGCCATGTCGACTTGGCAAGTGCACACACTTGCAAGTCCCTAAACCTTCCCTTTGCTAGCATGTTAGTCACCCCTAAGGTAGGCCCAAGGTACCCCTGTGGGCAGGGTGCGTTGTACACGAAAGGTAGGACATGCCCTGGTGTGTGCGGCATGTCCTGATAGTGAATTACAGCCTAGTTCGTTTTTCACTATTGCAAGGCTACCTGTTCCCCTAGGCCAGAACGGGCGGTTTTGATTATTACAGTTTATAATCCTAACTGACCCCGGGAACGTGGTAGAAATTCGAGTTTAGTATGCCTGGACTCAGAATGATAAAATGCATCTTTAGTGAAGTTGGTTTTAACATTCTGTGTTTGAAAATACCACTTTTAGAAAGTGGGTATTTTCTGTCTAACCATCCAAGCCTGCCTCTGCGAGGTTGTGTATTCCTTGTCTGGAGTGTGAGTGACAGGGGCTGGGGATGCCAGGAGACAGGGTGAGTCAGCACAGGGCTGAATAGCAAGATCTACATGTAGATGGGTGGGAGGGGTCGCACCTGGGCCCTGAATAGGACAGTGCCTTCCCTCCACAATGCTGGCTCCACCTCCTGTGGTGTGTCTGATGTCCCTGGCCAACTCACTGAAAGAAGGGACGGAGACTTGTCAACAAAGTGCTCCAGAACTGGTTTGGACTAGGCAAAGGCCTCTCTGCCTTCAGAGAACAAAGGAATTTGGGATATAAATATTGGGGCCCTGACCCCATGAATTTAGATCTCGCTGGAATCAAGGAACCTGCCAAGACGAAGAGCTGGAAGAGCTGCCAGGAGGAGTACTGCCCCTTTGCTGTGTTGTTGCTTTGTTGGGTTGACCTGCAGCTGCTGCTTCTGCCTTGGGCAGTGAAAGGACTGGACTGAACTTTCTACAAACTTGTGCTGAGTATCTCCAAGGGCCTGGAACCAAGCTGGCCTCCTGTTAAGAAGTCTCAGGGACTACAAAGACTTCACAAGCCTCTGGGTACCGCTTCTGGAATGCTGTTTCAGTTGCCACAGAGGAAGAGAACTGCAACCGACTCCGTCAACCGAATCCATCCCTGGCCGGTGACCTGTTTGCACCGCAGACCGCATCGCCCCGCTTCGCATCGCAACCCTGGTCTCACCGTGGGCGACGTCCGACGCCGCCAACATCGAGCCGCTGCTTGCACCGTGACCTGTGGGCACCGCAGTTCGCATCGCATCGCTTCACTGAACCAACCGGACCCGACCGACGCGGTCGCTGCAACTGGCTCAAGAGTCGTGACCGCTCCGCATTTGGGGCACCGCTCGCACGTCTGCGACGCACCGCTCCGACTCGCACCGCTGTCCGACACCAGCTCCCGCACTCCGGCTTGGTCGCCTGCATCGCAACCTGTCAGCACCGCATCGAGCATCGTCTCACCCTGCATCGCACGCCTTGGACTCACCGACTCCGGTCTGCACGACGCTCATCGAGCCGCTGCCTGCACCGCATCGAGGGACACCGCACCTTGCATCGCTCCGTCTTGCACCGCAACCGCGACGAACGCCGACCGGCTCGTACACTCCGTACCAGCCACAACGAGAAGAGGTACTGTAACCGAGTCTGTTCATGACTCTGCTGGCCCGTATCGACGCGGTCGGCTGGAACTGTTAGACTCTGTGGTTTTCAGCATCACGGTAGGCTCGGACAGAGCTACCGACTCGCATCTAACTTTGCTTTTGTGCTATTCCTGCAAAGAAGAAGTTACCGTATCAAGTATTCATTCGTAAAGTATAGTATTGTGGATTTTTGTCGTAATTGGTCTTGTCTTGAGTATATAAAATATTGGTTATTTTTCTAAACTGGTGTGGTGTCCGTTTGTAGTGCTTACACTGTATTACTGTTGGTTAGGTGCAAATGCTTTACACACTGCCTCTGAATTAAGCCTGACTGCTCGTGCCAAGCTACCACGAGGGTGAGCAGGGGTTACTTCACGAGTGTAACACCCTTACTCTGACTAGGAAGAAGGGTCCCTACTTGGACAAAGGTGCAAGCCCTTGCCAACTAGAGATCCCATTTCTAACAGGAGGTTTGAGTAGTGTGTTCTCCCCCTACAAGAAAATGTTGAAAAATGCGTTTGAACTGTGCTTTTTGGGCCTCCGCACCAACAAGAGTCCCAGATAATGCATACCCTAGCCCACAGGAAAAAAACAAATGCCCAAGGAAGCCAGACACCTCCCTAATCGAATCAGCGTTCTATCCACAACCCAAAGGTCAGTTTGAGGTGCTTCTGACCATAAAGCACAATAGTATCCAATAGGCAGGGATTTTCCAGGCAGTTAAGGGTGGTGTTTGGTATTTAAATGAAACAATCCAGTATGCTAGCACAGTGATAGGGTATCATGGTGGAACAAGTGGTCATGTTATTGCTCAATAACAATAAGATAGAACAAGTAGCACACTTGTGCACTATATTCTAGCACAATGATCATGATTATTTTGATTTACTGTTAGCATTAACTAGCGCAGGAATGTGCCATACTGTCACTCGGCAATGAGATGCATTCTGGTGTGATAGATTTTTCCTCAGCATTTGGGTTGCATTCTGCTGTTCATCTGCTGGAGTAATTTAATGCTAATGTTAATGTTAGTGGTATTTATAGAGCACTTACTGTTACCCGAAGGTGTCCTGGCACTGTGTGAAGGCCAACTGTGGACTAGAGGAGTGTGGAAGTTTAGCCAGATTAATTAGAAAACAACCATGTTTTCAATGCTTTCCTGAAGGCCAAAAGATTGGCCATTTTTCTCAGGGATAGTGGAAGAGTATTCCATGTTTTGGCCGCATTAACTATGAAGCTTCTGCCGCCCCAGTTGGCTTTTTTTTCCCGAGGGACATTCACGAGTTTTGTGTCCGATGACCGCAGTGCTCTTTTTGGTGTGTACCAGCGGAGGCAGTGTTTTAAGAATTCAGGTCCGGTTCCCTGGAGAGCTTTAAAAACCAGACAAAAAGACTTAAATTGAGTCCGTTTCCTAACTGGCAACCAATGGAGTTTTTTTATTATGGCTGAGATTGACTCATACTTTGGTGTATCAGTAAGGAGCCTGGCCGCTGCATTCTGCAAAATTTGTAGTTTATTCACCGATCCTTTGTGGATCGTAAGATAGAGGCAGTTGCAATAGTCAAATCTGGACATTTTTAATGGTGTAACTACTGTATGTTGTGCGTCTTTTGGAAGAAGTGGCATAATTTTTTTGCAAGATTTGAGGATGTACGATGTTGATGATGCCACTGAGTTTACCTGGTCCCTAAAGCTTAATTTATCATCTATCCAAACCCCAAGATTCTTCACCTTCCTGATAGGAATCGGTAGAGGACCCATATCCTCAGGCCAGCATTTAGGGGTCCAGAAAGTAGGGTTGTTGCCGAACCACACTACCTCCGTTTTGCCAGAGTTGTGTTTCAGGAATTTTGGGCCATTCAACCCCCCCGCTGCTTTCATGCAGTCCTGCAACCTAGATGCGGTTTCATGAAACTCCTCTGGTAGTAAAGTTACCACAATTTGGGTGTCATCCGCATAGGAAGTCAAAGTGAACCCAAAGGATTCAATTAAGGGTGCTAGCGATGACACATACACATTGAATAGTGTTGGGCTCAGTGACGACCCTTGCGGCACACCACAGGGTAAGGAGAAGGATTCAGCTTCAAATTCATCCAGGGCCACCGTTTGCATTCTATCAGAGAGAAAGGATTTAAGAAGCTTCCAGGCACTGCCCTTGACTCCTATCTCATCCAGTCTGTCCATCAACAAGGTATGATGGACCGTGTCAAATGCTGCAGATAGGTCTAACATGATCAGTACGGCCTTCCCCCCTTGGTCCAGAATGGTCCTAATCTCTTCTGTAGATTTTAGAAGTGCCGTTTCCGTACTGTGGCCCTCTCTAAACCCATACTGAGTTGGGTGGAGGGCTTGGGCATCCTGCAGGAATTTATTGAGTTGGGCATTCATATTTCTTTCTATTATTTTTGCCGGGAGTGGTAATCTGGATATTGGTCTGAAATTATTTGGATCATTAGCGTCCAGGCTGGGTTTCTTCAGTAGGGGCAGAATAGATGCATGTTTCCACTCTTTGGGAAAGTATCCTTCTAAGTACATTGTATTAAAGATGGGAGTCAGTGTCCGAGAAACTGGCTCTGCAGCCCGTTTTACTAGAGTGCTCGGACAGGGATCATAGGGAGATGCAGACTTCACTTACTCCAGTAGTTTATAGGTGTCAGATTCTGTTAAGGAGGCAAAACTGTTTAATCGCAGGGCGTCGAGATTTAATATCATCTGATCTTTTGCCAGATCGGTGCTTGTTTTGGGAGAAGAGTCTGAGAAAGTTAAAAATACTGTTGACTTTGTCAAAAAGAATTTGGCTATTTTGTTACACAACTCTTGAGTAGCTGGGATAGTCGGTGCGCATGGGTGGGCTAAGGAGTTTACTATTTTAAAAAGCTCTTTAGGCAAGTTTTTTGCCGAATTGATTCTTTTAGAGAAATAGCTTTGTTTTGGGCTTTTCAGCAACTGTTTTTAGTATGCCAGACCAACTTTATATTCCTTTTTATCCTCTCCCTTGTATACCTTCCTCCAGTTTCTTTCCAGGAGTTTGCAGGCCAACTTTTGGTCCCTCAGCTCTTTCGAATACCAAGGGGAGGAGGGCTGTTGTCTGGTGTGGCTGAGGCGTTTTAAAGGTGCTAGCTTATTCCCTGCAGCTTCTAACCATTTGGTATAAGATCTGGTTGCCTCATCCAGATTACTAGGTGTTAAGGTGGAGGTAGAGGTTAATAATTGCTGCAATTCCTCTGCTTCTATCTTGTTCCAAGCTCTTTTCTCTGAATATTTTGCTGATAATTTTGGAACCATACTTTACTGTTGCCAACTTAGATCATATACTGTTTTTTTTAGAATTTGCTGTTTTCATCCAATTTGTTAAAAAGCATGTACCAACTAAATACAAATATTGTCTTTTGCTTGGCACAAATTAGCATTGTGAGCAGGTAGGGAAAGAATCACACAAGCTTGTCATCGAAGCTCTAATTTCTTCTGCCTGATTGGGTTCAGGCACATTGACTGCATGAGCAATCAGCGTTCACTTAAGTGGTGAATGATTGATCCATGGTCTAACTCAGGAGCCTGATGAGTTTAAGATGGGAGACTGTAGAGGTCATGATCCCGTGCTCAGTTTGAGCAGATATGTTCAGAAAAGAAGGTACCTCTTTCTCCCGTATTAAGCAGATATGTTGAGAACAGATGGCACCTCTTTATCCCGTATCCCACTCCTTTATGAGAAACAGAGGTTATGTATCACCTTTCTTGCCACAGTAGCAGCTTTTCACAGATGTGGGGTGGGGTAGCTTGTCCTCTTCAGCGACCACCCTGATACTCTGTGTGAATAGATGTCAAGTCACCCTTTGGTGTCTGAACCATACTTTAATTCCAAGATCATTCATTTAACATCACCAGCTCTCTGTGAAGAACCAAGTCAGACACAATTGTCCAAAAGGCAGAGAGGGGTCTGTTTTGCATCCCCATGAACTTAAGGCAAATGCGTTCCCTTACTGGTATAGGGGGAATAAATATAGGCATACTCATCTCTGTCCACACTGATTCTGCCCCTGGCCATTCTGCTTTTATATCTGCACTCTCTGTTTCTATCTTGCCAGGCTAGTCCGATCTCTGCCACGGCTGTTTTGGATGGATATGTCTTCCCAGGTTGGTTGTGTGTCTGCCCACAATGGCCTAGGTCCACTAATGCTAAGTGGAGGATTTATGGCCACCAGGCTACTTCTTTTGCTGCTCCAGATGGTTCTAGGTCTGCACAGGATGGCTAATTGGGTTTCATCACAACGGACTGAGGAACAAATGAATTAGAGGCTGACAGATCGTCAGCTCTGCAAATCAGAGCCTGGACTCTACTGGGTAGTAAACCTTTTCCGTTTTTACTATTTTGTAACTCACCAAAAGGAGCTTTTTATGATCTCTGTTACTAGTGGCATTGCCAAGGCATTTCCAGGAGTCTGTCTGATTCCTTTAAAATAAAATGTTAATTAACCATCAATGTAAATCCCTCTTTGTGATTGTGAGTACTGCAAATAATGTCTCTTTCAAAGGAAGGGGGCCCGGAATCATGAAAACCCGGGTTTGCTGTGCACCCTGGACAGCCCCATGTCCAAAGATTTTGAATCTTTAGACAAATTATATGTTGCTGCTAGGACACACACTTTGACATAGCAGTATTGTCATTTTTAAGTTGTTTGTAGTACTCCTGTGGCTTGGTTCTTTTTTGGAGGTTGTGTGTTTAGGCAGCTGCCTACAATGGCATCAGTGTAGGGCAGGCCCATGTTTGAATTGTCTGGATGCAGGACAGGGTCCTAGTAAATCAGCTAACTCTAAACAGACACTGAGAGATGCGCTGGTGGAGCCACAAGCACTCTCGGGGACCCTCTCCTGCTTCATCTGCCTCTCCTGTCTCCACTATCTTGTTATGTTTCATAGGGTACCCCAATATAGGCCTGAGTATTCTCGTAACCTTTCACCTACATTTACTGTACCATTACACTACATAACGGGTTTTGGCATTGACCTTTTACCTAGTTAAGCGCTGCATAAAATGTCGTGTGGTTTTCCCCGAAAACTAGCTTCATTAATTATGCATGGAGATTCTCAGAATCACAGCAGGATTACCATTTTCTGCATAATAACTGTGTATAAGGGTCATCCCTTCCGTCATCCTTGGCCGACATGAAACAGCAAGGTAGAATTCCCTTAGGGCAGCGGTTCCCAAACTGTGCGCCGCGGCACCCCGTTGCGCCGATAGAACTTGCCAGGGGCGCCGCACACGTCTTGGGAATGTGGAAACGGTAGTATGCTCTGAAGAAGATTTAATGTGCGAAGTGTGTGTAGATTAACTCTCTGCAGCCCCGAGAACCAGTGCAACATATGTGCGGAACCCTGCTCCCTTCTCCCATTGGTTGAATTCACTCACACTTAGGCAGGACCACAGCTTTCTTTAAGCGCTGCGGCGAGAACAGACTCGGATTGGGACTTCAAAACTGTCCCGGCGCCGATTGGCGGATGTTCATCAGCCTTATCTTTGCAGGACTTAGGATTGGCTGCAGAGAACGGCTCATGCCCCTAAAGTGCCTCGGTGTAGCCTGTGCGAAGGGCATGTGCAGGAGCAAAGAAGGCTGCAACGCGGGACCGAGCACAGAAGAGGCACCCTTGAAGTGTGAACCCCCCTCGAGCCAGCGACCTACCGACTAGGTGACCAATACTCAAAGGTTATAAAAAACATTTTCTGTCTAGCATGCCTGCCCACAGGTGGCTCGGAGGGATGCGTCTGTGATCCTTGAGCGTGACACCAGACCCTTCAGAGGAAAGAAAAGATGTTGTACGCTGTGGCTTGCATTGACGCTGCCCGGGAAACCGGGGCAGCTGCTTTTAAAGATATTACCATTACCACACACAGTGCAAGTGTTTTAATGATGAACTGGCCTTTTGGTCAGCACGGAATGTAGTCATTGCACAAACTAAATGATGCACAGGAGGCAGGCATAATCACAGTGCGTGACCTGTAATTCCTCCTGACCAGAGATTAGAACACCGTGGGTGAACGTCTCCGTTTGTGCATTTAATTCAATACCACCTCAATGACTTGTCTAGAAACAAAAATGTCACCGACAATGCTCACTCTTCCGGGGTATGTGATTCTCTGTAGAAAAACTTTTAAAGAAACCTTAAAAATGGCTGTTTATCTTAAATTGGCACTTTAGTCAAAGGAAGCGCTTTCAATTCTGAGGAAAAGGCAAAATTCAAGCTTGAGAGGGAAAATCAACTTTGCGTGTTCTGCTGAACAGACTTTGCCTCGTGGCTTTGTTAAGTATTCGTGCAAGCCTTACGACCAACTAAATGCACAGGCAGACAAAATACGAAAATGGAGAGACTGAAGCCACCCCCAACACCCTCCTGGGATGACCTGAGCCAAGTCTGTGTTACCATTTAATATATATTATTTCTTGTATGTAACCCAATTCTTACTTTATGTCCCCAATTAAGTTATATAAACATCTTTCTGGGGTTAAGAAAAGTGATTTACTTATTTTATCTTCTAACTTTTCAATTGCTTGTGTAAAGCACTTTTAAGATTTTGGCCACGTTTGAGGTATAGAAAACGACATGAATAAATAAAAACTCCTACCACAGGGCTCCTCTGTACCAAGCCTTGCCCCACACACCACCCTTACCTTACTGGTCTCTTTCCTTTCACAACACTCCATCATATCCCAGCTGTGCCCAGCACAGGCCTTCGTACTTAGCACAGTCTTCTGTCGCCACAAATTTCAACCTTACCTTTCCCCTGCAGCTCTTCTAATTTTAATTATTCTCCATGGTATTCGAGTGTAGTCTTAGATTTCAGTGCCTTGTGCCCTACAACACATTTTCAGTGCCACATTTTGGCACTGTCCTTCTCTAAACACAGAGACCTCCAACACCTCTCAACTTGGTGTTCAGCAGCTTGAAATTATTAGCATGGGGATTGTTGGAATGGGAATATTGCCCAAATAGAAAACATGTAATGCAGGGTGCAGAACCTATGTTGTGACTTTGAGGGGTGCACAATGATTGCCCTTATAGCAGGCGTAGAACAACTTTCCATGTTCTGGGTAAGTTACACAGAGAGGTGGTGGCAGCGTCCCTGGCTTTTGTAAATCGGTTGAGTGACCAGACATTTCTATCTGTGCCAGGGAGAGGGTATGTAGTCTACCAACACCTCAGGCAAATTTCTGCTTTTATTTGAACCCTAGATTCTTGTTCTGATATCACATGCTTGCATACAGTGTGTGTATATGCAACAACTACTTGGTGCATGTTTGTTAGTGTGTGTATGGTGAGAATTTTGTACTGGGAGCAGTGAGATCTATGTTGGATGGCATCTTGTTCAACACAGAACAAGATGGAGGGTTGATAAAGCTTTTCCGGACAGTCAGTGGGATGTACTGATTGCCTTCCTGTGGCTGGAATGCAGAGACACAGACATTGATGTGAAGGAGAATGGAGACAGGGCACCCTTTTAGAAATTGAATGAAAGCCCTGTTAGTAAAGTGATGCTGATAAGTTCTTCTGGAACACTGCTGTTCAGTGGATGGTAGGGCGTAGGTGGGACTGCAGTTTATGTTGTTCAAGGTGAAGAAGTTTCTAGATGGGGCTTGTCCTTTTGTCTGTCTCTAATCATTGTTACAGGAAGGCTAATAACTGCCAGGTGCACATAACTCACTTCTTTGTGCCAGTATTTTATACTCCTGCTTGAAGCCAGCATCGTTGCCAACTGCTTCTAGGTACTGAGCCGAGCTGGGCTTACATTCCCCCCCACCCGAATAAAAAAGTAACATAATGGGGAGCCGCGGCCAACAGTCAATGGGTCAAGGGAGCCGTGGGTCAAAAAAGTTTGGGAACCACTGCCTTAGGGTATCTTTTGGGTATATATACCCCATATCTTTGCCAAGGCAGGCAGAGGAGAAAGACTTCCATGCTGACACACTGACGAGAGATACTGAGGTTCCTGCTCACAGACACTCCAGCTCGCAGTGGTCTGACATCCCTCATGGGGTGTCCATCTCGAGACCAAGATGGGGTCCCACAGTCTCTCACTTCAGGTAATGGGGATAGCTTCAGCCTAGGGGGATTCTTGGCTCTACACCTACGTACATGCTAGGTACACTTAGATACACCTAGTTAGGGTTGCATCGTAGGAGTACGCATTACTATTGACATGTATTTATATGTTTGCTATATCCATTGTTTGGCACTATGGTAGAGATCTACCATCCATTTACTCTGTTGGTGCTTAATATCATATACATCTGTTTCTGTCTTATGGTTGTTTCAGCACACCTATTTTACACTAGAATGACACTGGTTCAATAAATGCTTATTGAAAACGTCCCCACCGTTTATTCTGTGTATCTCTCTGAGACGAAGTGAGCACGAGTGACTGAGTGAAATGTACTGCACTGTTTCCATGATCCCTGATGGGACAGGTTTGTCATGTTCGATAGTTGCCAAGAACTATTCTCTCCTTGGTAAGAGGAGTTTACAGTGGCACTGTGAGCTTGCTAGGTATACAGGGGTGAACATACCCGGTGGTGGTGTCTGGAATCAGTCTGGACACCAATCCCACAGTCTATGTTGTCTAAACGCACAGATCCTATGTAGATTTATGGGAACTACACGACATGGCGGCGCCAAAGTTGGTTTGGTACTTTTTTAACGGTCAAATCTGAGTAGTTCAGTCGTGCTTTTCTCAGAGACCCCTACTCACATTATTCCAGAGATGTCTGGAGTGGGAGGGAAAAAATCTGCCACAGCTGAGTAGGCATATCCTATATATTAGCTGTAGGTTTATTCAAGCTTGAAGGACAAATAGTTCCTATTGTGCATAAAACCTTATCTCAGTTTCCTTGAAACCTCTTTCAACAATGGCTGACGAAGATCTCATTGCGCCAGTGGAGGAAGGAGAACAAGAAGACGAAATAAACATTTCAGAAAATGTCAGAACTGCCCTTACTTTAAAACTAGCAGATTATAGAGTCACAGCTAGGGGTGAGACAGTAACATTCCTGATTGAGGCACACGAATCATATTGAACTGAGGTATACTATTCATGGGTTAAATTCCCACAAGCCGATGCACACACAAAAACATTTCATTCTTACACTCAAGATGAAACACCAGAGGAATACTGTCCATAAGAGGACATTGAAATTCCTCTCACCTACCAGGAGCACATAAACTGGTTTAAAGGTGCCTTCCCACACACAGAAGATAAAGTAAGACTCGGTCCGCTTGGCAGAGATTGAGCAACTTAGCCGGTCCTAGCGGCTTAAACACCGCACCCAGACATTGTTACAATGCCAGTGGCAGACTTACGTCCACTACACAAAGAAAAAATAAAACTTTACAGAAACCTGACACAGTTCGTGATGAGAACACACACACTTCAGCCAACAAGGGCTACACCAGCAGGACAAATTCAGGGATCTAAAACTAAAAAAACTCCACAAACACTACACGCAGTTATGGGTAAAATGCCCACTAGACGTGAGCAAATGCCCTTCTGGATAGCTCAGAAAATCACACAGTTAGAGGCAGTGTTTCCACACACAAGCCCGCAAAAAAACACATAATGCTCACAATCTGCTTGCCAATGGGGATAGCTCCCCAGATAGAGGATTGTACCTCTCGGGGTACAGTTTTGGTTGCCATATATACCAGAACACATGGTATCCCTTCAATATCAGTAATACCAGATGTATTAAGATAAATACAGAATCAGTATGGGGCAGAACCTGCTCTGAACTTAGGGATGATGTTGTTAGGAAATTTTGCCAGGTTTCAACTATAATATTAGCAAACATAAAAGGGGAGGCAGCAGCAGTGGCAATACGCCAACGCCTGAGGGATTTCACTCCTTTACAACAGGAGCATGACTTACCTAAAATTATCGAAGACACATATGCCAAATTAGATAGAGATAGTTTGGGAGCTAGGGCAACAAAACCCCCTACTCATGGGTGGTCCTGAAAAGGATAACACCAAGCAAGCATCTGATCCTTTCAAGAAGAAATGAGATAATAAAAAACAAAAGAATAGAGAAAATAGATCACAATCAAGTAGTGGGTCTCCTCAACAGGTGCCGTCCAAAAGGAGGTACAACCTTAGGAATCATGATAACATTAAAAAGCCTGACTTGAATCAGGATACTTATACACGTTCCTCTCGTTCCTTTCAGGGTTCATCAAAAAACTGTGAGAGAGAAGGACGGTCAGAACACAGACAAGAAGAACGGACAAAGTCCAGAGACATACATCGTACTTTGGACAATAATATCAAAAAATAAGATAAACTAAAATCAAAACCTCAATTTAAAAAGAAGAAGGTAGCAGGTCTTAAAGTTAGACATGTCCAGAATTCTGAGGACTCAACTTCTGAATGGGAAATGGGCTCTGACGATGCTAGACAGCACAGCAGAAGAACCAGTAGCTTGCCAGAACCTGATGGAATTTCTGGTGACAGCGGCGTTGAATGAACATATCACAGTGGAGACACCTGATACCAGGGTAAGTGTCCCACACCGGTTATGTTATGTTATAGACATTTCTAAAGCACAGCAGTTACCCAAAGGTGTCCTGGCGCTAGCTACTGTCCTCTGAGCAATGAACGTTGTAAACCAGTTTACATGTCAAAGAGCCAGGTTTTTAATCCTTTCCTAAATGCCAGGAGGTCGGTGGCATTTCTCAAATGTAAAGGAAGGTCATTCCAGGCCTTTGCAGTGCAGGCAATAAAGCTTCTCCCTCCCCACATAGCGTTTTTAGTGGGTGGTACTGTCACCAATTTGGCTCCTAGAGAGCGAAGTGTTATTTTAGGCATATACCACTGACAATGTCGCTTCAGGCGGTCAGGTCCTGTTCCTTGTAGGGCCTTGTAAATGGTGCATAGAGATTTAAAACGCACCTGATTCCTAACAGGTAACCAGTGCAGTCTTTTGATTTCCATGGAAATTGATGCAAATTTAGATGTGCCGGTAAGCAGTCTTGCGGCCGCGTTTTGCAACAGTTGAAGTTTATTCAGAAAACGTTTTTGAATATTCAAGTAAAGACTGTTACAGTAGTCCAGCCTTGACAAGATAAGTGCTGTAACAACTGTCCGCTGACTGTCGGCCGGCAAAAAGGGCAGTATTTTCTTGATCGTTTTGGGGGCGTACGAGGTGGCAGATGCCACTGCATTAACTTGGTCACCAAAGTTGTGCTTATCATCCACTATGACTCCTAAGTTTTTTATTTTCCTGGTGGGTGTAGGAAGAGTGCCCAGAGTATCTGGCCACCAATTCGGGGTCCAGAAGTTGGCATCGTTTCCAAATAGGATGACCTCAGTTTTGCCCGAATTGAGCTTCAGGCAATTCTGTGACATCCACCTCCAGACTGCTTCCATACAGTCATGGAACCATTTGCCTATTCCCAATTCCTGTCCTGGCAGCAGGGACACGACAATTTGTGTGTCATATGCATATGAGGTAAAGCAAAAGCCAAAGGAACTGATCAGGGAGGCCAAAGACAATACATACACATTAAAAAGTGTGGGGCTTAGAGACGACCCCTGCAGCACTCCACAAGGCAGGGAAAAAGGTTTGGAGTGGAATTCGCCCAATGACACGATTTGTGATCTGTCAGTTAGGAAGGACTTCAAAAGCTTCCACGCTTTACCCTGGACCCAGCATGCCAACAAACGATCCATCAACAAATCATGATGGACCGTATCAAAGGCCGCAGATAAATCCAGCATAATTAGAGCGGCCTTGCCTCCCCGATCCAGGGCTTCCCTGATCTCTTCGGTGGATTTTAGGAGAGCAGAGTCTGTACTGTGTCCTTCTCTGAAACCATATTGAGTGGGGTCCAGAGCTTGAGTTTCACGTAGAAAGGCACTGAGTTGCACATTCATTGTTTTCTCGACCAGTTTTGCTGGGAGCGGGAGGAGTGAGATCGGTCGAAAATTGTTAGGATCCTTGGGGTCCAAACTGGGCTTCTTTAGCAGTGGCAGTATCGAAGCTACCTTCCAGGGTTTAGGGAAGTGCCCTGCTTCAAACATTGCATTGAATAGGGAGGTGAGTGAAAGGGCAACAGGTCCCGGGGCAAGTTTGATCACAGAGACTGGACAGGGATGGTAAGGAGAGCCTAATCTTGCTGACATGAGGAGCCTTTGAGTGTCAATTGTAGATAACGGAGCAAATTTGTCAAAGGTGGGGGGAGGCCAGATGCTGGCTTGTTTCCTTTCGTTAGGACTATCGTCCCTGCTGGGCTTGGACAGTTAAATGCCGAGAAGATGACCTTCACCTTATTCAGAAAGAACCCGGCAATGTCCTCGCATAATTCCTGGCTTGTCTGAATTTTAGCTGGGCAGGGGGACGCCAAGCTGGATACCGTTTTGAAGAGCTCTTTAGCAGAGTTTTTTGCTGGGTTAATTCGAGTAGCAAAGAACATTTTCTTTGCATTGAATAAGAGTTGTTTATAGATCATGAGGCTCTGTTTGTATATATTTTTCTCTGCTTCCTTGTATTCTTTCCTTCAATTCCGCTCAAAACGTTTGCATTTGAGTTTTTGATTCCTAAGTTCCTCCGTGTACCAGGGGGCGGAAGGTTGTGATCTTTTAGGAAACAGAATTTTTACTGGGGTTAGTTTTTTACAAGCTGACTCCACCCAGTCAGTGTATCAGGTGGTAGCCTCCTCCACTCCTGAAGGCATCTGGCAAGCAGTTGTAGTAAGCAGTCTGTGCCCTCAATTTTGTTCCAGGCTCTAATTTCCATCTGCCTCTTAGGGCCCCCTCCAACAGCGCGATGATACGGAAGGGCCAGCCCCAATTGTTAAGCTGCATGGTCTGTCCAGACAAGAGGCAACAAACCAGTGAACGAGAGATGTGGGTGGTTGGAAAAAATACCATCCAGAGTATGCCCTGCCACATGGGTGGGGCCTGTTACGTGCTGCCTAAGGTCGGCACTGTTCATCATATCTATGAGGGCCACTGTATCTTGGTCCGTGAGTGCTTCCAAATAGTAGTTAAAATCTCCCATGATAGTAAAGGAGTCGGTGCAGAGCCCCTCTTCAAACAGATTTCCAATGGAAGTTATAAAGGTGCTCCTCGGTCCGGGTGGTCTATATAATACGATGCCCTTAAAAGTGTGGTGATGGGATAAGCTGAGGCTAAAGGACAGTGCCTTGCAGGCTGGATTCGAGGCTGTGTGAAAGGCCGCTTTAATTGAATTATGATAAATTAATGCTAATCCCCCCTTTCCAAGTTGGCCTGTTTAAAGTGTGGCATAGGAACCCAGGAGGGGTGGCTTAGACTAGATCTGGGCCTGAGGCTTCATCTGTCCATGCTTCTGTAACAAATGCAAGCTTCATATCCCCTCCCTCTATAAGTGTAGCACACTCTGTATTGTGCTTCACCAGGGATATGGCAGTAAGCAGTATGCATTTTATCATAGAATTTTCATGCTCGACTGTTATTGCCATTTTGTATTTAATAGGCTTGATGGTCTGGTATAGTAGTTTAGGCACGTTAATGTTGCAGTTGGAGCAGGTGACTAATAATAATAATAATATAATCTTTATTTGGTATATAAAAATATGACCATAAAAGAAACATCTTAAAAAATACAAACATCAGACAAAGGAAGTCTTCGTAGAGGCTGCCACATACACAAAAAAAAACAGGTATAAATACTGTCATTATCCCCCACTTGTCGTTTAATATCAAAGTGCATCCAACAAGTTTTAATACAGGTTAAAGTGTATAAAAACAATAAAATACTCAGCTAATATTATTATAGCAGCAAAACTTAGTGCAAAATAGCAGGAAATCTTCTAGGCTTCAAGCACCCCTCGTAGTTCTTAACTTTAAAGCAGCTCTTAAAAAGTTGGAAACACAGAAGAGTGTAAAAACATCTGATGACAATTTTAAAAATAACAAGGCAACACATGCCTGTTTAAATCTAAACCTTCTTAAAAGACCCGTCAGAAACATTCTTCTGGGATGTGCGTAGTGCGGACAGAGTAGAACAAAATGTAAGGTGTCTGTGGAGACCTATTGTCGCAGCCACAGGGTCCTCTATGTTCTACATTCACAGTAAAACCAGCAGGTACAGCCAAAAGGTGATGAAATAAATTTAATCTAAAATGAATAATTAAAAATCTGTCGTGTGCACTAGTTATGAGAGATAAATATGGTTCTGTGCCCTGCATTGACTTGACTAAAATGTGTTCTCTCACCGTGGACTTATACAGTTCACTATCCTCGCATTGCAACGTAGCATACTTAAAAAACAGGTCTTTAATGAGTACCTTTTCCTGGGTTCTCACCTTATCGGGGTTAGTGAACAGATCTGCACGCCCTAATGAAGAGAAAGTATCCTTTACATATTTTAACCACGGAATTTTGAGCGCATGATTAAGGGAGAGACAGTCCTTGATTACCAGCCTATTAAAAACAGTATCTTCATTTGCCCAGATCTTTGCCCAACACAGTTGGGGTTTAACTGCCAACATATCAGAGATGTATTTAGACCCCAATTCTTCATGGACAATATGCGCAGGGGTGCTATGGGGAACTTTCAGTAAGGGCCTAAAATATTTGCTCTCTTCAGTTTGCAACTTATTAGCCTCCATAAATCCCAAGACCTCACTTCCATATAAAATTTTAGAGCAACAGATGGAGTTGTATAACTTTAAAATTGTCCCTGGCGTCCAACGACCTAGTCTATGAGCAAAATTAGCGATTGCTCCTGTGGACCTTATCAGAGCGAGACACTTCTCCTCTAATAGGTGTTTAAAATTCAATTTTCCATCAAATAAAATGCCCAGATATGAGAAGGCCGGTACTTTCCCTAAAATGTGTGTGCCTATTGTGTAATTATGAGGCTTGTTTGACTTCTTCCCAATTTCCTTGATGTATGACTTGGTTAGATTGGGGGATAAATCCAGATTATTCATGAAGGTCACAAAGCTGTCTATTAAAAATTGCAGACCCTTTGGGGTGTGAGCGAGGAGTACCGCATCTTCTACATAAAGCAGAACAGGGACCGCTCTTGTACCTATCCTCGGGGTATCTGCTTGTATGGCCATCAGGGCTGAATCGAGGCCGTTGATATATAATGTAAACAAAAATGCCGCTAATATGCAGCTCTGTCTAACCCCGCTAGAGCACTTAAAATGGTCCATAATCTTCCCCTCCTGTGTGTATCTAACTACTGCCGAGGTATTAGAGTGTAGGGACATTAAGATAATAATTATTGCCGGGTCCACCCCAAGCTCACCCATGAGTGTCCATAGTTTGCTGCGGTTCACTCGGTCAAAGGCCGCAGTGAGATCCATAAATGCTAAATACAACGCCCCTGGTTTGGCTAGTGTGTATTTAGCAATGATAAGATAAAGATTAAGGCATTGGTCTGTGGTGGATTTCCCAGGTCGGAACACATATTGAGCATCCGTTATAATTTGGTTGACCTCTGCCCATTCCATCAACCTATTTAAAACCACCCGCCCCAAAACCTTCACAGACACGTTGATAAGGGATATGGGGCGATAGCAATGCGGACTGTCCCTGTCTCCTTTCTTAAAAATGGGAACAATAGTGGCAGTGGACCATGATGTTGGCATTACTGATGATACTGCCGCGTTTAATACCCTTACTAGGAGCGGCGCCCATACCTCTATATTACATCGGAGGAGGTCTGGCGGGATCCCATCTGGTCCTGGCGCCTTGTTCCGCGTGAGACCCTCAATTCCTGTTCTCACCTCGTCCAGAGAGAATATAATAGGGGCGGATCTTTGCTCTGGATTTGGGGTCTGAGATTGTTCTATTCTATGGGGGTGGTTATACAAACCCTAAAAGTGCTGCTGCCATTGATCGGGTAGAATATTATGGCTTAGCCCAGGTTTATTCGAGTCTTTAAAACATGGGTTGTTAATGATCCTCCAAAAACGAGTAGAGTCCTTTAACTCCGCTGCCTCCATTAACTCCTCCCAGGATTTCTGTTGTAGTTGTCCCTTTCACCCCTTGACGGCTTGCTTATAGCTTATACGACAGGCTGCCACCTGGTCCTTATCCCTCGGGGACTGCTTAAGGGCCACTTTTAAGTCTCTTAGGGCCCGAGAGCATTGACAATCAAACCATCTTGGGGCATCCATACTAGGCGAGTGAGTAGGGCTTTCAGTAAGCTATCCACTAACTGTGCAATATCCCTAAATGCATCTACTAGTTCAACCCCTTGCACTTCTAGGTCTAGACATTTCAGAATAACCTGCTTTCCTCTATTAAAAAGAGAAATTTTAAAAGCGGCAGTATCCACCTGCGCCCAGCGCACCGCCTGCCTTAATCCGTTATGGCAATCATCGTACCCCACACTACTCTATGTGGTGCTGGAGGATGGTGCGAGGCAACAAGTGATAAAGTCACCAGATTATGGTCGCTCAATATGCTATAATTAATTCTGAAAGTGGATATACACCTTTTCAATGTGAAAGATACAAAAATAAAATCAATAAGTGAAGAACTTCCTCTCCCTTTAAAAGTCGGGTGGACAACTGTGTCCGGTTGGGTGGCAATCAAACCCAACGTGTGTGTTAACCCATATATGTTTAAAAGGGCGCTCAGGTCCCGCCCTTCCTGCGTATGCTCCATATGTGGTCCCTCTCTTAATGTGCAGGACGTCCAATCACCCTGGGTCGCCCTCAGGTTTGGACACAGGTGGCAATTGAAATCACCGACTAGAATCAGTTGTGACTGTGCCGACCCTACCTCATGTGTATTCTCCAGCTATGTATTTAATTCTTGAAGGCTAGTCAATCCCTGCGAATGTGATTTCGCATTATAAAAATTTATTGAAGCTAGCCTGTACATGTTATTACAGAATGTAAGTCCTTGGGCGACATCCGAGTCCCATGCCAGATTCTTCCATCTGCCCTGCATTTTCAGGTCTATAAACATAATTAGGGCCCCCCTTGCTCTCCCTGACCCCGATCTTACTGCTGGGCAGAAGAAAGTCTTATATCCTTCAATGAAGAAGTTATTTTCTGGCTCCCACGTTTCCTGGAGACATATTATATGACATTTTCTAACATAGCAGAGCAATTGCTCATCCGTAAACTTGCCGGACAAGCCTGCTACATTCCATGAAATTATTTTTATGTCGCTCCCAGTGCCCCCCTCCAGGGAACCAACAGGCGGGGCAATAATAGGTGCAATGATAGCCCTCTCTGTGTTATCTAAGCCCTGGTGACTAATGTCCCTACACTCTTGGGAGGTTAGTGTTGTTGTCCACAAATTGGACTCCTCTCTCCTCCCTACTATACCAGTGTATTCAAATAGGGTATCAATGACTCAGCCCTAACCCTCCCCTTTGTGTAGTCAATTGATATCCTTCAAGTCCCTCAATGAAGCAAATGCATTACTTAAAGCCAGGGGTCCCTCGCCCAGAGTTATTCCCTCCAATTGTCCTGCAAGACGTTGAGGCAGATTAAGACTGGACGGTGGCTTGTGAAAGAAGCCCAACGGTAATGGTTTGATCCCTGACTCTGCTGGAAATAGGCTGGAGGGGTGAGATAGGATCTTATGAGCCAATTCAGGGTACCTTAGCGTAACAATCACACTGTCTCCTGGGAATACTTTCCTAGTCCTGCCAATCCATGATACCCTCCTGGCCATCAAAATGTGCCTATGCTCGGTGATATTAAATCCAGCATTCTTACACAGCCAGTGCGCCACTTTATTAATTAATTGGGTGGTAGATTCCTCATATGTGCTATTGAGTCCTGGTACACCTGTCAGGACCACTGTGTAGGGGCAGCAAGCTGGTGGGAGGTCTATTACTGGTAGGTCTAAGGTATTAGGGGCAGCTAGAGTAAACCCCCTACTCTGTTGCTGTTGCAAAGTGTGCTCCCTTTGCACCCTTTGGTGACCCCCCTGCAACACATTGTTGTTGCCCAAAGCCAATGGCACGGGCATCCTTAACCCCGGATTTGTTACCTGAACTTCAGGCTGTAATGCCACAGAAGTAATTTGAGGGATATGAGTCTCTGTGTGCCTCACTACCGCAGGAACTACCGGGGGGTTTGCATGTTGCACCTCCTGGGTATTAGGTACCGTGGTCTGCGCCACATGAGTAGAGGGGGACAGTGTATTACCAATTTTATCAAGCGTTGCCCTTGTCTCTGCCAATACTTTTACAAATTCATTTAAAAAATAATTCAAAATGCCAGACACCATTTCTACAATTTTGTGTTTCAAAGGCCCCCACATGTCTTCAAGGTCCTTAGTGCCCTTAGAACTCTTGTTATCTAGGTTTACGGTGCCTACCCCTTTCTTTGCTGGGATTAATTTCTTTGTAGCTTTCCGTTGTTTCTTCGTGGCTGGTGGACCGCTTAGTGCCTCCCCATGGGTATTGGTCGTTCTGGTTTTATTGCAAGTGGTTTGACCGACCATAGTGGGGATAAAACTGGTTCCAGGGTTGGAACCCCCTGAAACGTCCGCAATCTCATCTTGGCATTGGCCCTGTCCCAAAGAGCCCCCTACTGGATTTACAGCCACCTCGGGAATGCAACCCTCCATAAATGGCCAAGCAGCCCCTGCCTTTTCTAGAGAGAGGCGCCTCTCCACCCTGTCTATCTCTTTTGTGATTGCTCCAACTGCTCTCACCAGAAACGAGTCAATAGTTCCCTTATTTAGATCCTGTGGGGAACTCGCAGGTGGACCTTTCCTCTTCCCCATGGTGTAGGTTAAACAGTTAATCCAATGAACCCACCTCCTTGATGAGAGTTTAAAAATACTTCAGAGAGCTTCAGGAGGGTGGGGGGATTATGAAAGAGAGTTTTCTCACATCCACTAGCACCCCGTCACCATCACTGTCCAGCAGTCAACTGTTGTCCGCCCCTGTTAACTTCCTCGCTCCTCTTTCTCCTTACTGGAGTTCAGATGAAAAACTTGTTGATCCACACTGCTCCAACCCAAGGGTGAACTTAAGCACCTCACGATACAAATGCTTGCCAGCAACGTAATCCGGCTGCCCAACGTAAGAGGGGTGGCCCTGCCCTGCCCTGCCTCTTCCTGTCAATGACGGGCAAGGACGGGCCTGCTCTTGGCGCGGGCTTGGCCCGGGCGTGTCCCGCACGCATCCCATGCTGCGGGACTCCTGAGTAGATTTTATGCGCCTCCTGGCATGTTGTCTCGCTGGGTGGGTGGTGTGACATCCGCGGTGGTCGCTGGGGGTTGTGGTCTCCCCCTACTGCAGGCTCAAATGGGCTCCCGCGCTGCGGGACTCCCAAGTAGATTTTTTGTGCCTCCTGGCACGTTGTCTCGCTGGATGGGTGGCGTGACAGCCGCGGTGGTCACTGGGGGTTGTGGTCTCCCCCTACTGCAGGCTCAAATGGGAGCCGGTGACTAAAGGAGATGAAGGCCTTGTGTTAAAGGTAAGACACATGCAACCAATAGCCTTACTAGTCGTGTTCAGCTCTAGAAGTTGTGTTCTGGAGTACTTTAAAATTGTAGGTTCACCTGGTTTCAAATGGGCAGTGGTGCTGGCACTGAGCGTGGGCCGAGCGCAGACGGGCGCAGACGGGCTTGCCTTTGGCGCACCTTTGGCGCGCCAGCCTGTTTAGTTATAGTGTCAGGGGAAAAGGACTAACCCGCTGACCACAATACCCCCAAAATGGCGACCCCGCTTTGACTAGCGAGGTCCCCCAGCGTTTGCTTGTTTTTGATTTGGAAGCAGCAACACAGATTCACGGCAACAGCAGAGAGGTATTTAAAATGTTTTAAAAAGTATTAAAACCATAAAGTGCAGAAATTAAGGTCCATTGTGCAAAATAGGCAATATGCAGTGTTGTCTCCCGGCTCAAGCCTCAGGAGGAAGTAACGGTGCGCGCTCACGCCAGCCTCTAGTTATTGTGTCAGGGGAAAAGGACTAGCCCGCTGACCACAATACCCCCAAAATGGTGGCCCCGCTTTGACTAGCGCGGTCCCTCAATGTTTGCTCGTTTTTTAATCAGAAGCAGCAACACAGATTCACGGCAACAGCAGAGAGGTATTTAAAATGTTTTAAAAAGTATGAAAACCATAAAATGCAGAAATTAAGGTCAATTGTGCAATATAGGCAATATGCAGTGTCGTCTCCCGGCTCAAGCCTCAGGAGGAAGTAACGCTGAGTGCTCGCGCTAGCCTGCTTAGTTATAGTGTCAGGGGAAAAGGACTATAATATGAAATAACAATCCAAATGGAGGGGGACAAACACAGACAAATTAAAGGTCTCTTTTGGGAGAACCTGACTTATTGCTATGACATCCTTTTGGCTGAAAAAGATTGGCCGCCTAAAATCGTTATGGAGTGCCCAAAGGGAGAAACAGTAATTTCATCTGCTTTTTCCGACCTCGTTCCAATATACTTAAAACATACATATGTGCAGGAGTGGGCGGTAGCACTTGTCCAGCATTATACCGCAACCATGTAGGGTGGGATGCTGAGTCACCTCACCATGAAATTCCAGTAAAAACTACTCCAACTCCACAGAGGCAACACCCTATTAAACAAGAAGTGAAGAAACAGGTCAGGGAGATCTTAGATCAACTTGAATATCAAGGAGGCATAGAAAGTTGCACCTCTTCAATGAATAATCTTTTGTTTCCTGTAATGAAACCTGATAATTCATATCGTCTAGTTTTAGACTACAGACATCTGAACACATGCAGAAAGACATTTGCAGTACAGAACTCACACAGTGCCGCATTGATGAATAACATTGTGCAAAGAAAATACAAAACAACACTAGATATCTCAAATGGATTTTTCTGCCAAAATATAGCGCCTGCAAGCAGATATTTGATAGCATTCTCAGCGCTAGGTTCCCAGCATCTATTTCTGTAGACTGCCCCAAGGGTAGGGTATAAGAATAGCCCCAGGATGTTCTCAGCTAGGGTAACTGTGTTACTTCAAAATATGGATGAGGAGGCATAGTCCTATGTAGATGATATTTATCTGACGGATGATGATTTAAAGGATCATTTGACCAGGGTGATCAACATAATTTTGGGGTTTGCCTCTGAGGCCTACAAATTCATCATTAAAAAATTGAAAATACTCCACCTCAATGTCCTATTTTTGGGATACGAGTTATTAAGTGAAGGGAAAAGCCTAGCAGCTATTTTTTTAGACAAGTGCGCGCTGCCCCAATCTCCAAAAACTCTGAAAAACTTACAATCCATATTGGGATTCCTAAATTTTGGCAGAACATACATTTTGGATTACACAGAAAAAGTAAAACCTTTCTACGATTTAATTAGACCTGATTTATCAATTGGACATTGGACACAAGAACACACAGATATACTTTGTTCCTTACAAGCTGACATGATACCTTCAAAACACCTACACACACATGTGAATACCACAAATTTGGTGATCTGTGTAATCGCAGGTCAATCAGGGTACACTTACCTAACCTTCAATGAAAGTGAAACAGAAGCTATAGCATACAAATCACACTTTTATACAAACGCTGAAATGGGTTTTGCTTCATCAGAAAAAATTCTGACAGCAGTACAGACTGCGGTAGTGAGAGAAAGAGCACTGGCTCAGGGGAAACAAATAATTGTCGTGACTCCAGTACCGGCCTTAGAAGTTGTTACAAAAGCTAGCGTTCCGAACGCAAAAGCATTACATTCAAGATGGATACAATGTGTTAATTCTCTCACTGCAATAGATGTAGACTACAAATTTGATTCTACATTGAAAACGCAAGCATTTCTGCAATACGAACAAGAATATCCTCTCCCAAACTAAATAATGCCTCTAGATCAATATGAATACATAATTTACACTGACAGTTCTGCTCAGCCTGCCATAGATAGTAAACAACAATACAGACCAGCTTGTGCGATTGTGAAAGGACGTATGCAGGATGGCAAGTTCCATCCTAGCAGTACGTAGACGCAGTCTCTAGGACATTGCACAGCACAGCTGGCAGAATTAAAATCCCTATTACTGGCACTAATACAATCAGATCGGCAATGCCCCACACTTATAGTGTGCGATTTGTTTTACTAGGTCCAGTCTTACAATGAATATCTTCACTATTGGGTTCAGAATGGGTTTAAAGACTCAAAAGGTTGCACAGAAAAGCACAAAATGCTTTGGGAACAAGTGGCAGAGTTGAAAAAAGACTTGCAGAGAGCTCATGTAATACACACGCTGAGTCATCAACGTGATGGCGTTCATGTTGAAGGGAATTCATTGGCTGATGAAGCCGCAAAAGGGGCAGTATGAACTGCTGCCATAGCTGCAATCGCTCATTCTAGCACGAGAATAGACGGAAGCACAATGGTAGCTGTCATTGCTTCACGCAAAAACAGCACAGCCTTGCCTAAAGGTTTTCCACTCAAGTACTCCTACAAGTTAGATGCAAAAAATATTCTGTATGCTCAAATTCCAGGAGTGGGAGATAGAGTAATACCAAACATGGATCGCAGGTTAGGTTTAATTCTAGCTTCCCACAAGGGTCTGGGTTCTGCACACGCAGGGGTTACTGCCACTGTTTCATTGCTGAAACAATGCTATTGGTGGCCAGGTTTAACAAAACAGACAAAAGCGTTTGTACTCAAGTGTGACATCTGTCAGCAGATGAAGAGTTCAACCGTAGCACGCCCACCACAAACACCATTACTGATATCAGACAGACCTCTCGCTTGTGTCTATTTGGACCACTGCAGCCCCTTACAATCTGATGGGGCTTACACGGACATCCTGGTGGCAGTGGATTCATGTTCTAGATTCCTGTGGGTTTAGTCTCAGCGCTCGGCTGACGCTCTAACTGTTATAAAAGATTTGCGAGTCTTCATAGGGACATACGCAGTTGGCACATTACATTCTGACCATGGCCCGCGTTTAGCTCTAGGGCTTACAAGGAACCATGGGAAGTTTGGGTGTTGCATTGCGGTTTTCCTCTCTGTACCATCCCAAGGGAAATTTGGTTTTGGAGAGGAAAAACCGGGGCTTAAAGCAATCTTTAACTGCAAGGGTATTCGGTTTGGGTGGTAGTTGGGTCAATCACCTATATGGGGTCCAGATGGGACTAAATAATATGCCAAGAAGTTCCCTAGGAGGTGTCACCCTTACAAAGTCCTATTTGGAATGAGAATGTGGGTACCTGAACTCGATTATGAAAGCACAGTGGTGGATGAAAAACCTTTTGATATCAATACATGTTTGGCTGTTTTACAGGATCTTATTAAATTCCGGGCACTACAAAGCAACATGCAAGTAAAACGCACCGCCACTGGGGAAGTGAACTCAGTAATAGCAAGACCTGCCAGGATCCCAATAGTCGGGGACCTGGTCAGAGAAAAGATTGTGGGCAAGAAAGAATTTGGGCCATCAGACAGAAAGCCTGTACCTGTCCTGGCTATCGAAGGAACAAGAACAGTACTTCTACCGCCTCTTGCCTGCAAAAAAGAGAAGAGATTCATCTCAATTGATCTGATTAAACCACACTATGTGGGCAATCCTGAATAGCAGGCCATGTGGGCTCCTAGGTAGCTGCCGCTCTCCTCTCGCTACCATACAGGAAGTTCAGACAGAAAGACTTATAACATTCGAAGAGTCTACAATTCGAAGTAATGGAGTTGTCAACAATGAAATGGAACTCGTTCCTATTGAAATTGAACAGCAACAAAATTCAAGTGAAACACAAATATCAATTCGGCCTACCACCGACATCTACTTCAATATGCCTCTACAAGAGACAACTGCCAGTTCAACAAAACCTGCTGAGCTACCAAAGATAGATTGAACTGCATCTGGCTACTTCATAGATTTCGACAATTTTTCTCTAGATCCAAGTGAACCTGATACAATGCCAGGTCCAGTTCCCCGCAAAAACGACTTCATGATTTTTAAATTTTTATGAAAAAGACATAACTAGTTTCCTCATGGCCACAGCTCTGGATATTCACTGGTATATTGTTCCTACTTTCTGGATAGGTTTAGTAACTGTCCTTTCCTTGATCGTGAATGGACACTATCTCCTAGAACGCTCTGCAGTATTCAAAGTGTACCTGGTATTGAAACCTCATACATCATCTCATTGTGAACAAAGAGACCTATCCTATGTGAACATTACAGCAGTTCCAGTCCCTGACGGAATAATTTGGGATACGGTTTCATATAATGTGTTTGGTCCCACTGAACGTTTTAAAAATTTCATCAAATGATATCATCAGCTCAAGTACATATTCTGACGATTGGGATTTTGAAACTGTAAATAATATGTTGTCTGATTTAGAACTGTCTGCAGCATTTTCAACAAATAAAATGTTTGATGACTCTTCTGATTTTAACACAATGTACTGTTATCAACATTATGATCATCACTTTCTGCATAAAACAAGTACACCACGTAATGTTTTCACATATCACCAATGGGAACATTGCCCAACACCACCAAAAGGTAGTTCAAACACGTTTGCACAAAAGTTTGCTTATTTTTCTGGGTTTAATACATCAGATCCCCACTCATATTTTTATAAGCTTGCACTTACATCTGCAAAGAAAAGTATGCTCACTAACACAAAACAGATATAGTCTGCATCCTTTATTGCCCAACTGTCTGAACAGGGTTCCGACTTATGGAAGGACACTATAGACAGAAAAGCTGTCTGGGGTACTAGGACTGGCAAGTTCAGGGAACGGAGGCACTATTTAGAGCATGCCTCATACCGCAACAAATCATCTTCCTGAACGACACTGTGCAACAGACTTCCTGTTTTGGGTAACCAAGATTAAGGATTTGAACACACCACGTATTCCCTCGCGGTCACACTTTGAGGATTGGCAAAATTACACAGAAAGTGGTGAGGGTACACTAGATGACATCATGCAGGGCGTTTCATACAATTCAACAGACCCCAATTGGAAGGGATGGTTAGTCTGGCCTAGCGACACAAATTGGTGTCAGTCAAGATTCAGGGGTACCGCCGAAGGGTTTAGTATCCATAGGCCTGACTTTCGCTATGTACAACGAGAACATCCGGGGGTGGTGACATCATACAGTGTTGGGAAGTTATGCCTAGATTGGCTAAGAATCTCGACACTGTCTCAGGTGAAACAACACTTGTACGTACTCTCAGATGACATGGATCTCAGGGATTTTTTACTAGGTCCCCAAAAGCCACGTCAGAAATGCTTCTTATACACTGTTTATAATGACATTTGGAAAATCTCTCAACAGGAAATGCAGAGTGATTGCGTGAAATTGACAGAATTAACTTGGAAAAGGCTTTGGCTGTGGTTGATAATGGCATGACCACACTAACATCCAGGATTTATTCACAGGGCAACATTGTATCTTCTGCTAGAGATATAATGGAACAGGATCTGTCCATCTTACAACATGGACAATCACATTTACGTTCTATTATGTTATTAAGCTGGACGCTACAATCACTGTGCTCTGGTTATGTGCTCTGGAGATATAATTTGACTGAAAAGCAGGCAACAATGGCACTAAGAGATGCGAAATATACAATGCTGTGCATTGAAAAATTCGACCAATTAACTCTTACAGTGGCTGAGTCACCGTCCACAGAATGGTTAATTCATGGCCATATAACGTTACCAGTAACAACTTTCTAGTTTCAATATTGCCTATAACACCACCAGGAAGGCAGGTATGAAGCAATGGGTAGGGAATTCATCCATGAATCTTGAGAATTACCGTATAGATTTAGATGCAGGAACGGGGACAATGAAGTGTTTCTCAGTGGTACAGAGAATTCTTTGAGTGGATCTCTCATTTGCCAGGACATTATGCTTCATGGGACCTGTAATGGTTCAGTAGCTAACTTAGCCTGTCATTTGAAAGGTTCCCCAGCTGCCGTGATTAATCCAGTGTTCAGGCTGCTCTTGAATGGGAGTTGCTTAATGCTGAATGATCAAGGTTGTTGAGGATGCTTCCAGGCATCGCATATCTTGTCACTGTAAGTTCCAGGGTTACTTGTTGTATTCAAGTATTGTTTCCACTGATCCACAAAGTCAGGGAGGCGCTGTTATGGCCTTCGTTGAATGTTTCCTTTATACGGTTTGATACTCTGACCCGAATGGAAGCCATGCTTTTACGGAAAGATGTGCTCTTAACCTCAGCCCGGGAGACTTTTGATCTTCAGGTTGTAAGGTCTTCAGCTGAAATACAGGCACTAACACAAACTAACTGCCCTTTCCATTTCAGAGAAATGGTACGGCGTATCTTTAACATGTCTGATACGAAGGGTATAGTACACCTATTTAAGACCATAGGTTCTGGACTGTTAAGCACCTTTCAGACAGTCTTCGGGGTGATTCCAGCCAACATACACTCTGTATTCGGAAGCATTTTTGGAGGGCTTCTGATAATCCTGCTACTGGTAGTGGGTATCCTGATTTTACTTTTTCAGCTACACAATGGACGTCCCAGTCACCAAGGACATGGAAAAGACGCTCTTAGAGCGACATTACCGTGATCGGATGGTACTCCATCTTGGCACACCTCGACTTCGGGAGCAAAGCGAGTCTTGGTTCCTATCGTTTCGACCAGTCTGGATTGACTGTGCTCTGCCTGTCCTGCGCTGCTTGTTCTGCAGCTATGAATGCGTGTTGGACCTCTGTCTAACACTTTCATCGGTTGCGCCACCGGATGTGGATGCATTGCTGGACCCGTTAACGGTCCACGTACTGCAGTGTCCCCAGCGTATTCCAATGTTGCTGTCAGCATTCTTAGAGCCACCACGGGACGCTTCAGCTCCTGTTGGACCAAGTACTGGCTCTACTACAAGCACACAGGCTTTGGATATTACCAATGCTTCCCCAGCTTCGGCTGTGGGGACTGAGGAA
This sequence comes from Calotriton arnoldi, assembly GCA_963921515.1. Classification (NCBI taxonomy): domain Eukaryota; kingdom Metazoa; phylum Chordata; class Amphibia; order Caudata; family Salamandridae; genus Calotriton; species Calotriton arnoldi. The sequence continues at coordinate 1,167,151 of CAWUFW010005593.1, forward strand.
GATCATCTTTGCTTAATTGACCTGATCTGTGAGGTGTTACAGGGAACGTCATCTGTGAAGGCAAACAGCAGTGATGTTGTGTCTCCCACATAAACATTTGGCTCTCCGTGTGCTGGGAAGAATTCGGCCTTTTTCCAAAACAACTGAAATTTGAATTTTAAACAAAAATTTTCTTTTCTATACTATCACTGAGCTCCATGGCTTTCAGTTGTACTCAGTGGCTCAGACTATATATATGAACATATTTTAAAGGACTATTAGAGTTTCTTTTTAGAGATTTTATGAATTTTTGTAAAACTTTTTAACGCCTTTTAAACAATGTTTAAATGCTTGATTAGTAGGGCATTCCCTTTTTAGCATGTCGTCCGGTCGGATGAGGAGTGGGTGTTATGTTTCGTTGGGTTACCCCAATATAGGCCAGAGTATTCTCCTAACCTTTCACCTACATTTACTGTACCATTACACTACATAATGGGTTTTGGTATTGACCTTTTACCTAGTTAAGTGCTGCATAAAATGTCGTGTGGTTTTCCCCGAAAACTAGCCTCATTAGTTATGCATGGAGGTTCTCAGAATCACAGCAGGATTACCATTTTCTGCATAATAACTATAAATAAGGGTCATCCCTTCCGTCATCCTCTGCGGACATGACACAGCATGGTAGAATCCCCTTAGGGTACCTTTTGGGTATATATACATCATATCTTTACCAAGGCAGGCAGAGGAGGAAGACTTCCATGCTGACACACTGACGCGAGACGCTGATGTTCCTGCACGCAGACCTTCCAGCTTGCAGTGGTCTGACATCCCTCGCAGGGTGTCCATCTCGAGACCAAGAAGGGGTCTCACAGTCTCTCACTTCAGGTAATGTGGTTGGCTTCAGCCTAGTGGGATTCTTGGCTCTACACCTACATACATGCTAGGTACACTTAGATGCACCTAGTTAGGGTTGCATCGTAGGAGTACGCATTACTATTGACATGTATTTATATGCCTGCATATATCCATTGTTTTAGCACTATGGTAGAGATCTACCATCCATTTACTCAGTTGGTGCTTAATATCGTTTATATCTGTTTCTGTCTTATGGTTGTTTCAGCACACCTATTTCACACTTAAATGACGCTGGTTCAATAAATGCTTATTGAAAATGTCCCCACCGTTTACTCTGTGTATCTCTCTGAGACAACGTGAGCACGAGTGACTGAGCGAAAAGTACTGTACTGTTTCCACGATCCCTAATGGGACAGGGTTGTCATGTTCGATAGCTGTCAAGAACGATTCTCTCCTTGGTAAGAGGAGTTTACAGTGGCACTGTGAGCAAGCTAGGTATACAGGTGAACATCCCCGGTGGGGGTGTCTGGAATCAGTCTGGACACCAATCCCACAGTCTATGTTGTCTAAACGCGCAGATCCTATATAGGTTTATAGGAACTACACGACAATCTCTCCTGCCTCTTGCACCAAGTCTGTGCCTGGTAAAGTGGGCATTCTTGGCAGAGAGAGAAGGAGCTTTTTCTCTGGTGTTCACTCTCCCCAGACATTGCACAGACTACAGGCTAGCTAAGGGTATGGCACCCTGATCCCTCGCTGCCTTCCTTGTGCCATATTCCGTTCTGGGGTGGGCACTTCCAGAAGAGGGCTCTGAGGCATGACCTCCACTTCAAGGCTGCAGCAGAAGTTGCTGACGCTGCCCCTGGGCAAGCTTTGAAGATTTCCTGTTCCACACAGAAATAACTCTTTCAGTCCAAGGGGCATATTTTCAAAGAATTGGCATAAGGCAGTGCCACATGTCATTTTGCTGTGCTGCCCTGCGCCAATTCGAAAGAGCAGGAATGACCATATTTACAAGATACGGTGCATTCCTGTACTTTCCGCCTGCGCGGCTGCAGAATTTGCAGCAGAGCACCAGCGCAGGCACCCTTGCACCATGGTGTAAGGGGGCCTCCATCGCAGGCAGGATTGTTTTTGTGTAGGAAGGGACACTTTCCATCTCAAACACAATCACGAGAGGGGTTTTCCTCATTCCATGTATGCTGCAGAATGCAGCACATGTGGAAAGAGAAAAAACGAGGAGAAATGTAAATATTTCTCCTCATTACAACTCTCTAGGGAGGTGCAACGGTTTTGGCATTGCCCCAGGTTTACGAGATATTGTAAACCTGGGGCAGCATCAAAGTCCATGGGTGTTGTGTTGGAACACCACAGCAGCACCCATGGAACGCCTCTATGTTGCAGAGTAAGGCAAAGCAGCGACTTGCTCTGCTTTGTCTTACTCCATATCTACATGGCCATGAAACGGCATGCAAGGTGGCTTTATGTGGCCTTGTAGATATGGCTAAGCCCTGTGCGCCACTGGAACGTCACAAAAAGTAACATTCCTGCGGTGCACAGGGCTTGTATAGAAGCCCCCAAGTGTTTTGTCTTTTCCTTCTGAGATTTGTAGTTTAATTTAGCCTATTAGAAAATCCACACTTCAAGTCCCAGAAGGCAAAGAAAAAAACACCTTGGCCGAGTGAACTGGGAAACTTGAGATCCTTGTGGATCACACCAGGTGCCAGCTGTGTTCCATGCAGCAAAGTCCAGTCCCCAAGCAAATGGTATAGTCTGTAATAGTCAAAAACAGGAAGTGATAGGCAATGATACAGCAGAACAATCATACTCGCCAACTACATAATCAGATGCGTCTTCGAATGAAGTCCAGCAGATACTGCCTGCACTTGGGCTGACAAGAAATAATGTTGCTGCCATACTCTTCCCCTCCCCTTCCCTCCATCGAACCTCACTGCCTACCACCAGCCACAGTGTAATTGCACCCACCCACTCCCATCTTGACTCTCTCAACTCTACCAGACCTGTCATGTGCTCTTACTCATTACTATAATGCTCTGCAGTGCTGACTCCACCCTGGACCAAAGTGCTAAGTGCCAGTAAGGCATGCATTTCCAGCAATACTACAGACTGACCATGCATTACTATTCACATAGACCCTCTGACTTTTTCCTTTAGGGCAAGGAAGAAAATTTGCCCAGCATGTGCCATTGAACCTCATCCTGTCCCTTCCTACTTCATTACAAACAGTCAGTGTGCGATGCTCATAGGTGCCTTTTCCACCCGTCTCTCCTTCTCCTCTCATGAGTGGTGGGGCCACGCCCATTTCGCCCATGCATAGCAGCCTCAACTGAAAACGGTGTTGTGTATTTTGCCCTTAGCTTTTACGCTTTAGAAAGAGATGCCCTTAAATTGTCTGCATATGGTGCTGCAGGCTCCCTTGTGAATTCTATGAGTTACTCGGTAGAGATACCAGTCGTATTTGCTACTGAGCAACAAATGAGCAGCAAGAACGTTGTTAAGCCACACAGAAAGTGCACATTGCTCCCTTTGACTACCACATGATTGTACACCTCATTGTTATGAAGAGCAAGGAGGTGCAAAAAGATACAATTCCAGCAAAACTCAAGATCTGGTGAATGCCCAAAAAGAAGAAAAATATAATTACATTTACCATTGGTAGGTACAGTACATGTTGTGCCTGAGAGAAAGTTCCTGAGGCCAATATACACATAGTGGCCAGGGATACAACACCATTTCCACCACTCGTTTGTGCTTCTGGACACTTTGATATTACAGAGGGTGCTACAGACAATTATGTAAATTTTTCTGTAATATTTTGCACAGGCACGACCCAAAGAGGATGTTACCTTATTTGCATGGCGGCTTGGCCACATGCAAATATTGGGACATCTGTATGCCCATGCCCTATAACTAGAGCCAGCGTTTGCTAAGATAGTGCACTTTGGAGAGGAAAATTTGGCCTCGTTGCTGATGACAGTGATTAAAATGAGGCAGCATGGGTCTCTATTATGATCACTGGTCAGTCTCTGGCTGAGCAGTGACTGGCCCCTGGACACAAACATCTCCAGCGGCAACTTGCTGACGAGGCTGTTGGTGTGTGTCAGCAGGAGTGATAAGGAGAAGAGAGGGCAAGAAAGGGGACTTATAGGGTGTTTAAAACATTGTCCACGGTATGATAATGAGGGATAAAACCACTTTAAAGCTGAAAAACGGATAGACACGAGCACTCAGGGACACATACCAAGCTGGAGCTATAAGAGAGGGGCACCGCTGTTTGCATAACCCTAATGATCACAGCTCTGTGTGCCCCTCAGAATATTGGTGCCCTGAACCCAGCTCGCCCATGTCGAAAGTCAACCCCGCCTATAACAAATGCTTGTGTAGGGGCAAAGTCGTTGGGAGGTTCTTAAGGTATGTCACAAATAAGGTGAGTGCTTTTTGTAGGTAGACCACATGGGTCCAAGCCATTTCCCCCACACTCCCACAGGCTTGTACGGTCACACATTGCACCCGACTGTGAAGGTACTCCTACTCTCCTGGTCCACTTCCAGTAAAAAAGGGAGCTGCGGTTTCAAACTGAGGCTCTGTCATGCACTCATGTGCTCCCCCATCACAGGCACAATTTGTCAGATTTTCCACCTGCGCTGGATGAAGTTAATTTTGAACTATAATGGGGTGCACTGTTGCACTCTTAGCATTGCACCACAGCACAAACTGGGATGGTGCACCCAATTTGGGATTCAGGACCAGCAGGGGGCGTAACACAGGCCCCCCGCATCCCCTGCGGTGCGGGGGGCCCCCCAGCTGCAGGGAGCCCCTCAGCACAGTACTCGGGTCTCAGCGCTCCGGATAAAATCAGGAGCGAGGGCCCCTCTGTGTACATTGCAGTGGCCCCCCTTAAACTTTCGTTACGCCACTGAGGAGCGGGTATGAATTATTGTAAATAATGTTGATGTTTCTCCCCCATCAAAACGAGATCCCGACTGAGAAAGTATGCTTGTAATGCTAGGTGTAGTCCTTTAAAACATAAGCGCCTATTAATTAATTGTTCTCTGTAGCTCATGTACTCAATATGGTAGCATGGAAAATTAAAAATTGCTTCTTAATAGCATAACAGTGCATAGTATAATTTTATGCATTCTCTGGTAGCAAACATTGGAGGACTCCTATGTGCTTCATCCTTAAATATAGATGTTTTCAACGTTTTTGAGTTACACAAGATTAGACTCACGTAGATCTCAATTATTTGCCTGTTCGTAGAGAACTGAGAGTTGGGAAGTTTTCAAGGCAATGACCTTGCGTACTTTTTCCTCCCAAACTGGCAATATTTCCCATTGAGTGACAATATGTCAAAGTGAGTGCTGAAATAGATGTGACATTTTCAAGTGCCTTAATTAGGATGTGTGGAATTCAGAGCCTTTCCATGGCGGCGATGCCGCCATGGAAAGGCTGGCGGGAATCACTTTGGGGGCCCATTGCGGGCCCTCGGGGGTGGGGGGCTGCACTTGGGGGGTACCCATGGTGCCCCCCTACATTGCCATGCACAAGGTGGCAGGCACCGTGCAGTGCCTGCCACGTTGTGCATGGCAATGCACAACATGCCATTTTGGCATTGCAGTGGGTGCTGCTGTGAGCAGCACCCGCCGCAATGTCAAAGATGCCCATGGCTGCCACAGCCCACGCCCGGAGGAGCCTACATCAGCTGCTTGGGGCTCCCGTTGCGCGTTCCCAGGCCAAGAGCATGCCCATCTGCACCAGTCGGAGCTAGGAGAGAGGTGGGGTGGGGCCACCCCTATTGGTTTGAGCTTTGGTAAGCAGAGTGAAGGCTATTTGCTACCTGCAATTGAGGGAGTCTACCACCTAGACCAAGGCCAAGGAGTAAGGTATTGTTCTCCTTGGATTTAATAAGTAGTAAACTGTCTGTCTTCCCTGTTGTTGGCCTCTCTTTTGTACCCCCGACTTGGAATCATTGTGTTGGCATCCAGCCTAATTAGAGGCTAAATGGTATTAAAGGCTACCTCAAAAATGGGTAAAAAGAAAGGTCCCCCTCCTAAATCGATGCCTCACGCTGCTGCCACCCGTGTATCATCTATAGAAGGCTTTCTCCATCGGGCTGTGGGAGCTGCATCAATGGAAATTGAACTTGTAGAAAGGAGGCTTTGCCTGGACAGAGACATTTCCCACCCTTCCATCATGGGTTGCTCACTGATACAAGTGGGGAGGAGCTCCCCAACGATAGGAGACCACTGGGAGACTGGGAGGACCTTGGAGGGACAACCCTGAGAGTGGACAGACTTGTAACTCCCACTACCCCAGTTATCAGCTCAAGGCATAAGCGGAAACGGAAGTCTTCCGTATTGACCTAGCCCCCCACAGAGGATTTGCCAGGTGTTCGACCTTCTTCAATTTCAGTGGGAGATGAAGGGGGCTCTCCCCTCAGGATTGCTTTGATGAGGGATCTGGAGACATTATTAAACAACAAGTTGGACTCAATCATGCTGAGAATTTCCTGCATTGAGGATAGGGTTTTAGATTTTCTTTCACTGGTGACCAAGGAGAGGGCGGGCTGTGGGGGTGGTCAGAAGCAGGGTTTATTAGAAGAGCTGTGAGGTCCAGTTGATTCAATGGGCTCCAGGAGGGACTCTGCATCAACCCACAACCCAGGAGCGCAGGTCCTATCCAAGCTGTATTAAAGCCAGGTCTTCCGGGGGTTACTCGTGGTTCTTGTAAAGTTGATTCCCCTCTCCACCATCTGGGTGAGAGGGGGGTGTTGGCACTCAGTGCCGCAAAGCATTAGTAGAATGGTGTTAAATTTGCCCCAAGAAGCAACCAATGTCATTGTCCTGGGAAATGTGCCCCCCTGCTCTGGCTCCACTGGGAAATCATTTCAGGAGCTTAAGAAAAGGTGATGCATTGGTTTAGCTCTCACCTCTCTTTTAGGAGGTAGTTTGTGGATTTTATTATTATGGCACGGAGGGTAGGCTGGATTGGAAAGGGTAGGAAACCCTGGGCGGGAGATTGTGTGATTGTTAACTTTAATAATCCCTGGTTAGCTGGAAATCTACTTGCTGCCACCCCAATCAAAATCTGGCTCACCAGGGATAGTTGCCTTGCTGTTGGGTTTCTTCTACAGACGAGGTAGCCTAGCCAATCCAGCAGACTCTCATCTCTCAGGGGCCTTGCCCTGCTATTGATTACCCGGTGTTTAGGCTGACCACCCTAGTGCCCACTGCCAAAAGATTTCTTCCTTTGAGCGGTCTGGAGACCTGCGACTGACTGGACCCATGTGACCCATGTGATTTTCCCCAGGCGGGTAGGGCCTGCAGTGTGTCCCCGGTAATTCCTTCTCAGCAGTCAAAGGGCCTCATGATGCAGTTCTGGAACATTGTAGGTCTTTCATCAAAATTTAGTGACCCTAGTTGGGTCCATTAAGTTAAATCCTTCCACATAATCAGTCTCCAAGAAACTTGGGCAATCGATAACATCTTTTTCCTTGATGGCTACATGACTTATTTTGTACCAGCTGTCCCCTCAATGGCAGGTGGGTGAAGGGGGGGTTTAGTGATGTATGTCAGAGTTGAGCTGAGTGGTTACATTGCTGACCTCAACTGGCATGGTGGTACAACACAGGGACTACGGTTATCAATCACTGGGTCCTGTTCTTTGGTGCCAGTTAATTTTTTACAATAGCAAGTGGGATCACTGACAGAATATCGACAACACTAAAATCGACCTACAGAAATATTGTGACAAAAATCTCGACCTCCTATCTTTATAGTGGTAAGTACAAAAATATCGAAAAAATATATCGTTGTTAAAAATATCGAAGTAGAAAATATCGTTTTTTATATGTATAAAAAATAATGTAAAATAAATTAAATAATACATTTAACTTTAAAAAATATTTAGATTTATTTGTATATTTTAACAATTATAAGTGATAAATGTAGTGTAAAAATAAATTAAACATACATATTTAAAATGTAATATTTATATTTACTGACAAATGAATAAATAATAATTTTAATTAATTATAAAATGTTAGAAATATATTACAAATTATAAATAAATATATATATATATACATACACCTGTAACATAAAAATAAAAAAATATAAATTATATTATAAATTAAAATATAAAAATATGTAATATTTTTTAAACATACATTTTACACTATATTGACTGCAACAGTAGGGAAAGTGTTGGATAGCGGAGGAGAAAAAATCACTATTCCCACTCCAGCAAGTGCAACAGTAGGGAAAGTGTTGGATAGCAGAGGGGAATAATTTACTAATCCCACTCCAATAAGTGCAACAATACGGAAAGTGTTGGATAGCGGAGGGGAATAATTTACTATTCCCACTCCAATAAGTGCAACAGTAGGGAAAGTGTTGGATAGCGGAGGGGAATAATTTACTATTCCAACTCCAATGAGTGCAACAGTAGGGAAAATGTTGGATAGCGGATGGAAAAAAATTACTATTCCCACTCCAGCAAGTGCAACAGTAGGGAAAGTGTTGGATAGCAGAGGGATAAAAATTACTATTCCCACTCCAGCGAGTGCAACAGTAGGGAAAGTGTTGGATAGCGTAGAGGTAAAAATTACTATTCCCACTCCAGTTAGTGCAACAGTAGGGAAAGTGTTGGATAGCGGAGGGGAATAAGTTACTATTTCCACTCCAGCGAGTGCAACAGTAGGGAAAGTGTTGGATAGCGGAGGGATAAAAATTACTATTCCCACCCCAGGGAGTGCAACAGTAGGTAAACTGTTGGATAGCGGAGGGGTAAAAATTACTATTCCCATGCCAACAAGTGCAACAGTAGGGAAAGTGTTGGATAGCGGAGGGGAATAATTTACTATTCCCACTCCAATGAGTGCAACAGTAGGGAAAGTGTTGGATAGCGGAGGGTATTAAATTGCTATTCCCACTCCAGCGAGTGCAACAGTAGAATAAGGGGCCGATTCCGATTCGGGCCGGAAAACGTACCGACCGACTCGGTACGGGACTTCAATCCGACCGACACGTACCGGCGTCGCCCGACCTGGGTAGTAAGATGAAATGCATGTGAATCACGACCGACTCGTACGGAACACAAGCCGAACGACTGAACCGCACGGAAACAAGCCATCCGGCCGGAAAACCACGCGAATCGAACCGACCGACACGCACCAGGAATGAACCTGAACGAAACGTACCCGCGAACTCCGACCCGCGCAGTACGATGTAATGCGTGGAAAACCAGACCGAGTCGCACGGAGCTCAAGCCGTACGACCGACACGCATACAAAAGCCAGCAGAAGGAAGCCAACACTCGGAGACCGACGCATACGCCGCACAATAAACCTAGCAGAAAAACAGCATGAACGACTCGGAGAAGCTCGCACGAGACAACTGCAGTGTCCCACTTGGTCAGAAGAACGTCTCCTACATGCACAAAAAATACAAAGGGAAAAATACAAAAACAAAGGGCCAAACAAGCAATGACAAAGTCAATAAATACAGGGAAAAAAACATGGAACAAGGACACACCCCCAACTCCACCCATATAAAGGCCACAAATCCCTACCATGATCCTTTGCAAATTCAACTGACCTGCCAGCACAGAACACCATCAGACAGCAACCACAGACACACTCACAGCTCAAACATCACACAAGCCACACACCATTAGCACCTCAACAAATAGCACCCTCACATACACCCAGCAAAACCTACACCCACACACCCTCACTTGCACACCCACACACACATCAATCACCACCACCACCCATCACCATGCCCCCAAAGAAGAATCCAAAGTTCCTAGACAGTGAATTGGAAGTCATGGTAGATGAGATCCTCAGAGTAGAGCCCCAGTTGTTCGGTACATTGGTCCAACAGACCCCCATGTCGCAGAAAACCAAGATGTGGGAGAGGATCGCAACAGGGTCAATGCACAATCACCATGTTTGCGCAGAAAGGAAGACATCCAGAACAGCTGGTATGATGTGCGCAGGAGGGTCAGGGACCTACTAAAGAAGGATTACATCTTGAGTCAGTGCACCAGCAGTGGCCCTCCTGCCAAACCACTATACCTCAGGCCCTGGGAGGAGAAGGTGCGGGCCATCCTACCACCAGTGAGCATATATGGACTATCAAACATCCCAGAGCCTGGTGAGTACACAACTAAAATACCCAATATTGTGTGACAATAAACACACATCACTGTCAAGGGGATAGTCAAATCATGCACCCTTAGCAAATCCACAGCAACCAAAAGATAATCACCCCAATATTTGTCTGTCAGTCAGATAAACACAATACATGCCATCTCATAGTGATATGTAACTGTGTCATGATATGGTCAAACCTAACTACAAATACAGCAAGGCAGTGGCACAAATATAACCAACAAACACAGTTAGACATTTTGCCACCACTAGAACACCACCTCACAGGGAAGCTCACTGAAAGGAAGGAATTCTGTGTATGCTGGTGAAGTCAGTGTAGCCAATAGCATGATGGGAGTTGTAGTCACAGATATTGCTCACCCTCACAATTGGCCCATCAACACCACTCTGAAGCATGCACACATCACAGGGAGTGGAAAACAACTGACAAGATGGCTGACACTGGGTACTGCTGTGGGGAGCACAAGGCCCTGCTGGGAACTGTGCACCAACCAACAGCAGGACACCACTGACTGACATCCTGAAAGACAACTTGCACTCCCTGCAATGGAAGCACGTTCCATGGTGGGATATCTGGCTGGGTGGGAAGGAGGACTGACAGCTCTGACCATAGTTATAAGCTGCTTTCCTTACACACCCCCTTAACACAAACCCCACACAACTCACCTGGGAGAATGCAATGCCTCACACTCCAATTAAATATCCCACAAAGAACCACCACCCTGGGTTATGCTGTGTGAAGCACAGGGACACTCTTGGGACTTGTAGCCAAACAAACACCAGGACAACACTGTCAGCCATCCTGTCAGCACAGGCACACTACCCCACAGGGAAGCAGAGTCAAAAGGAAGGAAGTATGGGCATGCTGGGAAGGGGGGTGTAGACAATAGCATGATGGGAGTTGTAGTCACAGATATTGCTCACCCTCACAATTGGCCCATCAACACCACTCTGAACCATGCTCACATCACAGGGAGTGGAAAACAACAGACAAGATGGCTGACACTGGGTACTGCTGTGGGGAGCACAAGCCCCTGCTGGGAACTGGGCACCAACCAACAGCAGGACACCACTGACTGACATCCTGAAAGCCAACTTGCACTCCCTGCAATGGAAGCACGTTCCATGGTGGGATATCTGGCTGGGTGGGAAGGAGGACTGACAGCTCTGGCCATAGTTACAAGCAGCTTACCTTACACACCCCCTTAACACAAACTCCACACAACTCACCTGGGAGAATGCAATGCCTCACACTCCAATTAAATATCCCACAAAGAACCACCACCCTGGGTTATGCTGTGTGAAGCACAGGGACACTCTTGGGACTTGTAGCCAAACAAACGCCAGGACAACACTGTCAGCCATCCTGTCAGCACAGGCACACTACCCCACATGGAAGCAGAGTCAAAAGGAAGGAAGTATGGGCATGCTGGGAAGGGGGGTGTAGGTAATAGCATGATGGAAGTGGTAGTCACAGTTCAACATCCCCCACCCACATGGCCCAGCAAGCTCACACTGAAGCATGCACACCTCACAGGGAGTGAAAAGCCACTTCAAAGATGTCTGACAATGGTGCTCTGTTGTGGGGAGCACAAGGCCCTGATGGGAACTGGGCACCCACAAACAACAGGACACCACTGACAGCCATCTTGCCATTGCAGTCACACTCACACACAGTGAAGTCGACTCAAAAGGAAGGAAGTATGGGCATGCTGGGAAGGGGGTGTAGGCAATAGCATGATGGGAGTGGTAGTCACAGCTCAACATCCCCCACCCACATGGCCCAGCAAGCTCACACTGAAGCATGCACACCTCACAGGGAGTGAAAGCCACTTCAAAGATGTCTGACACTGGTGCTCTGTTGTGGGAGCACAAGGCCCTGCTGGGAACTGGGCACCAACAAACAACAGGACACCACTGACAGCCATCTTGCCATTGCTGTCACACTCACACACAGTGAAGTCGACTCAAAAGGAAGGAAGTATGGGCATGCTGGGAAGGGGGTGTAGGCAATAGCATGATGGGAGTTGTAGTCACAGATATTGCTCATCCTCACAATTGGCCCATCAACACCACTCTGAACCATGCACACCTCACAGGGAGTGGAAAGCCACTTCAAAGATGTCTGACAATGGTGCTCTGTTGTGGGGAGCACAAGGCCCTGCTGGGAACTGGGCACCAACAAACAATAGGACACCACTGACAGCCATCTTGCCATTGCAGTCACACTCACACACAGTGAAGTCGACTCAAAAGGAAGGAAGTATGGGCATGCTGGGAAGGGGGGTGTAGGCAATAGCATGTTGGGAGTTGTAGTCACAGATATTGCTCAACCTCACAATTGGCCCATCAACACCACTCTGAACCATGCACACATCACAGGGAGTGGAAAGCCACTTGAAAGATGTCTGACAATGGTGCTCTGTTGTGGGGAGCACAAGGCCCTGCTGGGAACTGTGCAACAACCAACAGCAGGACACCACTGACTGACATCCTGAGAGTCAACCTGCACACACTGCAAGGGTGGCATGCTTCATGGTGGGATAACTGGGCTGGGGGAGAAGGAGGGCCGTATGTCCACCAAATACCACCAATGCTGGCCATGCACACACCTCAACATTCACATTGAAAAGCTTCAGGTTGGCAGGACAATGTGCTACCCCAATATCAACCTCTGACTGTGACAACTGAGGACAATGCAATGTACAGGGTCGCATCCAGAGGTACAGTCACAACTGTCAGGTGTGTGAACCATTGATGCCTGTAGAAACATAACATACATTGTGTGTCTCTTCCAAAAACAGGTGATGATGGGGACACAGCAGCAGACGATGAGGAGTCCCTGTCCCAGGCTCCGGGGGACACTGAGCTCACTGGTGTGGAACAGCCTCTGCCCTCCTCGGATGGCGAAGACCTACCTGGCACCTCCGGTGTGAGTCATCATGCAGCACCAGCAGGACCAACATCTGCACCCCTGCACCCACCCCTCCAACAACTGCCAACACACAGACCACCCCTGCCAACACGGACAGACCAAGGACCGCCAATGACAACAGCACAGGGACCCCGGCCCAACGTGGAGCAACGGACAACGACCCCAGTAACAACCCCCAAGTGGGCCTACGGTCACCTGTGCGTGCCAACGCAGGTCCGGCACGTGTCGCCAGGGGTGGTGGGAGGGGTGGGAGACATAGGTCGCTGTTTGCAGAGGGGTCTGGACTGCATGATGACCCACAACTGGCACGGATTGCTGATGCGTACCAGAATAGCACCGGAGAGGTCAGCCAGGTAGTGGGGATCCTCAAGGACATTCAACAGCAGCAGGCTGCCCATCATGCCCGCTTGGACTCACACATGTCCTGTGTGGAGACACACATGTCCCGTGTGGAGACACACATGTCTGGCATGGAGTCCAAGTGGGACACATTGCAAGAACTGACAGCGGTGCATAGGGACATATTGACATGCCTCCGCCAGATTAGCACCAACATGGCCACACCTTCCTGTGTGCCCACAACATCTGGTGCTGCAACAACTGCAACTGCCACAGGGAGAGAGGATGACTCTGGCGGAGAGTCCTCTGCACCGCAGCAGCCTGCACGTGAGGGTCCCCCCCAAAGAAGAGGGGTCGTCCGAGGAAGGAAAACTGAGAGGTTGATGGCCATGTACATCCCCCAGGAACCCAACACCTGTTCTGGAAAATCTCCTTTGTGTGCAAACTGTTCACCCTGTCGAATGCAACCCAACTCTCCCACATGACATGGGAGCTTAAGTTGGCCCAATGTATCAGATGACCGTGGACTTTACTCAGGACATTTCTGCTACCAAGACTTCCAACTCATCTGGAAACTTTGGATTACAATCCCAATGTACAGCACCCACCATCCTGTGCACTATCCTCACACATGTATGGAAATAAACTCACCAATACACCATACTTGCCTCTGTTGTGATTCCAACGTGGTTTCTGTCATGGAGATGGTGATCTGCTAAATGACACTATGCATGCTAACTGCTACAGCAAGTTCAACACCGTCATATGAGTCATGGAGACGTGACACATATGAGGGAGACACACCACTAGGGCTACACAACACATACACACCAGGGCCATCACACTCATCGCCTACACTGATGTTGCCAGGAAATACAGTGCAATGCAGAGACACCACACCTATTCACAGTCTGTGTTAACTAGCCCACAGGTGCAGTAAGCACATGTCAGTCAGATGTGTGACCACAGACAACGCACATCCCAAAGTGAAGCACAAGTTTATTACACATTTGCAAAATGTTGTTTCCACTACAGATGCAGGGTAATCCTATGTGTCAGGGGACACACAGTCAACAAGTGTAGAAGAAAGAAAGTCCAGGGGTGTGTGGCACATCACCTGTAGGGAAACAACTGCTTCCACCCTGGAAGTTGAATCATGGTGTCGGGGGATCACAGTTCACCAAACAACTCTGAAAGTACCCTGTGAAGGACAGACATGACACACAGTCAAAAGCTCCGAAGAACAGGACAGAACTGCAATACTCATGGCCAATACATGTCACAAGATACTCACAGAAAACCAAGTTAGCATGTCAACACTGTTGGGGAGTACAGACTGCCTGTAAGGACACATCGCTGCACGCTTCCAGTCAAGTAGCACATGGCCACACTCAAACAGCACCAGAGCACCACCAACACATATCACGCTAACTCACATCATTGGCATGACAACTCTCTGGATACTCACATTCAGCTCAAGAAGTTGGTGATGAGCTGTGTGCGGACATCACCATCATCATCATCATCATCATCACTGGCATCGTGGCCCAGGCCAGGATCCTCCACAGGTGGCGGATGTTGGTCATCGTCATCCAGGATGAGAGACAACTCCTTCCGCACTGCCAGGTTGTGTAGCATGCAGCAGACGATGACAATCTTGCACACTTTTGCTGGGGCATATGGGAGGGCCCCTCCTGTCTTGTCCAGGCAGCGGAAGCGGCTCTTCAGGAGACCAAATGTCTGCTCGATCACTCTCCTGGTCCAACCATGTGCCTCATTGTAGCGCATCTGGGCTGGTGTCACAGGGTTCCTGAGGGGTGTCAGCAACCACGGCATGTTGGGGTATCCGGAATCACCTACTCACAGACAATTGCACATTAGCTGAGTTGGAAAAGAGGGCGGAATACAACATAGCAGAACACACACAATGGTACAAAGTCAGTACACACCGACAAGCCAGGCACGCTGGTTCTGCATCTGTGACATCATCCTCGGAATGCGACTACTCCTCATCATGTAGCATTGTGTGCCGAACCAGGGAAACGGGCACACACATGTGAGATGCACATATCTGCAAGACATACCACCAGAGCATTGATAGAATGGTAATGTTTCCTGTTCCTGTATGCCTGCTCATGTGCCTGTGGTGGTACCAAAGCCACATGTGTCCCATCAATGGAGCCAATGACATGTGGCATCCTCCCCAGGGCATAGAAGTCACTCTTGACGTCAGTGAGTTGTTGACGTTTAGGGAAATAGATGTACTGGTTCAGGCATCTCAACATTGCCTCCAAAACATTGCGTAGCACACGGCTGAACATAGTCTGTGACATCCCACCAGCAGACGCCACAGTGTGTTGAAAGGTACCGGTGGCAAAGAAGTGTAGGGCTGCCATCACCTTCACCTTGGGGGTCAGCGCTGTAGGGTACGGCCGGCCAGGTTGAAAATGTGGGGCCAAGCGCACGGCCAAATCATCAATCAGCTGCCTGGTGAAGCGGTGCCGTCGGATGCTGTCACTTTCCACCATCGTTGCAAGGTCAGGGAATGGTCTATGGACAGCTGGTGCCCTGCAGTGCATAGGTGAAGAAAGAAAGATTGTCAGTCACCCCACATATGTGGCATTGACCATACTCAATATCACATGATACATCATTAAGAGACACAAGCACTTGATGTGTGTGCCGTTCTATATGGACATATGTGGCACCTACATGGCCATCATCTAACATCTCAGTTCAACATGTGTTGACAACAGGTTCCAGGTTGTGCTGTGGGAAACCATTAGGCTGGGTCACAGTACCCATTTACTGCTGTCACGTTCCAAACACACACCACAGTGACATGTCTGGACAGATGCGCCACAGGCATCACAGCTCATTGACAGGTAGATTCCCAGGGACCCTGTCTTGCCACATGGACACTGGCATGACATGGCGTATCATGTACACGTCAGCAAAACAAACATGACTCCCACAGGTAGTGGCCCCTGTTGCCTCTGCAGGACAGACATGGACGTCTGTGACACACACACGCACAACATCAAAGTCCATGCACAAACAACGTGGATGTGGAGACTGTCTCCCATTGTGCACATGGAATAAGAGACATCGGAAACACAACATGCACACAGACTGTGGAGGGCCATCACTATTGTGGCAATGGGTCACCCTGTGACGTACATACCTTCCCACATGGGACTCTGGGGGTATGTGACATGACATACACATACACAACCTGGATATGTGACCATGCCACATGCTCAGAAATGAACAGTTGCACATCACAGTGGTCATGTGCACAACACACAAAGGATCCTGTCCCCATGAAAACATGCACAGCCTGGGAGTGGCTGCCCCCAAGTGCCACCACAAAAACCATATGTTGACCCCCATACACAGATAAGGTAATGCAGCCTTACATGCCTTAGGATATAGTGTGGACAGGCTGTGGTGTTGTAGGTGTGCCCCTGAGTCCCTGGCAAGTATATGTCACTGGCATACGTTCACCAGTGACAAGCATGGTGACATATGCGAGTGACCTGTACAGGGACGTGTCGGACAGCAATGGACCGATCGGTGTGCACGCACTGGCCATTGAATCTGTTGTGAGCGGGTACGCGTTGTATCCCGGAATATGTGTTGTACAGCAATGGACCGATCGGTGTGCACGCACTGGCCATTGAATCTGTTGTGAGCGGGTACGCGTTGTATCCCGGAATACGCGTTGTACAGCAATGGACCGATCGGTGTGCACGCACTGGCCATTGAATCTGTTGTGTGCGGGTACGCGTTGTACAGCAATGGACCGATCGGTGTGCACGCACTGGCCATTGAATCTGTTGTGTGTGGGTACGCGTTGTACAGCAATGGACCGATCGGTGTGCACGCACCGGCCATTGAATCTGTTGTGAGCGGGTACGCGTTGTATCCCGGAATACGCGGTGTACAGCAATGGTCAGATCGTTGCGCATGCATTGGCTAGGGCCTGGCATGGCAACGGACGCGTTTTCGAAGCTTCAACGAGTCTGATGCAGTGAATTCAGTTGGCCAGCCACAACAATGTTGCAAATTCATGGGTGTCATGAAGTTTAACTTTTGAAGGATGCTGTGGGCGTGTATAAGTGGTGCAATTCAATGGATTGGCCAGATTCAGAAGATGCAAACGACTTGGACCTATCACTTTGGACACATGGGACAGTATCTGCCTCTGCAGCACACATATAATGCTGGCTGTTCCCCTGAGAGCTCACTTGCCTGCACTACATGCTCCAGGACGACATCTGCCACCAACACTGCTGCTGTCTCTGCATCCTCTGGCTACTGCAATGGCACGTACTGTGGAGAGAGCCCCAGCCTTCAGCCTTGAGGAGAATCAGGCCCTGCTGGACAGCCTCCTTCCACAGTACAGCAAGCTGTATGGGAAACCAGGGAGCAGGTGAGTGTGCTGTCCACTGCCTCACTAATTGTGTATGTTGTCTGACTAGCAAGACTTACAGTGTGCACACCACTGGCTAGCATGCTCACTGAGTAGTTCTCACCCCCAAAGTGTGTAGTCACATGCACTGAACAGGTACAGTGCAGTAACAGTGCATTCCAAAAGCTTTTACTTCCCAGACAATGATACCATGTAGTGACTGCTGGCAAACTGTCCATAGCCATAGTTGCACTGCCTGTGTACATCATATGCCCCTGTGATTGAGACATGTATATCCAACTGTGCGATGCACATATATGTTGCATGTGTAGCAATGGCATTTTCACTTTGTCATCCTCACAGGTTGATGCCCACCAGAAGCAGGAAATTTGGCTGACCATCGCCCGGGCAGTAAGATCCGTGGGGGTCTACAAGCGCCGGATCCGCAACTGCCAGAAGAGGTGGCAGGACCTTCGGGCTGGACCCAGAGGATCGCAAGCGTCCAGCTGAAGCTGTCGCCTCCTCGCAGGAGGGGCGGACACCGGACCCTGACCCCCACATGCACCGGATCCTGGCGGTGGTCTTCCCTGACCTGGATGGGCAGCTGAAGGACAGACAGCAGCAAGGAGTGGGTGAGTCCATGACTGCACTGTGAACTTTGTCTGACATGCTATGTGCCCTCCTCTGGCCTGGTTAAACTTCCACAGTACATCAGTCTTGTGGTCCAGGAACCATTGTTGTAATTTGGCAGCACTTAATTAAGCATTAGCCGAAAACATCCTGTATTCAGAGGCTAAATTGTCCGCTTTGTGGAATCCATTTTGTATTTCTGTCAGCCATTTTGGTTGCCATGTGCTGCCATGTGCTCGCCATGGGCTCTGTCCTACCTTCCTGTTAACTGCTCTTGAAATCTGCCTAAAGACGAGTTATATTTAGTTTCTTTTGCTTTGCACATGCTCAGTTGAGCTCGCAGCTGTCCATGCAGCTGTTCCGAGTTTATAAATGTCAGGATGTGTCTACTAGAAGTAGAAACTGTTAGCTCCACCCACTCGTCGACTGTGCATTTCTTGTATGACCTTATATGTACCTAAAACCAGCATTTGTGTTTGTACCGCCTCCATTTGAGCCCCTGTGTGGGTATAAAAGGACCAAGGTCCTTCCATTCAGTGTGCTACTTCATGCATTACCGAAGGGTGCTGTGTGAATGTAGCTCCACCTCATGAGGTTTAATAAACTCTGTTTTTTCTATTCCAGTTTCTGTGCCAACTTCTTCCTATTGGTCTGAGGACTCTGTGCAGAAAGGGAGAACCCCTAAGCACTGGTAGGCCTTGTTGAGGCTCACCACCACAAATTGGCGCCCAACGTGGGGCTCATCGGCGACTCGGATGCCCGAAGGATTGGTCGAGACGAAGGATTGGAATCTCGCTTCTGGACGCGATCGCTGCCTGAGGAGACCCGAGTCTTGGCACCCACGGCGTTTTTTCCTTTCTTTCTGCTCTGACCATCACGGCGGCGCCGGTCCTCGACTTAGATCTCTTCTGTTGATTCGCTGTGCAGTGACCATTTGGTCGATTTGAGACCTTGGCAGTTGGAACCTGGACACCATTTGATTGGTAAGAGCCGTTTTGCGGCACTTGCTGTTGGTTTGATGCCTTTGATTGGTAAGGTAGTTTAGTAACACTTACTGCGGCTTTGTTTGTATGATTGGCCAATTTTGGAATCTGTTTTGTAATTATATATGTATTGCAATACATATAGGCAGGTAATGAGGAGAATTTTCTCTATTTAAAATTGTTTGAACAGCGCAACGTACGAAGAGTACCTTAAGCGCTACTTTGATTATAATACTGCATATTTTGCACTATTTTTTGGCATGCCTGTTTTCAGCACACTTCGTAGGATGTGTTGCTTTTGTAGTGGTACCAATTTGAGACTTGACGAAGCACAACCAGCCCCCGGAGGTGACGCCTAATAGGGATATGTATATTAAGTATGGTATTTCTTCTATAATGTACTCCACGTTATGGAACAAATATACTAGTAAAGATCCTGAGTTGCGTTGGCCGATGTATGGGTCATTTGATTTGCGAAAGATTCAGTATGTGGAACAATGTATGTTTAAACGAAAGACTAGGCAAGATATGTTTGATTGTGTGCGAATGTGGGAGAAAGAAGTGTGTGAGCGAATGAAGCGTGAGCAAGCCTTGATTGACAAAGAACAGCGAAAGACCATTTATGCGAAAGCATTAGAGTTAAAAAACAAGGAGATGAAAGAAATTAAAGAGAGGGAAGATAGGGAACGCCATTTACAGGTAACTGGCCAATACGCTGTTAGGCAGCCCCTTTATCCTATCCTTAATAAACCGCAAGATGATTTTTTGTTATTAGATCGTTCTCCACCTCCGTATATTTTTTTCTTCCGCTCCTCGTGAGTCAGATGAGGACTCTTTTTCAGACCAGGACAAAACTCGAGAAACTCGCTCAATGTTATCTGCTGGGCGTGCATCTGACATTAGATCTGCTGCACGTAAAGCCGTTTGTAGTACTACCACTGCTTCAGAACTTTTAGATAGTATAAAAGGATGGCAGGAAAGGGAGCAAATATATTTTACCGATACATTTGCTGCAGAGGTTATTGAACGATTTAGGAAGCATTCGGTAGATATGGAGCCCGATGATGTAGCAGCTGATTGTAAACAATTACGTGACGGTCTTTTTGTCTTCTCCCAGGTGGCTGACACGATCAGACGCTTGGTTAAACTGCGTGTTGAAGCAGCCCGTTTGCGAGAGGAGAAAAGGCAGCAGAAGCAGCTGCACTAGCATCTCAGATCAGCATGGCACGACCTCCTACTCCTGAAACAGATAAGAATGTTGTAATTCATGTGAAACCCATGCGGGAAGCCACGCCTTTATATGTTCCTCCTAAAGGAACGGGTACAGAGGATGATAAGACTTCTACTAATGCGAAAGGGTACTTTATTTATAATTGGGTTTACACTCCTTGGAATAGGGCAGATGTTATGGCCCTTAAAAATGCATTGCCTGACCCGCAAAAGAATCCAGCAGCCTTTTATGAGGAAGTTGAGGGTGCAATTAGCTCTTGTACTATGACTTTGTCTGATATTGATTTGTTTTTTGGATTAATATTACCGCCTGATATGTGGAGAACTGTGCGTAAAATTGATGATAATGCGACATTTGGAGCATTGTGGAAAGATTTAGAGCGGTTAGATGAAGATAGAGAACCTGCACAGAAACCGTGTCAGTTAATTTTAAATCTTCCGGCAGCTATATTAGTTAAGTTAAAGACGATCATTCCCCCTAAAAAGATAGATTGGACAGTGTTAGCGTCTTGCAAGCAAAAGGTAGATGAATCAGTTTCTGACTTTTTCACACGCTTTGAAGAGGCATTCCAAGATTTTAGTGGCCAGTCATTGATAGATGACACAGGTAGGCATCTGTTTGTTGATAAATATGTCGCTAACCTTTTGCCAGGGATAGCTAGTTGCTTAAAGGCCAGTGAGAGTTCATGGACTACCTCTTCTCCGGTTTCTCTTTTAACTATGGCTCAGTATTATGAGCGACAAGAATTAGAAACTAAAGGTAATGAGGACAAAAAGTCTAAAGAGTTGAAAACAAAGGTTATGTTGGCTCAAGCTTATGGTCCGCCTTCTAGAGGTCATGATAGAGGTGGACGTGGATCTTATGGTTCGTCCTTTCCTTCCTATACTCGTTCAAATTTGTCTGTTGATCAGTGTGCGTACTGCAAAAAACTTGGACAGTGGCTTTCTGATTGTCCAGTACTGCGTGCTCAGCAGAATCTACGTGGTCGGGGACAAATGAGAAATCATTCAGGATATCTAGGGCCTAGAGGAAGCGCGAATGATCGTGCTCGGTTTGATGCTAATACACGTGGGCAGGATGGGTTTAACACTTTTGATAGAAGGAACGAATATCAAATGTCTGACTATGTGCCCTCTGATTTTCAAGATTCTGCTTATGCATAGGATTGCCTAGGATGGGGTAAGGAATCAGTTGAAGTTCCAGTAGATCAGAGGGGTCCCTATGTTACAGCACATGTTTTGGGCTCTACTGATCAGTTTCTGGTTGATACAGGAGCTACTCGTAGCGCCTTGTCTAAACAGTTGGTTCCAAGGGCTCCCCTGTCTGGCTTAACCATTACATCGATAGGTTTCGATGGAACACCTTCCCTTAGCCCATTGTCACAACCACTTGCATTCGATGTTGATAAGTTTACTGCTCCATGTCCGTTTTTGCTCTCTCCAAATACAGCAGACAATATTGTGGGTCTTGATATGCTTAAATATTTCAGGGCTACGATACGGTGTTCTCCGGAAGGAGTACGGGTTATTTTGAATGACAACTACCCTGTGTTTGAGAGATCTTGTATTATTAAAGAGGACATAGCACTAGCCTCACTCCCTAGTACTTTGTGGGCTACTTCGGACACTGATGTAGGACAAATGGTTATTCCACCAGTACATATTAGTGTTAAGGAGGGCGCTTTATTGCCAAGACTGCCTCAGTATAAAATTTCTCGAGAAGGAGAAGAAGCACTCACACGTATTGTACATGATTTAATTAAGGTGGAGGTTGTGGAAGAAGTTCCTTACAATGTTTGCAATAGTCCGATTCTTCCCATTTTGAAAAAGATACTGACACTAGGATCAATAGATTTATCATCGATTTGAGAGAAGTTAACAAGATTGTAGTACCACAGTACCCTGTAGTATCTGACATAACGACATTGCTTACCCTGGTCCCTCCAACAGCAACTACATTTTCTGTAATTGATCTGAAGAATGCTTTCTTCTCGATTCCTATTCATCCTGATAGCCGATATTTGTTCGGTTTCACTTTGAATAATAGATCATACAGATTTTGTAGAGTTCCTCAAGGCTATACTGAGAGTCCTAGTATTTACAGTCAAGCATTGAAGAGACAGCTTGATTCCTTTACCCTGCCTAAAGGAGTGGCTCTCATACAATATGTCGATGACATCTTGTTGGCAGCTGATACACCTGAGCAGTGTGAGAAATGCACTTTGTCCTTGCTTTCTTTTCTTGCTACACACCACCATAAAGTATCACGGAAGAAATTGCAATATTGTAGACTGAAGGTGACCTATTTAGGACACCTTCTGTCTAAGGAGGGCCGTGCACTGACACCAGATCGCATTCAAGCAATTTTAGACACCCCAGTACCTTCCACGCAGAAAGATGTCCGTGTATTCATTGGTCTGACTTCGTTTTGCAGGCAATGGATATTGGGTTTTTCACACATTGTTAAACCCTTGCTAGCACTTTTAACTAAAAACACTCCGATCCCCCTTCCATGGACAGATGAATGTCAAAATGCTTTTTGTCAGTTGAGACAAGCTCTTTGCTCTGCACCAGTGTTAGGCACACCAGATTACACGAAGGCTTTTACACTCTATGTACATGAGAAAGAAGGATGTGCATTGTCAGTTTTAGTACAGACACACGGGAACAAACAGCGTCCTTGTGCATACCTTTCTGCAGTTCTTGATCCTGTTGCTCGTGCATTACCTGGGTGCTTCCGTTCAGTTGCAGCGGCGGCTGTGTCCATATGTCAGAGTGAAGGGATAGTTTTGTCACACAAACTGTTGGTGCTAGTACCCCATGCAGTAGATGCCCTTTTGAATCAGACTAAGACTCAGCACTTAACTAGTGCTCGTTTGACAGGATACGAATTGACACTGCTAGCACCTCATATTACCTTGAAGAGATGTGCAACACTGAACCCAGCCACTTTGTTGCCATATCCTGCGACTCAGTCTCAGTCAAAGGAGCCTCACGATTGCATATTCCTTACTGAGGAGCAGACAAAGGGTTGCATCGATTTGCAAGATACGCCCTTCCAGATGTAGATGGGGAACTGTGGGTTGATGGGTCCTGTCTGAAGTTACCAGATGGCACGACTTCAGCTGCTTATGCAATTACCACGCTTGAGACAGTAGTGGAAACAGCTCGCATACCTCAGAAGTCAGCTCAAGCAGCTGAACTAATATCTTTGACACGAGCGTGTGAGCTTAGCACTGACTTGTGTGTGAACATTTACACGGATAGCCGCTATGCTTTTGGAGTGGTTCATGATTTCGGCCTACTCTGGAAGGAAAGAGGCTTTCTTACATCCCATGGGATGCAGATAATGCACGGAGAGTTAGTGCATAATCTCTTGACTGCACTTACATACCCAAAGAAAGTTGCTATTATGAAGTGTAGCGCACACAAGAAAGTGACTGACAAAATAGGACAAGGCAATGCCTTTGCAGACCGCGTAGCCCGTGAAACTGCGATGCAGCGAAGCACTACATCCATGTACGTAGTGAAATCACAAGCTGAGCGTTGGCATGATGCTAGAGAGGAAGTATTGGATATACAGAGATCTGCTTCTGTGGAAGAGTTTGAGCAATGGTCTAAAGAAGGAATGTTAGATGATGAGGGTTGTTGGCGTAACAAAGAAATGAATAAGTGGAAATTGCCTGCAGCCTATTTACAACCTATGGTTCAAATGGCACATGGGCTGGCACATGTTGGAGCTCTAGCAATAACTAAATTGCTTACACAAGTTTGGGAGCATCCTGAAATTGCTAGCACAGCCAAAAGAGTAGTACAGTCCTGTTTGATCTGTTGGCAGTATAATCCTGGAAAAGGAACACGAACTCCTACAGGAGGGTTTGCTACACCAACCGCACCTTTTGAAGTGTTGCAGATGGATTACATCCAACTCGAACGCTGCAATAATCTGAAATATGTCCTAGTGGTGGTATGTGCCTTCAGTAAGTGGATAGAGGCATACCCTACAAAGGATAATACTGCTCTCACCACAGCAAAGGTGCTTCTAAAGGAGTTTTTCCCTAGATACGGTGTTTGCAAACTTTTGTGGAGTGACAATGGACCTCATTTTATTGGGCAAGTTGTTGAGCATGTACTGAAAGGATTAGGGATCAAACAGAAATTCCATACAGTTTTCCACCCGCAATCAGCAGGATTGGTGGAAAGGTATAACGCTACTTTAAAATCAAAATTGGCAAAAATACTGGCTTCCACGTCTCTAAAGTGGCCAGATGCACTACCATTGGCATTGTTGTCCATAAGATCGGTGCCACATTCACGATCAGGTCTCACCCCCTATGAGGTGGTGTTTGGGAGACCGATGAACATTTGGGGAATTCCTAAGCCACGCCCCATACATGATGTTCCTTGTGTTCTGATGAATGATTATTTGGCACAGTTAACCGACAGTTTGGTTTCTATTCATCAACAGGTTCGAGAAGCTCTTCCTGACAGATCTACAGGTGAGGCCCACGAACTCCGTCCTGGTGATCACATAATGGTCAAGGTCTTCAACAGATCAAACAGCTTGGAGCCGAGGTGGCGAGGACCAGAGCAGGTGCTCCTTGCAACAAGGACAGCAGTTCGAGTGACAAACAGAAAGAATTGGATCCACAGCACACACTGCAAACGCGTGTCGCCTGCCTTGGTGGAACCTGCTGTGTTGACCGACCATCGAGAGATTCTGGAGACGGAGAAAGGCCAAGCTATCTCACCTGACGAATCTGCGGAAGTCTTCCCGGACCACACGATCACTGGAGTATCCAGATATCAATTGAGACCGAGGAAAGAATCTGCAGTTTTGAAAAAGACTGGTTGAGCTACTGCCCTGGGTTAGTGAAACGGAGAGCCGATGTGGCAAGGGGAGGGGGATCAGCCCTGCATTAGTGTAGTGACACCCGCCTTGGCCCATGGTGAAGAAATCAACGGCTGCCCAGGGAGAAGAGCTCCAACGATTGTTTTCAACAAGTTTTTAGAAAGATCAATCATTACTGTTGCTGAAATGAATAACAAAAGAATCATTTGTGCTGTAGGGTTTGTTGTTGCTATGGTGGCTATGGCAGCAATTACGTGGTACATCGAGAAGGTGGCTCCTGTTCGACAGCTTTTTGTTGCCACTACGCCAGTACCAGTGGAACACTACTACTTCATTCTTCCCTACCATGAGCAGAAGCATCGACAATACTATCTAAACAATACCTTTATTCAGATGTTGCACCATACTCACAATGCTACAAATACTACCAACTGTTGGGTGTGTGGGATGATACCTGCACATCAAAAGAAAGGAGGAACACCTTTTATTCCTCTTCCATTTTCTCACAATGGTTCTTGTCAAGCTTGGTATGCGCTCTTGTTTGCATATGGAAAGCCTTCAGTAGGTGGGATTATTTTTCAACTTAATAAAGTGTGTTATCAAAATAAAGAAGGTTATCCACAAGCCAAAGGGACTAAATGGGAATGGGAAGAGTATCAACCGGACAATATTTCAACACCACATGCCTTCACAAATGTGAGAATAATAAAGAACATTGGACCTTTTGTGATTTCTGTGACAAAAACTAAAGCAGATTTGTGTATCTGTAGTGTTGGAAGAATTCCAGTGGGGAGGAGCGAGTGTACTGTAATCCTGACCATTGAAGGTGCCAATAAGAGCACTTTCACAGCCTCGCATAATACGTATTTTGTGTGTGGAAATAACGGATATTATCAATTACCTGTTGGGTGGTCAGGAATCTGCTATGTATCTTTTCTGTTGCCCCCTGTGTTTCTGTCACCTGCATTATATCACCGTGATTTTAAACTGTACAATGATATTTCCAAAAACAGAAATAAGAGGAGAATAAGTATGGATGAAGTTGACCAAACCGACACTACCCTACAACAATATGTTGATTTCAACTTGGGCTTATTTTTCTTTGTGGGTGCTGCATTAAACAGCAGAAAGATCAGGCGATTAACTCGTGTTGTGGAAGCTGTTACCAATCAGACAGCTATGGCACTTGGGAACATTACAGAGGAACTACAGATTGCAAGGATTGTAGCACTCCAGAATAGGATGGTGCTAGACGTGATTTTGGCTGATCGAGGTGGTGCATGTCGCATCATCGGTAGCAACTGTTGCGTATTCATACCGGATCACTCACCTTCAGTATATGACGCAATATCAAAACTGCATAAGATTGCTGCAGAAATTCATCCAGAGACTGGTACTTGGACTTTTACTGGATGGTTTTGGACTCTTGTTTCTGCTTGGGGCTGGAAGCTACTGACTATCCTGTGTGTAATAATTATGATACTTTTTACATGCTGTGTATGTATCCAATGTGGTCCAATGCTTTGCTCCATTTGCATCTCTGCTTGTATACCTGCCAAAGGAAACGTTGCTGAAACAAAGGCCCAACAAATGTTGAATAAAGAGGTGGCCGAAATAATGTTAATAGATGTACGGGATGAATATTTAGATTACCCCAGATAAACGAATGTCTTCAGCTAATGCTGAAAGGGTCATCTGTTGTAATTTGGCAGCACTTAAGTTAAGCATTAGCTGAAGACATCCTGTATTCAGAGGCAAAATTGTCCGCTTTGTGGAATCCATTTTGTATTTCTGGCAGCCATTTTGGTTGCCATGTGCTGCCATGTGCTCGCCATGTGCTCTGTCCTACCTTCCTGTTAACTGCTCTTGAAATCTGCCTAGAGACAAGTTATATTTAGTTTCTTTTGCTTTGCACATGCTCAGTTGAGCTCGCAGCTGTCCATGCAGCTGTTCCGAGTTTATAAATGTCAGGAAGTGTCTACTAGAAGTAGAAACTATTAGCTCCACCCACTCGTCGACTGTGCATTTCTTGTATGACCTTATATGTACCTAAAACCAGCATTTGTGTTTGTACCGCCTTCATTTGAGCCCCTGTGTGGGTATAAAAGGACCAAGTTCCTTCCATTCAGTGTGCTACGTCATGCATTACCGAAGGGTGCTGTGTGAATGTAGCTCCACCTCATGAGGTTTAATAAACTCTGTTTTTTCTATTCCAGTTTCTGTGCCAACTTCTTCCTATTGGTCTGAGGACTCTGTGCAGAAAGGGAGAACCCCTAAGCACTGGTAGGCCTTGTTGAGGCTCACCACCACACCATGTCCCTCAATTGTGACATGCCCACTCCTCATCTGATACGCAGGTGTGGCCCTTACAGTCAGGAAATTGTGTCACTTGGGTACTGTGTCCTTGCATTTTGCTTCGCTCAAGGTGGGGGACAGCATTTGTTCCCGTGACTTTGTGGTGGGATTCATGGGTGGGTCAATTGCCTACACAATGCCTAAGTTCTGACATGTAATCTGGGTGTAACTTTGATATGTGGTCCACTTGCTGATCTGAATCACCACATGTCCCTGGGGTATTTGGCACACCCCCATGCTGCGGGTGGGAACAATGTTTGGGCCTCAGGAGTATGTATATCAAGTGTGTCACACATGCTTAGCCACCTGCCTACTGTCCAGGGCTCATCCCTCTTTCAGGTGGAGCAGGACAGTCATGCATACTCCAGGGCATACAATACACTCTGTACTCCCATTCCCGTGTATCAGCTGACATGCTGTGATCAGTGAAATGTTCCCTCAGGTGTCTGCCTCTGTGTCGTTGTGCTGTGGCTTCGTTGTCAGGACTACTGGGATGTTTATCGTTTAGGGCTCAGCATGCCATCTGAGATGTGACCATGAGAGATGATACTTGTGTGACTTATAGGTGTTTGACCACTTGACTGTGCACACAGGTGTATGCGACTGTGAATTCCATGCAGCTGTTTTTCATTCACAGCAGACTGTGAGGTGCTCAGGTTCATAGAGTTGTGTTTCATGTCTCCCATATGTCCAATTGGCATGACATGGACAAATAAGAGTTCAGATGATGTGGTTTGTGGGGGATGGACATGTGCACTTGTCAGCTACAGAACTTGCATTCCCCATTACCTAGGATTGTGACACAGTGCAGACTGTTGTTGGCTGGCTGCCATGCCCATGTGACTGGAGACAGTGATGTATGACTTTGCAGGCATGCCTGTGCCATGGCATTAAACTTCCTAAGAGTGATCCTGCAGGGGAGTGACATGTGCAACATGCACCCCATTGTGGCATTGACTATCCGGACATGGGTGCATCATGGTGTCTGGTGCTGGTATGCATCACATGCATCTCTAATTAGACTCTGGCCATCCCTTTATCCGGACACCTGTACTGACTCAGTGGCAAGAGATGTGATGTGTGCATGTTCACATACTTCACTGTGTTCTATGCAATGTCCAACAACTGTGTATGTGGTGCATGTGTCCACCCTGGGGTCTTACCATCCAACAGGCACCAGAAAGATGGGTGCAAGGGCAGGAGGGGTGTGAGTGCCATGGTTGACCATCAGACTGACAATTGGCTTCTCCTAATATGTGTGAGCACTTTTGGCACTGTTCAACTAAGGATGCCAGGGCTTGCTCTGTAATGTGCTGTACTTACTGTGGTGTGTGCGGTCAGTGCAGGTGACTGATGTTTGTCTGTTTCCCTAATTGTTTGCAGATACATCCACGGCCACAGGAGGGGACAGCTCCACGGACCAGGAGGAGCAGCAGAGCCAGACTGGGTCAGGAGCCAAGGAGTGGTCGGAGGGACCCAGTGGCAGGGAGGGCAAAGGGAGCCACACTGAGGAGTCCTCAGCACCATCCACCTCAGCTGAGGACCACAGCAGCTCAGAGGATGACTCCCTTGTGGAGGCGGCTGTCAGCAGCCACCACACCCCAGCTAGTATGTCTGGCCCCACCTCCACCACCACCACCACCGCCCTCCCATTGGCTCCCATTCCAGAGGTCCGTGGAGGCTCCTGTGTTCGGGAGCGTGTCTCCTTCGTGCCAGGCACCGCAGCCCCTGCCCCTGTGTCCCCTGCTGCCCTGAGTGAGGAGTCTGTGTACCTCCTTCGCCAGCTCCATGTAGGGCAGACAGCAATGCTGAGTGTCCTCCATGCACACACCACTCTGTTGACACAGCTGGTGTCGTTCATGGAGGGCATCTTGACGGGCATGTATGCCCTACAGAGGAGCAATAGGTCCATGGACTCCTCACTGATGGCAGCAGTGTCCCTCCTCCAACAGTCCATCACCCCTCCTACCTCTGCCCCATCCACACTTCCTGGCACCCTACCTGTCCCAAGCACATGCACACCTGCACAATCACCCAAACACACAGACACGAGCAGCACCGAAACACACAAAACAAGGGCAAAACGTGCACACAAGCATCCTCAGGGGACTGATACCACACCCACAGGGGATGGGGAACAGACACACACACAAGCATCCACAGTCACTCCGCAGTCCTCAATATCCTCTCCCTCCAAGACCCCTTCCCTTGCCTCACCTGCAACCCCACCTACAAAGCAGCTCTTCCTCTGTGACCTCGGCCTCTTGCCCTCCGATCCCGCTGATCCAGCATACAGGGGGAAGAGGAAGTCCACCCACACAGAGGGGAGTGCCCGTCACCCCCGGACACCCTCCCCCAGGCGCAGAGAGACTGAGGCCCCCACCCGCAAGTCCCTCCGGGCCCGGAAGAGCAAGACCCCGCCACTGCCCTGCAGGTCATCCACACAGTCTCCTTCCTCCATCCCTCAGGCCCCCACAACACAGGTTCCCCCACCACACCCTGCCCCAGGTTCCCCCACCCACAGATACACCATCCCCAAAATGATGCGGCCTTCTCCACCTACCACTTGCTCTTCCAGCCCCACACCCCCGCTGCACATGTTTGTGCCACTGGTGTGGAGACCGTGTCCTCCCCTCTGTCCTGCCCACCTTACCTGAACCCCATTCTACTCCCCTGGAGATGGGCACTGCAGTGGAGTCCACTACCACCCCATCTGACTTGGGCACTGCAGTGGGGAACCTGTCCACTCCATCTGGCCAGCCCACTGGAGTTGTGCCGGCACCCACACCATCTGACTCATGCCCCCCAGTTGTGCCGGCACACACCATGTCAGACACCTCCACTGCAGTTGTCAGTGACTCTCCAGCATCAGCCACCCCTCCCCTGGCTCCTTCTGGTGATCCCTGCTCCTGTCCCTGAGGTGCCTGGCCTGCCCCCCCATATGCCCCTCCGAGGGGATTCTCCCTGGTTCGTAGCAGTGCAGGCAAGGAGAGGGTGACATCTGCCACTGTCACCCTGTTTGGACTTTAGTAATGGACTGGCCATTGGCCTTTGGTTTTTGTCTGGACTTCCTATTTTCTATTCACATATCCTGAATAAAGCTCTTTTCAGTTCTCTAGTGGTTTTGCTTCAGTTGTACATGATGTTGAGGATGCTAACCATGCCCTTGCTACAGTGATAGTGATTTTTGATATCAGGAAAATGAAGTGTTACTGTACAGGACCCCATGTGGTCCAGGGGGAATGTGTCCTAGCCTGGTGTGTATCCATGTCATCCTTTGCAGCAATATGAGGGTGTCATGTTTTCAATATTTGCCAATGGGATTTCCTACTTTTATTTGCAATATCACATCTATGGCTTACACCCCTGCACATCTGTTGTGCTTGCCATTGTTCAATTTGTCTATTTAACTGACCGTGTGACCATCTCCACTGGACATGCAAGTTTGGGCATCAATGGGGAAGGACTCATCTGTGTTATCAGTGCAACTTGCTATACATGTGTGTTGGATCTGTGCAAATGATTTCAGTGACACTCCCATGACAAGGCTGATGTGACGAGAGCCTTCATTTTGTGCTAATTGTTGACTGAGTGACCAAGTGTTCTGCTGACATGATAGAGCCCTGCAGAGTCAACGTTTGGCACAGCTTTCCTTACACAGGAGTGGAGTCCCCTCATGGCAGTGTGTAATTCCGTGACATTGCCTGAGCCCAAGGTGTGTGTTGTGTGAGCATGTCTGTGTGTGTTCACTTCCATTTCACTACCCAGGCTGGGATCCCTAGTGATGTTCCTGTTTGTGATGCTTGCTGAGTTGACCTATGTTCCCCCAAAATCTTCGCCTTGGGTTCTCTGGGATGTGGGTGCATGGCACATTACTGGTCATCAGGGTGTCATCCATAGGTGTGTTTGCTGTCAGGGCTGAGTTTGTGGGCAAACGCAGATGAGACACAGTCAAAATTCCCCTTGGCACTTGTTGGTTACACAAGTCATGTAATTTACAGTTTGTGGTAGCTTTCAGTGATTGTGACACGTTGTGTGTGTGAGACTACTGCCACTCCTCAGTGTCAGAGCTGCAATGTTGGAAGTTGTCTATGTGTGTTCTTTGTGGGTGACCTTGGCTTCTTCATTGATGTGTGACTGTGGCCGGGATCCCATTGGTTGGTGTGGATTTGACGGCATGCCCATGTACAGCGGACTGTGCAGTGTGTCAGACATTCACGAGTCTTGTTGACTGGCCATGTGTGATGGGTTTCTGCACCTTAGTTCCCACCACCACCCCTGGGATTGTCATGGGTGCATGTGCAATGTCACCAGTCCATGTGAGCTTCACTGCTGCACATTGGTGGAGATCAAGGTGTGTGGTGTTGAGTGTGTGCAAATGAGAGTTGTTGCACGGCTAGACCCCTACCTCCATATTGGCCTTGGCTGACAGGCCGTGCTGGTTGATTTGTGCTTGTGTAGGTGTGATGGTAGTTTGTTGCTCAGGACACATGACTGTGGTTCACAGTGTGAACGACATCTAGCTTTGTCATCACAGTGGGATTATCATGCAGGCCAGTGTCACCACAATGTGGGGTCCCTGGGGGTAGTGCTGTGGTGGGTCTGTCTCTTGCTGTGTTAGTTGCTGTTCCTACAAGCTTGTGTGACATGTGTAATTTGGGCTCCCTCTCATCTAACAATGCCTGATTGCCCACATAGGGGAATCCGATCCATGAGTTACTTTTGTGTGGCACTGTATACACATCTGTGTAATTGGGATTCAGGCCTCCTCATGTGTTGTGTGGTTGCCTGGGGACACTGGCACACCCCCATCACCGGTTGTGTTTGATATGCAGTGTGAGGCTGCCTGTTTGTGTTTGTGCATCTGCACCACTGCATTGGCATATCTTTAGTGTGCCATTGGCTGTATGTTGTTTGGTGGGTTTCCCTGCTGTCCCTGGGACTCCTAGGTCATCAGTCAGCACAATAATCATGGTTTGTATGTCCCATTGCTGCCATGGTATGGTATTTGTTCACCTCACATCTACAGTCTCCACAGGGTATCTACATTTGTGTGTCCATTGGTGCAGATATGTGGCTCTGCATTATGATGGTCACTTCTGTCATTGTGTTATTGATGAATGTTGACAATGTCAGCCCCCATGGGTGATGTTTGTCTGCACATGGCCAAAGGTATGTCTTATTTGCACTGCACTGTTTGCCTCACCCAATCTATGTTGCTATGGGACACAAGCACTACTATGCCACTGATGTGTTTGTTGTTGTGTGACCAGGAATCATCCATGCTGTTTGGCATTTGCAGCTTTTTCCATGACAACACTTTCATTTTGGTTACTGTGATGATGGGGGTTTGGACCCCATTGCCACAATGTTCAAAATGTGCTTCAGCTATGGACCCCACACTTACATTTTGGTCACTGTGATGATGGGGGTTTAGACCCCATTGACACTATGTTCAAAATGTGCTTCAGCTATGGACCCCACACTTACCTTTTGGTCACTGTGATGATGGGGGTTTGGACCCCATTGCCACTATGTTCAAAATGTGCTTCAGCTATGGACCCCACACTTACATTTTGGTCACTGTGATGATGGGGGTTTGGACCCCATTGCCACAATGTTCAAAATGTGCTTCAGCTATGGCCCCACACTTACCTTTTGGTCACTGTGATGATGGGGGTTTAGACCCCATTGCCACAATGTTCAAAGTGTGCTTCAGCTATGGACCCCACACTTACATTTTGGTCACTGTGATGTTGGGGGTTTAGACCCCATTGACACTATGTTCAAAATGTGCTTCAGCTATGGACCCCACACTTACCTTTTGGTCACTGTGATGATGGGGTGTTAGACCCCATTGCCACAGTGGTCATGGTCTGCTTGCATTGTGGAGGCCACACACATTTATGTGTGACACATGTGATAGGGGGTCACATTGTATGTTCAATGTCATGTTCAATGTTGTAGGCATTTGACACAGACTACACACGCTTGTCATGGTGTTGGGGGGATGTGTTTTTCTGACATTCCTTATGTTGGAGTGTGCTGGTTGTGTCATGCACTACCCGTCCTATGAGTAGGGGTGGTGTTGGTGGTAGGGCATCCATCCCCTATGAGTGGGGATGGTAGTAGTGACAGGCATTCAGCCCCCCCTGAGTAGGGGTGGTGGTAGTGACAGGCATCAAGCACCCCATGAGTAGGGGTGCTGGTGGTGATAGGCATCCAGCCCCCCCTGAGTAGGGGTGGTGGTAGTGACAGGCATGCAGCCCCCTGAGTAGGGGTGGTGGTAGTGGTAGGCATCCATCTCCCTATGAGTAGGGGTGGTGGTAGTGGTAGGCATCCAGCCCCCCTGAGTAGGTGTGGTGGTGGTGGTAGGCATCCATCCCCCTATGAGTAGGGGTGGTGGTAGTGGTAGGCATCCAGCCCCCCCTGAGTAGGGGTGGTGGTAGTGACAGGCATCCAGCCCCCCCTGAGTAGAGGTGGTGGTGGTGGTAGGCATCCATCTCCCTATGAGTAGGGGTGGTGGTAGTGGTAGGCATCCAGCCCCCCCTGAGTAGGGGTGGTGGTAGTGGTAGGCATCCAGCCCCCCCTGAGTAGGGGTGGTGGTAGTGGCAGGCATCCAGCCCCCCCTGAGTAGGGGTGGTGGTGGTGGTAGGCATCCATCCCCCTATGAGTAGGGGTGGTGGTAGTGGTAGGCATCCATCCCCCCCTGAGTAGGGGTGGTGGTAGTGGTAGGCATCGAGCCCCCCCTGAGTAGGAATGGTGGTAGTGGTAGGCATCCAGCCCCCCCTGAGTAGGGGTGGTGGTAGTGACAGGCATCAAGCCCCCCCTGAGTAGGGGTGGTGGTAGTGGTAGGCATCCATCCCCCTATGTGTGGGGATGGTAGTAGTGACAGGCATCCAGTCCCCCTGAGTAGGGGTGGTGGTAGTGACAGGCATCCAGCCCCTGAGTAGGGGTGGTGGTAGTGGTAGGCATCCATCCCCTATGGGTGTGTATGGCATTGGTGATAGCCATCCCGCCCCTATTGTTCTGCTGTTGCTGGTGTACGTCATTTCTGCATCCCTATGTGTGTGTGACATATGTTGGGTACGTGTCGTTTGTTTGTGTAGTGGGTGTTTGACTTACCGTCTGCGTCGTACGCGTCCGTACCGGTCCCGGTAATAGATGTAGAGTATTGGTAGGACCTGCGCGATGGGATTCATGGTTTGTTCGTCTCGTTCGGGTTTCTCGTGTCTTGGACTCGTACTCGTCGCTGGCTTGTCCGTCTCATCGCCGTGGATCGTCTTGTGGCACGAATCGGAGCTTATGTGCAGCTCTCCCGGATGCTCTGACGTGCCGGATGTAGCGACGGGTTCGGCGCGTACGGAAGGCGCATCGTACTCGTCCGGCCAGAAGGTGCTGTGTGTTTGCTTCCGTGCGACTCGATTCGGCGTTTACGGATCCGGCTCGGACGGGGAACAGGAGCTGGATTTGGTGAGTACGGCTCGCTCAGAATCTGGGCTGTTATGCGCATCGTACTTGTTCGTTCGGACAACTGTTCGACTCGGTCGGGAAACACGCGTTCGGCTTGGTTTTTTTCCGGACGAATACTGTTGGGTGCGCTTCCGGACGAGATCGGAATCGACCCCTAAGTGTTGGATAGCAGAGGGCTAAAAATTACTATTCCCACTACAATGAGTGCAACAGTAGGGAAAGTGTTGGATAGCGGAGGGGAATAATTTACTATTCCCACTCCAATGAATGCAACAGTAGGGAAAGTGTTGGATAGCAGAGGGGATAAAACTACTATTCCCACTCCAAAGAGTGTAACAGTAGGGAAAGTGTTGGATAGCGGAGGGGTAAAAATTACTATTCCCACTCCAGCGAGTGCAACAGTAGGGAAAGTGTTAGATAGCGTAGGGGTAAAAATTACTATTCCCACTCCAGCGACTGCAACAGTAGGGAAACTGTTGGATAGCGTAGGGGTAAAAATTCCTATTCCCACTCCAGTGAGTGCAACAGTAGGGAAAGTGTTGGATAGTGTAGGGGTATAAATTGCTATTCCCACTCCTGCGAATGCAGCAGTAGGGAAAGTGTTGGATAGCAAAGGGGTAAAAATTGCTATTCACACTGAAGAAAATTCAAATTTAAAAACAAACAAAATATCGACTACAACACAAAATATAATAAAAAAGCCAAAAACAAAACATATATAATAATATAAAATTTTACAAAACATAGAAAAATTATAATGTAGAAAAAATTTAAAATCTACATAAAAAGATTAATTTTTAATTTAACAAAGAATTTGCAAACAAATAAATATTTTGTAATAGAAATTAATTTTAATTAAAAAAATAATTATTACATAAGCCCTACCCTATAACACCACACAATTTACAACACACATCTAAATTAAATACAAAAGTGTACCTCTATAAGTAACACAATTAATTATCAATTTAAAAATATTAATAATTAAAAAACATATTTAAAAAGGCAAAAATTAATGTACTAACCAAACATTACAGCTATAGAACATAAATCCCCAAACAAAATAAAAAAATAAACAAATACCAAAAATATTTATCAATTAATAAATGAATATTAATGATCAAGATTCATTAATGTAAACTAAATTACTTTCTAACATCTACCCCAGAAAACACCAAAACACACACCTAAAAATATTTACACAATTTCCATAACTAATTTTACATTAATAAATCAATATCAATTAACAACAAATCAATAATTAATTTAAAAAAAATTACTTCCCATCATTTACCATTATAAACACCACAACTCACACATCAAAATTATTACACAATTGGCATATATAAATTTTAATTAATTAATTAGCATCAATTAACAAATAATTAATTAATTAAAAATAAATTACCTCCTAACATATTCCCCTATAAATGCCACAACCAATTTCAGTAAAACATGACACAATTAACATAATTAATTAACAATTAATTAATTAATTATTAACCAGTATGTCCACCAAATTAATAAAATGTGTTTATTGGTTGGGCTAAGGTAAAATATAAAAAATAAGGTTATTTATCCGGGGGAAAAAAAAATAATAATTATTAACAATTAACAATCAAAATATAAATAATTATTAATAAATTAATTCACACAATTAACACTATAAAATAAAAATAAATACATATTATATAAAATATATTAAATCTATTAAAATTATATTACTTCCCACCCTACTCCCTAGCAACCCACAACCCGCTCCTAAAAAATGACACAACTAACATAATTACCAATTAATTATTATTCATTAATAACAAATGAATAAATAATTAATAATACATTAATCCCCACAATTAACAATATAAAATATTGAATAAATAAATATTAATTAATAAAAAAATATTAATAATTTAATAATAATTAAATTACTTCCCACCCTATTCCCCTATAAACCCACAACCCGCTACGTAACTAAAACGCAAACTTTAATTAAAATAAAATTTATATTCAATTTATTATAATTAAATACTTCCCACTTATTCCCCTATATACCCACAACCCGCTACAGAACTAAAACGCAAAACTTAATTAAAATAAAATTAAAAATGTCTAAAAATTTAACACATATATTAAAAAAAAAATGCAATACTTACACAAAAAATTAGAGCACATACATTTAAAATACATACTAAAATACATAACACTAACTAATAAAACAATATTTTTAACAACTATGGGGTCTAATACGATGGCGGGCGGACAAATTCCGCCCGCCACCACAACGGCAAAAGAGACCGCCCGCCATAGGTGCGGCGGTCCCGCCATTCAAATTAGGATGCGCCCGCCACACTGGCGGGCACCCGCATTGTTTACATTGCGGCGGGCGGTGCTGTAATCAGCACCCGCCGCAATGTAAAAAATGCATGTTGTGCATTTGCATGCACAACGTGACAGGCACCACGCGGTGCCTGCCACCTTGTGCATGCAAATGCAGGGGGTACCATAGGTACCCCCATGTCACCCCCACCCCCAACATCCTGGGGGCCCGCAACGGGCCCCCAACAGTGAAACCGCATGCCTTTCCATGGCGCCATTGGGCTGCTCTCCGCCTGCATGTTAATATGGATGGCGGTGTCTTGCAGACACCGCCACCATATTAAGCCCCTTTTCCGCCCGGTCGACTCGTCAACGGGCAGAAAAGCGGCGGACGGTCTTCCCGTCCGCCGCGGACCCCCCAGCCATCCTAATTTGGCGGGGGTCATTCAGGCGTGGATGGCAGGCCCGGCGAGGGCGATCCACCCGCCATCCTAATAGGCCCCTTTATTTTCGCAAACGATATTAATGACTTCGATATTTTGGAAAACGATATTTCTTACCTTAAACTAGATATTCTTGACCACGATTTTCTTGCAGCCAATATTTCTGTATCTCAATATTTTGCACTTGATATTAGTGCAAGTCGACATTTCCTACTCGATATTCTGACTGTTTACCAGCAAGTGGGGGAGTTTAGAGCCCTTTGGACTTTCTGATTTGTACCGTCTCTTGAGTTCCATCTAAGCTAAGGGGGATGGTCAAGCCCAATTTATGTTGGCTGGTGATTTTAATTGTCACTTATGTAATCCTCCTCCTGATGGCAGTTTCCCTTCTGGCAGTTATTGGCTGAACAAAGGTCTTCACTTCGTTCACTCACAAAAGGGTAGGGAGTTAAATGAGGTCTTAGACTCCCATAATATGGTTTTTACCTTAGAGAAACGGGTGAATTCTTTGGATCCAGTAATTCACCCGCCTTACAAAGGGAGGGGCAGGGGATCGCTAATTGATTTTATATATGTTTCAGCACCTTTATATTTGTTCATTTCTTATTTTAACATCATTGCTAGCCCTTTTAGTGACTACAGACCCCTATCCCTAACTCTGGATATTGTCTTGGGCCCAAAACTTCAGTCAAGGGGGCTCTCAAGAGCCTTATGGCCGTGGACCAAGGGAGAAGGTTGAAATGGTCCCAGGTGAACCCCCAGTACCTCCAAACCTCTCTCTTTACAACTTGCCAACTGGAGTTTAACATTTGTTTGAATAGTGAGGCTGGTGGGGGGTGGTTTTGGAAGCTTTTAAAGGCATAACTCCGGAGGTTGGCAAAATATTGACTGCGAAGGTTCCTACCAATCGGGTGGCACAAAACCCTAAATGGTTTTATAGGGATTGCTTGTGATCCCTGTGACATTTGAAGGTGGCGTTGAGGCAAGCACCGAGGGACGTGCAGCTGATTAGAAATTGTAGCCGTTCGTACCAGTAGGTGCAAAAGGTGTGTAAGTATAATTTACAGGAACTAGCCTGGGAGGAGCTTTGTCAAGCCAGTGAAACGGGGGACAGCACTCTCTTCTGGTGCGTTGTTAACAGGCCTTGTTTTGCTGAGGGCTCAGGTCCACTTCTATGTCATCATATTTCAGAGGAACAGTGGGTGGATCATTTTGAGGACATTTAAAATCAGGGGGCTGATAAGAGTGTTAATATCCATGCTGCATCTGTGTCGGCTGGTAACGTAGTGGTCGTAATGTTAGATGCAGTCACAAAAGGCATTCTAGCCCTGTCTAGCAACAAGGCACCGGGCCCAGACAATATACCACCTGACCTGTGTAAAGGTAATATGGAGGTCTGGGATCCTTTATTAACGCAGGTCTTGAATGCGACTGTGGAGGAGGGGCTGTTACCCTCTTGATCAACCTCGGTGATTGTCCCCATTTTAAAGAAGGGGTATAAAGAGAACCCACAATGTTGCAGTCCAATTTATTTACTGGGCTCTATGGTTAAGGTCTTGGGGAGGGTGATCCTAAATAGGCTGTGCAACTGGGCAAATGAAAAGAAAATTTTGAGTATTGTCCGGTATAGTTTTAGGGCAAGGAGGTCAACTTCAGACCAATGTTTGAACCTCCACTTAATTATTAATAAGTATAGAGTGGCTCGGCCTGAATCCTTACACATGGCTTTCATGGACTTGACGTCTGCTTTTGATAGGGTGAACTGAGTGAAACTCTGGGCTTTGCTCAGTGAGATGGTGTTCAATCCCAGTATTGTGGCTCTTTTAGCTGATCTCCACTCAATGACTTCAGCCTTGGTGCACTTCTATCAAGATGCTAAGTGCACTCAATCATTCGGGATGAGTTGTGGGGTTCAGCAGGAGTGCTTACTGGCCCCTTTTCTGTTCACCTTGTATGTCAATGGATTGGAGTATGCGCTTTTATCAGTTTCGACTGATTGTCCTAAGACTGGTGACAGATCTCTTCCTGCCCTATTATATGCAGACAACGCGGTTCTGATGGCCCAGACGGCACAGGGGTTGGACCTGTTGTTGGCCAAGTACGTGTCCTTTATGGGGCTCCTAGACTTGTGGGTTAACTTTTCAAAGTCCAACATAATGGTAGTGGGCTCCAAAGCAACAAGGAGCAACACCTTTCAGGTATCAAATTTTACTCTGAGTAAAGTCAAGACCTTCCCCTATTTGGGTATTTTATTTGATGTTAATAATTGTTGGAAACCTCCGTTTGAAGCCAAAAGATCAGAGTCTGTAAAAACTATGGGGGCAGTTTTTAGTTTTGCACATAGGCTTGATTATAGGGGATCAAGGGATCTCCTAAAAATGTATCAGGCCAAGTGTATTGTAAACCCGGGCCGGTAACTCCACTCCGCCAGCAGAGTTTACAGAGTTTTGCCTACTCCGCATTCCGCTGCGAACGCGGAGTTTAGGAAAAACTCTGACTCTTTGGCGGAGCGGAGTTACTCAGCCCCTCCACCCTCCCGAAGTAATTATAATGTAAAAAAAAGGAACTTACCTGCCGTGGCTGCCTCCTCCTCGCCAAGGCTGCTCGCCTTCCTCGTCCTCGCTGTCCTTCTTCTTTGATAATCTCTATGTTGTATGTCTTATCAAAGAAGAAGGACAGCGAGGACGAGGAAGGAGAGCAGCCATGACGAGGAGGAGGCAGCCACAGCAGGTAAGTGCCTGTTTTTTACATTAAATTACTTTGGAAGGGGGGAGGGAGCGGAGTTTCACAGAGGTTTTTCCAACTCTGTGGAACTCCGCGTAGAGGCACTACGCTTGCTCTGCCCACCCTTAGTGTATTGCACAGCTGCAGTATGGAAGTGAGGTCTGGGGGTATGTTAAGTTGGATCACATTCAAACCATGGACAATAATTTCTTGCGTAAGTTGATCCAGGTCCCCCACTCAACCCCAGCATTTTCTGTACATGAGGAACTGGG
The DNA here is from genome assembly GCA_963921515.1 of Calotriton arnoldi. Classification (NCBI taxonomy): domain Eukaryota; kingdom Metazoa; phylum Chordata; class Amphibia; order Caudata; family Salamandridae; genus Calotriton; species Calotriton arnoldi. The sequence goes on from CAWUFW010005593.1 coordinate 1,208,147, forward strand.
TCTTGATTATGTCTCAGATTTGATAGCTCTAAGCCTGCAGGGCGGAGCTGAAGTTAAGTTGTTTGATTCTTGAGCACTGCATGGCGTTGGATCGGGTATCTAGCATACTGTTGATTGTGCATGTTAAGGCGGCCTTGTTTCCTATAGTAGTAAGTAGTAAATTTATTATGCATGATTAATTAAAACCATTGCATACAGTACATTGACGATAAAATCAAAGAACATTGCACTAATACAAGAATTACAAAGTTTAAAATAAATTACTTTGTTTTATGCATAAAAGCTTAAAATTGATCTCGGAGGTACTTGCATCACTAACACAGTTAATGCTCAGTCTGTTAAAAGTCAGTTTGATAAGAGCTATCTGTTTAAGCTGACGAGATGTTCCCGTACGACAAGTAACGGCTACCTGTTACCCCTGATTGTGACGTCCTGATGCCATTATAAAAAGCCATTGTGTTGCATTACGGGGCTGGCTCAAATCGTGCCCAAAACCATTGTACGAGGCTAGATCTTAACTGCTGAGAATAGATTTTTTCAGTCTCAATGCTGTTAAGTCAAAAGATTTTGTAAGGCGGCAGTTTAGCTGTACTAAAGTTGGATTAAAGCACAGCATCACCGCCTGCCTACAGGACCTTACTCCGTACTGGTTAAAGAGTGGTTTTAACAAAGTTTTCCGTATGTCCTTTAGCTTGTTACAGATACATATGATGTGAATGAGATTCTCCATGTCGCAAGCGCACAGACGGCATGGCTGGTCTCCTCCTCTTCTTTCCCAAGGCGGTAAGAACGGATTGATTGAACCAACTCCCAAACGGAGTCTTAATAATTTTTCCTTAGTCACAATCTTAGTTCCGGCCATGAGATAGGGCTGGGGTTTAAGGACATCATAATTATTGACAACCCAGCCATGAGCTCATTTGGATAATGCTTTCTTGTCCTCTATGGCTGATGTTAGTCTTGTTGACTTTGTTACTAATTTTTTTAAAACCGAGTGGCCCATTGAGGTGTTCCAGGCGTCTGTCAGACCTAGAGTGTAAATAGATTCCTGAAGGTACACGTTGGCTGGCAGTTTTCCAGTGCGGGACAGCTCAACCCAGAGATGATTATTCAAGGACCCTGTATCAGCAGCTCTAATTTTATGCCAGATTTTTACAAAGGCTCCTTTTCTTTCATCGACTGGTTTTGGAGGCCAAATTCCAGCCTAATTTGGGCCAGTGAAACATATTTGGGAAGCTGGAAAATCGCTCAGTACGAGGTTGCTATTACGCTATCGAGTATTGCTGCGTCTCTTCCAGTCAGAGATTCACTCCCATAGGTGATCGTAGGCTGTAATTTAGCTCGCAGGACTTTTAAAAAGGGTTCAAGTGTTAGGTCTGGCAGCAACTTCTTCAATAGGTAAGCCAGACATTTTTACCAACCCTACCCCACTCTCCATCCAGGAAGTGGGGAGTGTTAAAAGGTTGTTCTTGGAATGCTCCCGTTTGGAGAGAGAATGTTTAGAACTCCAGAAGCCTTCTGTTAGGGGTCACATGCTTTTAAAAACTGTGTAGAGGATGAAACCGTATTTGGGTTTGGTTTGATCACAGCATGACAGGTTTTTATTGGCCAGGTTTAGGTTTAATCAATTGCATTACATGCTGTCGTCCCCATGTGGGTGGGTTTGGGCAGAGGGAAGGGCACCCTGTGGCTCTGACAATTTGTCTCCGCATGATACGCTCCATTTTATAATGTTGTGCCCTTACTTCAGCTGGCCTAGGAAGCATTTTTTAATCCCCTTGCTCGAATCAATGAATTTTAAACAAGTTAGGCCTGCCCTGATGTATCTTCAGATGCTTCCCTCCGAACAGGTGATTTTTTCGGTTTTATCTTTTTTGCAAGCTTTTTGGGTGTCCAAGAAGTCGAGACCAGATTAATTGTATTAATTGTTTTAATGTCATTGTTTTTAAGAGCAATTTTATTGTCTATTTTTATTTATGAAAATAACATTACTGACATTTGACTTTGATTTATTTATGGTAATTTTGTTTACTGAATAAAGATTTATTTAATTGAATTGACTTGAACTAGTGATGTCTTTTGACTGTGAGCTATGAATACGTTCCAGCTTTTGCTAATTTCCATTGCTTGAGTGTTAAGGTTCCATGCCTATGCATTCCTATTCTCTCATCAGAGCCCTTCATTTGGGATTCTGAAAGTTACACCTTCCCTTGCCTCATGAAGAACTTGCACTCTATGCTTAAAAGCCCTATTAATTTAGATAATGGATTTTTCTTTATGGAACACACTTGCTGCAGTTTCTCTGTTATATTTGTAATACTTACTAATGTGGTATTTTATCTTGATTTGAAATATCCACTAATAGATTGATTCGACAACCAAATTTAATACTTACTAAATAAATAATTTCACTTGAATTAAATTGTAAATAAAACCATTTAAATTCACACCAAATCTGTTTATCGATTCCTTGAAGCCCCAATTGGATTTCACTGCTAATGGTGTTTAATGTAAATGGTTGCTCCCTTCCCTATCATCTTTCCTCGTCAACTAACAAAGTTCCATAAGACCAATTGTGGGGTATTTAATGATTATGCTAGACAATTGAGATACTAGAATCTCCAAATCGGCCCCTCCTTTGTTTCATTCTCTTTTGTAGCTCAGCTAGGTGTCAGACTTGCCTTTTCTTCTTTGATTATGGAGTTCCCTGGTCACACTTAGGGCCTCCACATCTACTTGCCACATTGGGGCAATGTGGGGAGCCCATTCCCACACTGCCTGACCTGCTTTCCACCGGGCGTGTACTATGCCAGTGTGGGAGCCAGCATGTCTATTTCCCCACTTTGTCCTCATTAGTGGGCTGCTGCCTTGTGCTGACCTCCCCACTCCACCCAGACATGGCCGTAAGGAGCAGGAGGCAGCACCATGAGTTATCATAACCCGGTCTGCCTGTGCTGTATGTTCCCCATTGTCATCACTATTTTCCAATTAGGCAGGTGGCATGTACTCTGCTATATACTTTATTTTGCATGCTTTGCTGAGAGTTTAATTTAAAATGTATGTAATACACCTTGGTGTGCGTGTAATGTAAACAAGTCTGTTTAATGAAGTACAAGTGCTTGGTATTTTTGTTAAAACAACATTTACTGCTGAGCAATCAGTTAAAGGCCACCATTTCTTACTGTCCTTATTTCCTACTAGAATGTGTGGTATTTTTGTTTGTTTAGCATCTTGTGACTAATCATACACTGCTGAGCAATTAAACATCTCTATTTCCTCCTACCCTTGTTTCCTGCTGGAGTGACTGGTATTTTGTATTTGTTTGTCCACTGACTGCAGACTAATGAAAGGCCTCTGTTTCCTGCCCATGGTTCCTGCTAGAGACTGTCTTCTGATTGGCAGGTAGCTTTTTCTGCATGCATGACGGGCTATAAATATCAATTTCACAGTGTGGCCATCTGCCTGACTTCATCAATCCATTGGAAGAGAGAGCTGTGTATTCCACCAGCACCACCTGTAGGTTCCGAGCCCACTGCCTGCAACATTAGCTTCCCAGACACTGTCACCTTGAAGATGGGGGCTTGGATCCTCTTTTAGAATCCCGTACCTTTGAGACGACTTTCAATAACCTTGAACCCTGGAGGTAGATTGTTCAGCCATTGTCACCTCACCACCCTAATATTGACTATGATCATCATTTTCTCACTGCCACTCAATGCTCCAGCTACTTCTGCAAATTAAACGGGGGACAGCGTGTTAGTGCACTAGCCGGGCGCCTCTTGTTTTTGATTTCCCCTTTCTTCAAGAACATCCTTATAATGTGAATTTAAATGAGGAAGTTTTAGCAGAAGAAAAAGAAAAAAGGACAAATTGTGTGAGTTGGGTAAAGTAACACAAAGTAAAAACAGTTAATAGGATCATTAACATCAGTGAAGAAACTCAAAATAGGCACTTAGAATTAAGCTCAGGGGTCAGTGTTCAAACGACCCCCAATTGGACTTAGATATCTTTCAGCAGTTCTTGTTTACTAATTTCTCACGGATTCACACTCAAACAATTCTCTAAATGAACCTTTTTTCCAAAAAGAGCAATTATTGACCTAAGTCTAATTTGACCATACAAAGAGTAGAAGGGTAAACTGGATGGTGATCTCCACAAGTGTGTTTAGAGATTGGAGAGGTAAGCCACACATAACAAGGGGGCAAGATAAGCATGTTCAAACTGACTGTAAAGTATTCATGTGTGGTTGCCTAAAGTGATTGTGTTTTTTGTCCCTGAGTAACTCTCCTGGCAGAAGAAGTGTTCCTTTCCACTGGAAAGTGAAGGGTCCTGCACAAAAGGAACAACACACACCTATCATTCTTTCCACAGGTGCTGCAGGCCCACCAGAACCATCTCTCTCTCTCTCTCTCTCTCTCTCTCGCTCTCTCTTTCTCTCTCTCTCTCTTTCTCTCTCTCTCTCTTTCTCTCAACCCCACCTTACCCCCAGAGTTAGTCATTGGTGCCAGTCATCTTCTCTCCCGATACTAAGCAGCAGTTGATGGAAGATCTTAGCTCCCAACAAATTCCTGGGAATTCAGGTGAGTGGCCCTTGGTGCGACACTAATGAGAGCAGTGGTGCTCACTCTCCCCCTCACATCGGGGCCCATGGATTGGGTACAGGAACCCATGCTGTGTTGTACCAGGCATCGGGGATGGGTTCCCTGGGGCCAAATGTAAGTCTGGGGATAGAGCCTCACCAATGCCCCCTCCACAGGCACATTAAATAAATAAAGTGGAGCATTGAATCGACCCCTGGCCTTTGGCCCACCTCAATGGTAATTTCCTGAATATACAGTGGTGCGCCTCATGCTTGTTTCTTTGCCATTTGGCATGTGTAAATGGGCATATCTTCAAAAGGTGCAATGGTGCAGAACGTGGGCCCATATAGCCGATCTTCATGATCTTTGGCTCATTTAGTACCTGGTCAAGAGGTCTAGCTACCTGGCGCATTTTAACAGGCTTTCTTGTCCTCTAAAAGGAGACACTTTGAGGAGGAGCTCGATTCACTGGCTCTCTGCACCAGCCTTCTCATCTGCTTTGTTTCCCACAGGCCTCATGGCCTCCTGGCTGACTATCAGGGCACCTGAGTCGCAGTGGAGTTCACCAAACTTGCCCTGAGGGGGCATAAGGGGGCCAGTGTCACTGCCCATGGAAGTTCCATCGAGTCCTGGGGGTCAGCTGTAGGCAAAGCCCTTGGTCCATCAGGGGCATCAGGTTGCTTGACCTTCCAGCTGTCCATGATTCTTGTGTTACCACTGTCCAGGGTTTTGCCCTCTATCCCTCCCTTTTGTAGGGGTTTATAAATGTGGGCAGAAAGTTCATTATACCGGCCCTCCTGGCCTCTAAAATGACACACTTTAAAAGGAGCTGTTTTCACTGGCTCACTCCTCAAGTCTTCTCCTTTGCTTTGCTCTCCCCATGCCCCATGGGCTCCTGGCTAGCATGCAGGGCAGATCAGGGTTAATGAAACCCAAATCTTTCTGTAACTGGTCCTCAGGGGGCATAAGGGGGCCAACATCACTAGCCCTGTAGCGATCCATGTAGTCCTGGGGTTCATCTAAAGGCAGAATCCATACTCCATCAGGAGCATCAGGTGGCTTATCTTTCCAGCTGTCCATGATTCTGGTGTAGCCGCCATCCAGGTCCAGGGTCTTGCTCTCTTGTTCAGGGATTTTGTAAGTGTGGGTGGAAATTTCTAAATGCCAGGTATCCCAGGCCAATTCTGGGATGCCATATCATCTCACCACCCCTATCCCAACCCTTCTGCCCTTCTTCCCTTGATCAGAGCTCCCTGTACAAGCCCAGATTGTTGGTTATGATAATGGGAAAATCCTCCCTGATGGTCACTCCAAACCAGTTCAGTTCTGGGACAGCCTTCCCACTGGTTTTGGAGCCAAGTCGGCTAGACTGACAAAAGAAGTGGGCAGGCCTGGTGACAGGTTCATCTGCATTTGACAGGGTAGGCCCCTTTAAAATGTAACTAGTCTTTGGTCAGGGCCCCCAGGCCATTCTACTGAAGGACGAAAAATACCTACACACACCAAAGCCCTTTCTCCACTCTCTGGGAGCAGTCCACATTTCACCACAGGGAAGCCATCCACCTGCTAGGTGACAGTTGAATGCTTACAAGCTTTTTATAAAAAAAATCCTTTTTAAAATTGTCTTTTGCTTAATAGAAAGAATTCAATTTTACCATTAATTTGGGTTTTGAATAACTATAAAAATGAGTCCCTGAATTATTTCTCTAGCTGCTATCAATCTAAATTCAGCGTTTATTAAATGCAACAATGTATCACACAGTTTCCTGTGAAAGCGGCCAGCCTTGCTATAGTGAAAATAGCTTTAGTAAATATTTCACTGTAAGGACATGTTTGACATTACCTGTTATATGCACGACTTTTAAATACAATGCACCCTGCCTTTATGGGCAATACGTCCTACTTAGGGGTGACTTATTCATATTTAAAAGGAAGGTTTAAGCCTGTCAAAAGGGGTTATTGCACTAGGTCGAGTTTACAAATATGTTACCTGTGTGCAGCTACCAGGTTGCGGAAGATGGTGGTCTCTCATGTGCAGCTTGCAGATGTGCACACACATGTGTGCACACATATTCATGTGTAAGCCACCCAGTCCCCCTCACCATAACTGCATCATAGCAGCCTTGTCTAAAAAGGCGGACACTGGCAGTAAACACGCTCAGCCCAATTATTTGATTTGCATGACTCATAAAATAACAACTCCATAATATTTGTCGGCAGCTGATGTACTGGAAGTTTCTCTCAAAGTAGGGGAGAGACATTTTTGGTTGTAGGAGTGGTGATTTCCAGTCCTTCATCAACAAATTTAGTAGATAAATATGATGAAAATTGCAAAGGCGGATTGAAGCTGAAAAATGCAGCATTTAATGGGGAGCTGAAAAATGTGGATATTTTACGGCCAATTCCTAATGTTTCATCAAGTATACTGTCTCTGATTATCCCAAGGGGACTTTGCCAGTGTGACAATCACTACAACGCTGGAGGAGGCAGATGAAGTGAGACTTGTGGGGTGTCAAGGCACAGCTGTACCAAATAGAGTGTCAATTTCAGGCCAGCTTGAAGAATTTATATGATGTTCTTGGTGGACATGCGCTGTAGGGTCACAAATTCCGCCACGCATTCATTACTCACTGAAGGTCTGCTTTGTTTCTTTAAGGTGTAACTCAGGACCAAACTTTAGTTTACTCTTCCCCGACCACCTAGGGCCACAAATTCTCCACTAACTACACCCACCTCCACAGTGGCATGCATACCAATAAAACTCAACTCTGGCAGAACATACCCAGCCATATCAATACCCCACTCTCTTATCCTGGTCGATAATTTCCTCTGCATGTACCCCGCTGATTAGATTGCAGCAGCACTGCCTTTACCTACACTGAGGACCTTACTCATTATATGATTTTTCATGACAGAGATAAGCGTTTGACCAAAAATACAATTTTTATGCCTGTCAGGAATTCACAAAGTGAATCCTGTTTGCGACTGCTTATTTCTACACCAGGAGCGTAGCAGTAATAATGTAGTAGTAAACCCCACTCAAGGGGTGGGAAGTTGGCATTCCAATGTATAGTTTGCCTGGGAAAGATTGGGAATGCCAATATATATCTATTTTTGTGAGTATTCCCATTCTCCCCGTTGACCCTCTTCCATCCTGGAAATGGTCAGGGATTTACTCTAGTCAAGGAATGAGTAAATCCATATCGAGGGTGGGAAGCGAGAAATGGATCTTCCCACATTTGCTGGAGGTGTAAGGGAAAAGTTTTCTCCACAGGGAACAGTGTTTTCCTCATGGAAAGAAAAACAACTGGAACTGGGGGTTCCATTTCACCTGTACGAAGTTCTACATTATGTAGACCTCCACACAGGGGAAATAGGATCCCTTTAAAAAAGTCACATGATAATTCAAGTAGTAAACCTGGAACACCTATGTCTAGCACAGCTTTCTAGGTGTACTACAGGGAAAGTTTTCATATAGCAAAACAAAGTAGGAGTATGTTCAGGTGCGGGTCTAAATCTCTGTCTGTACTTTGATGGTTTGTTTGTTGAATATGATCTTTAGTCTTCATTTTTGCAGCACGAGCACAACTGCATTTACTTACACTTACATAAGAAACACTTCTGACTCTCATACACAATGCCTCTCTCCAGACCATATATCACGGTACTCTCACATACCACTAGTTCTCTCTATATATAGGTTAGGAATTGCTGAGGCCCAGTCACCAAACTCTTCAAGTGCCATAGATACACCTGCTCTGTGTGTCAAACAGGAACCCTTATACTTGCACTGTCCCTGCCAGCTTCCTTCCCTGCCTCCACCCACTTTCTGCCATCACAGCTATACCCTTCCTTTGGAAGATTACACTACGTGTGATAGCAAAAAATCTCTTCTGGTGAAAATACACAATCTTGTTCAATCAGGACAAGTCTGACAGTGAAAAGAATTCCTGCCATTAGGTATTATTGATTGTATTGATTTGAAAGGAATTGTCTTCAAACCTGCAGGAAACATTTCTTTCATATCTGGTGGCCATATTTGTGGAACCAATCTAGCAGAGATGCATAGAGCAGCCACCATTGCCATGGCGTGTGTCAAGAGAAAATGCCCATGTCCCACCATTATCCTGCTCAACAACCCTCTGCTATTCCTCTGTTCCATACACTAGGCATTTTATTTATTTATTTTATTGTAAATATTAAAAAAACATGAAATTACCAGAGAAGTTGTCCTGGTTCTAGATATACATACTCCTAGAGTATACGAAACATACTAATTAGTAAAAAGTTAGGTTTTCAGAGAATTCCAACATGTCAAATGAATGGGTATGGAGAATACAATTCAAGTGTTTAGTAGGCAGCCAATTCTGGTCTTTTTGTCTTAGGCACTTTGAATAATCTGGCTGTGGAGAAGCAGAGAGCCCCAGCAACTGCAAAGTTGTATTGAACAGGGATGGGTTATTTCCTTTCCTTATTTGTGGCGTGTACAGAGAAGTATGAAAATATCCTGTTTGGCCTTTGGAAGCCAATTAAATTTTAGGGAGATGGCTAGAAATGGAGGCTGATCAAGTTGGACTCTCTAACAAGCATGCTGTCACATTCTGGACAATTACAAGATGGTGAATGAGTTAGTTTGGGAGTTCAAGGTGAATATCATTGCAGCAAACCATGTACGAATCAAAAGATAGAAGGAAGAGGGAAACAGAGGTTGTAACTCACCCTCCTCATATACAGTGTCACAGATGAGAGAATCAACCTTGAGTCATCTTGGGTGGGCCCACTGAGTATAGGGGAAAGACCATTTTCTGAAAGGAATTCTCACTCACTGAATGTTATCCAGTGATATGCTTCATCATCAAGTTCTTCCTGACCCTCTGAGGATGTGGGCATGCTGCATGCTCTCTCCTTACAAAGGTGAACTTTTTAAGAAAAAAGGGTGTGGGATCTTCATGAGGTAATCGTTAAAATTGCCAAGGGGATGCCCAAATAAGTATTTCTTCATGGGTCCATCTGACAAGGTTACAATCTAGGAAACATGGGCTAGTTAGAATTACTATCATTCCTTGGCCCTTAAGTGTGATCAACTAGTTTCTGCCTCATACTTCATTCCAATGGCTTTCATCAGGATCAGAATGTCCCTATTAATACCCTTTTGGGAAAGGGTGGCTGGTTAATTATTTAATCAAATCAATTTAAAACTAAAATCATAAAAGCATGCAGACACAATATATCAGGTTTAAACAAATGAAAAAACTAAAATACAAGAAAAAATTTAACAAGTGAGAACAATGCAAAATGATATCAATTCATTTAGAGTAACAGTGTCATTACAAATATACAGTAGTTTCCTATGGTTAATCACTGACAATAATTAGGTAGACATAGTACAACAAATCAACGGCATCGGTAATTATTGAAAAACAAATATGCAGGACGACATTGTGCAAATGTATATTCACACAGACAGGGTAATAATATACTCTTTCTCATGTTTTTATAAAATTTACAAAGAAAGGCAATGTGCATGTTACTTTGATCTGACAAATTGTCAAAAGAGGATTTAACAAGTATCTTAGACCAATCATTTACAGAAGGAAAAATGATCAACTGGTGGAATATATCCAACCAGAAACATGTTAAAATGAACCTATGACTGGCCTTCTACAGAAAGTTAAGATATGGTTATATGCCCTAAGTAACCAGCATCATTTGATTTTTGATCACACTGGGTTTAATGAGCTCTGTGGTCAGTCTAAGGTCCTCAAGCAAGAATAAACAAGCCTGTTTCCAATCTTTTCTGCTAGTTTGCACCAGTGCATCGGGGGAGTTAAAATACTCTGGGTGTCCCAGATCAGAACATAACTTTTAATATAATTCAGCCAGGGGATTTGTAAAAAGAAAGATGGTTTAAAGCAATCCATAATAACATCGCAACTAAGTATAGTATCATTTAACACTGAGATTGAGAGGCAACACATAGATTAACATAACACATGCAACATCGAGTTCATTAACAATAACAATTCCATAATTATGGACAAATATTCTCAAAGAGATTTTTCTGATCTTGTGATTGTTACATATATATGCAACCGACGTGTTTTACCCTAGACAAGGGCTTCTTCAGGGTTGCAAAATGAATAAAAAAACAAAAACTAGTACACAGATTACAAATTAATATACAAATACCAAGACATGTATTTTTACAATGATTAAAAATATGTATGTCTGACCATGACCAAAAAACATACAACATGAATAAACTGATCAAGACCTATGTGCAGTAAACAACAAGAGAAGAACAAAAACAAAATTTATTTTCTATCTCTCTTTCTTGAGAAACATGAGTATACATTGAGAACAGCCATGATAATCGCACCCAAAGTGCATTCCTCCCCTCAAAAGATATATTTCTCCATAGAATTAGATAATACAAACAGAGCAAAAGGACACACTAGAAATTCAAAGAAGTCGAACAACAGAGGTATATTGCTTATCCAGACCCCATGCGTATTCATCTAGAAAAAAAACCCCAAACTAAAGCAACCCCAGGTGCATTTCTACCCTTTTCCATTTTATTATAGTGAAATCTATCACACAGGAGATATAAGTGTAATGAGGGAAAGAAAAAAAGGGGGAAGAAAAAGTTACAATGAGCAACCAAAAGTGAATTGATTAAGAGAGAACATCAGTGCACACATACGTGATCACATTTTAATTTTTGGAAGTAGGGTTTCCAAGCTGATCTAGAAGCCACGCAAAAAAAATCTGCAAACCCACAAGTACGTACAGTTGTGCTAACCTGTCTGGAGAACGACTCCCAAAATTGCTCACCTTTCCAAATTCTAATGTTGAAGAAAAGCTGTAACTGCGTAGCGAGTCCTACCAAGGTTCGGATATATTCACTACGCACTATAAGACAACAATATACTAGGTTGTAGTATTCTAATACCAATGTCATATAGCAATAAACACATGACTTCAGATTGGTGTCATTTTATTCCACAAGTGAGCTGTGCATGCTGCGCAACCAAGGGCTGCCAATAAAACACAAGCCAGTGTCTGAAAATCCACATCGTGTGCCAAGACCGATGCTAGTTCCTCTCCCATACATATGGTGCCAGCCATCCAAGAGGAACCCTAGAGTGATAAGCCAAGTAGCATTGATCACTATCTGACCAACAGAGTGAAATAACATAAAAAAAGAGAGAATAAGATGTGGGATAGGATGCTTGGGTGGCTCATTATACTAATATATTTGGATCAGTTCTAGAAAGGGAATATTTAACTGACAACATTTTAACTAATGACATGTGTACCCCCATTGTCTTCTCTATGGTAGAGGTAAAATGAGGTCTGATGCAATGCAGTAGCACTAAAGCCCCAGGCCCAGATGGGGCTCCGATCGATTTTTTTTGATAAACCGGATCTCTGGATCATGTTCTTGACAAACGTTTTTAATGCAATCCCTATAGTGGGTCCCCCTGCCTCATGGAAAAATAAAATTATTGTACCAATACATAAGTAAGGGGATAAATCATTGCCCAAAAACTATAGGCCCATTTCACTCCTGGATAGAGCAGTCAAATTAATGGGACATCTGTTATTAAACAGACTAGAGGATTGGGCTACTGATTAACACCGGTTCAATATGGTTTTAAAAAAGGGATGGGGACTTTGGATCAGTGCTTAAATTTGAATCTAATTATAGCCAAGTATACCCAGGTTAAAGAAGGAAATATGTTTATGGCGTTTATGGATCTCTCTGCAGCTTTTGATTCTGTCTCAAATAGCAAATTATGGAGTATCATGAAAGACATGGGTGTGGATGAAACTATAATATCTTTCACTCGTCAATTATATTCCCTGTCTTCTGCGTGCGTTAGAATGGTAGTCAGGGGGAATGTACTAGATCATTCCCTATTCTTAGGGGTGTCAGGCAGGGGTGTGTGCTAGCCCCCTTTCTGTTTTCACTCTATACTAACGGTGTAGAATCAGCAGTGGATCACTCTGTAATTGACGTCCCCATGGTAAATAAAAAACGGATCCCCATATTGCTATATGCAGATGACGCCGTATTGATAGGCAGGACTGGATTAGCACTGCAAAAGCTTATTAATAATTATGTGTCCTATATGGCTTCATTGGATCTCCAGATTAATGAATCAAAAACCTATATTTTAATTGTGGGGAAACTACCAAGAAGATCACCCTCCTTTTATATTGCTTCACGGAGAGTTGAAATTACCAAGACTTTTTTATACCTGGGTGTACTTTTTAATAGTTTGGGAACGTGGCTAAATATGATAGCGAATAGATGTGATGCACTAGAAAGGAGCATTATGGCCATATTTTCCTTCATGAAAAAACTGGGTACAAAGCTATTGGAACCAATTAAAAAGATTCACTCTGCTAAAGCTATCGCTTCAGCCACATATGGAGCAGGGATTTGGGGGTATAACGAAGGCGAATGCATTACAATGGAAAGAAGGTGGCTTTTAAAAAAAAATACTTTTCCTCCCTAAAAGCTGTCCGAATTATACTATGCATCAAGAGTTGAATGTCCCATATATTTCAGATTTAATATTCCTTGCCCCGGTTCTACTTTGGCACTCAATTTGTCGGATGGACACGGTGGGACTAACCCAAAATATTATTAGGGATTGTTTAACCCTCAAACAGGTGCAAACGGTACCATGGCTCCAATATGTAAAAGAAACATTGTCAACATTGGGTTTTGATTCTCTATATATTGACCCACTCAACTGCCAGAAAATTCTCAAAGCTGAAATTAAATCTCGCTCCAAAACTTTTAGGGAAAACAAAAGACTTGCACATAACCGTAAAAAAACCTTGGTAGCACTATATCTGGGACTTCCCACTATCCCTGATGAAGCAAACTCATATCTGGCTTTTGTGACAAACATCCACCACAGATATGTATTGGTGCGATTTAAATTAAATCTCAATCCGCGCATGCTGGGTTTTCCTGCGGGAGTTTACTCAATTAATGAACTGCCAGTTTGTCCTTGCAATGGAATCTCCCCTCAATCTAACCTTCATTATATATTTTTCTGTAAATGTTATATTTATGAATGTAAAAAGTATATCCGTCCCCTATTCCAGAAATATGCATTTGTACAATGTCGCCTAGCGCTGTCTTTTCTCCAAATGCTTCCTGACCCTTATGTAAGTTTTTCTCTTGCATCCTATTTATGCCTGGTTTTAGCAAATAGAAGATCGATTGTCTTATAGTCTGCACTTTAATTGACTTCAGTACTATTTTGCACATTATATTATATACTGGATGAATTTAGTATGTTTTAACAGAGTGTTTTTAGCTTCATTTTTTAGATGGTTTCTATCTGTATTTATTCATTTCAAATGCATTGGAAATGTAATAAATTATTGAATATGTATTTTATGATCTTTTGTACTTTTATGATAAGATTGCCTAGGATCGAATATTAATAATTGAAGTGAATTGAATTGAGAGAATAAGTTGGAGTAAGTTCAGGGTAGAGAGATCTGTATGATTTCAACCTGAGATTTGGGAAGTCTGCCACAATATTCAGATCGAATATTTAAAATCAATACAGTCAAATGTTTTTGTTCACGAAATATAAATTCCAGCACTAAAAAGTACTTCATGTAAACAAAAAAGAAGAAAGCAACAACATAAGCTATCCAGATAAGGTACTGGCTGTCAAAAAATACCTCATTGTCATGATTGAAAATGTCAATTTTTATCTTGTAAAGGGACCTCATGGATAATTTGGTGCATCATCCATTAGCTATCCATTATGTTAGGAAAACTCTTAAAAGAAGGTAGATCTTGTGCTCACAATTATGTAGGTTGTATAAATTAATGCGCCAACAGTTACTGTACTTTCCAATCCTCTGAGCGAAAGCCAAATTATGGATTCAAACAGACAAACACCTGTTCTCCCAAAAGGTCGACATTTATAAGTCAACCTTATCATAATTCTCCTGTAAAAAAGAAATAAGTAAAAGCAAGCCTGACACCTACTCGGTGAGTGATACGACAATACCCAGTCAAATGTAGTGTTTAATTGTCACATAAAGCACGTATATGCATAATAGCAAAAAAAGTTCACCGTTATCCTGATATTTAGTGGAAATGGTGAACAATATACTGACCAGTACCATAGCCAATACACAGACATAAGGAAGCATAAGAAATCATCGGTGTGACAGAAAAACTTCCCCCTATCTATATGGGATCCTCTACAAAAATGAGATACTAGTACAAACATATAAAAGTATAAAGTATACAATTCTTGAGATCTAAACACCTACATCTGTTTGGCAGCGCCGTCTGGCCTGCCTTGTCTGTGTTTATGCGTGCTGTTAAGTAACGACGCGGAAAGCGTGGGTGAAATTTCCAGGCTTTATTCAGGTAACAGATGCACCCACGACCGGAGCCGTCCAGCTGCAGAGAATGCCATGCCGAGAGTGGTGTAGCTAAGGTTCTCAGCAACGCAGCGGCCGCGCTCGAGAATGCGGGTAGAATATAAAGATAAACATTACAACCACGCGAGGAAATCAATACATTGCACATAAATCATTACATTGCGCTTACAACATCTTCCCCCCTAGGAAGAAAGGGAAAAATGAAAGAGCATTACATACAAGCATTGGTGTGGTGCAACGGTGGGGTTGCATAAATAAATTGCATGTGTACAATAAAATTGTGTCGGCTGTTATTCCAAAGTGAAATCTCGTAACCTACAAGAAATTTGTTTCAGGCGTGTGGACCTTTTAAGGCATGCTTCAGGTGACACGTCGTGATTAATGACTTGTGGTTGGGCGGCATGTGTGGTAATTGGTGCAGAAATAGAGCTGGAGCTACACTCTTTTTCATGAGGTAAGTCAAACCAGTCACAATTATCATTTTCTGTGGTGGAGTGCCTACTTAAAACGTCAGCCTGAAAGGGAGATACTTTGACAAGAGCCCTTTTGTTACACCATCCCTTGTTGTCAAGAAGAGTGGAACCCTTGCCCACTTGTACTACCAAGGTTGGCTAAGAGAATTTGGAAATGCCTTTGGCCACTTTTCTAGGGTTTTTAATGAGAACCCAATCCCCTTTTTGCAAAGGTTGGTGAACGGAATGTTTCCCGGTGTCAAATCGTGCTTTCATAGAGTCTTGTTTGGCCTTTACCAGTTCTTGCAGTAAGGTGGCATCAAGGGTGTGGTTGGAATTTTGCTTGTTTTTCTGAAGCAACCAGCTGGGATTCAAATGCGAGTGAACTCTTCTTTTCCTGAGAAGGGTGAATGGTGCAATGCCAGTGGTAGAGTGTGGGGTAGTGTTTTATGCCCACACCTTGTCGTATACAAAAGCCAAGGGGTCTTGTCTGGAGGAGATTGCAGTTTGTATTCCTTCCTTTATGATTCGATTGCCTCTTTCCACCAAACCATTAGAGGAAGGTGAATACAACGCAACCTTGATGTGGGAAATGTCATGCATTTTAAGGAAGGAACACATTTTTTGTGAGACAAAATGCGTTCCGTTGTCAGTCACGATAATTTTGGGAAAACCTTCGACATCAAATATGGTTTTCAAAAATTTGATGGCATTTTCTGTTGAGGCGCCATTACAGAAGCCATAGTAAAGCCACTTTGTGTAGTAGTCAACTAGTAAAATCAAATACTTATTTTCACTTGGTAACATGTCGTAGGGACCTGAAAAGTCTAATCCCACTTTATCCCATGGGCTCTCAGGAAGGGGAACGGGATATAGCGGGGTGGAAAGGGTTTTCCTGTGTTTGTCTGATAGGAGGCATTCTGTACAATTGTTAATCATTTTTCTGACATGTGCATCTAAAGAGGGCCACCAATAAAACTGTTTGATGCGTTGGCATGTCTTGGTAACACCCAAGTGACCTTGATGTGCTGAATGGATGATTGAGTTGCGCAAGGATTCAGGTGGGACAAACTAGTCATGGCGTAAAATCATGTCATTGACTAAGGATAGTTCATCAGATACATTTGCAAAAGCTCTTAATTCATGTGATAAAATTCTACGTTCTGGCCATTTGTTTACAATAAAATCCTTGACCTTTGAAAGTGTGACATCTGATTTGATGAGGGATACGTGTCCGTCCCAGTGTGCATGAAACGCTGAATCTGAGAGAATGGTGATAGGGGAACCTGAGTCCGCTTTAACTTGTAGGGCGACCGTACCAACTAATAGTTCACACCATGGTCCTTTAACTTTGCAAAGGTCAACTGAATCACACTCGATGGATAATAAAACATCATTGAGTTTATCAGAGCAGGATTCTAAGTTTTCGTTGAATTCAATGTTGTTGACTCTGGTAAACCTCTTGTCGCCTCTACATACAGCTTGGAAATGTCCTATTTTTTTGCAAGATGAACATCTTTTGCCAGAGGCGGGGCAATTAGGGAAATTTACGATGTGATTCTTTGACCCGCATCTGTAGCAAATGGTAGGTTTCTTAAAGGGTTGTCTAGTGGGCTTGTTGATAAGATTAACTGAACAAGAGGAAGAACATTCATCCAATGTATGAACATTAAGTTGTGAAGAGCTTTCTTGTAGAATTTTTGAAGAGATGGTTGCTCTTTCAATGCTTTTAGCGATATCTATAGTTTCTGTTAGAGAAGGATTTTGGAGCTTAATAATCGTTCTTGTATTTTTTAGAAAAACATGAGAAAATAAACTGATCTCTAATACAAGTATCTGTGCTTGCACCAAATTCGCATGTAGATGCCAGAATTCTAAGTTGGGCAATATAATCTTCCACACTTTCTTCTAAACTCTGCTTCCGTTTGAAGAAGTTGTGGCGTTCTAGTACGATGCTAGGTTCGTCAGAGTATTGTTTATTAAGGCGTGCAAGAGCCTCCTGATATGTGTCCCAATTATCACCAGAACCAGTGGGTGCGGGAAATATAGGAAGATTTTCGAAGACTTGTTGTGCAGCAACACCAAGGCAACCATATAAAATGGCAACTTTGCGAGATGGCGAATATTTTACGGCATAAATTGCTACAAGATACTTTTCAAAACCTTTCAGCCATTGTCGCCATTTGAGTACAGGTTTGCCTGGAGTTTGGAGAAAAGGAGCTGGTGTTTGAAATTGTTGGGCTGAGGCTATGATGGGTTGACAGTGTTACAGAAGCCTAGTAAGCCAGAAGAGGAAGGAAGAGTTTGTGCACCCACAAGTAGTATCTTGTATGTCGCTGTAAAGCAGTGGAAGAACGGAGATGAAAGGCGAGAAAGCGTGTCTATCGCTGATGAAGACACAGTAATGTAAAAATTTAAACAAGCGTGCCAGTCGCTGATGAGTAGAGTGATGGCAGGTTGTTTGTTATAAAAAAAAAAGTGCCTATCGCTGTGATGATGCAGTGACAAAATGACATGCAAAGCGTGCCTGTCGCTGTGATGAAGTGGTAGCAAAATGACAGGCATAGCGTGCCTGTTGCTGTGAGGATGAGCGAGAGGTTGGTAGGCAAAGTGGAGTTTAAAGAGTGCCTATCGCTGTTGTATAGGATAAAAACACGATAGGCAAAGTGTATGCGTAAGCGTGCCTGTCGCTGTAAACACAATGAAATTCCTTGATTTTCAATATGGCCGCCTGACGCTGTTGTCAAGGAAACGGTTGTGCGTCACTTTCGCTGGACGATGGGCTTGTTTTGAGGCTTAGTTGAAGCGTCAGCGCATTCTATGCGAAGATAGCAGAGGCGCGTGCAAGTGGATTCAAAGGACGCGCAGTGGAGACCCAGTGTTCGAAGGAGCCTAACTGCTGCGCAGCGATGAAAGTAAGCCAAAAAGTAAATAGATTGGTACAACCGTAAGTCCGATGATCTTGAGATCGCTGAGGGCAGATGCAGGCTCAATATGAAGATGAAGGGTAGCAAGTTGCTCCTTTGAAGTTCAGGTTGAGCTAGCCTCGCATAAGATTTTAGTGAGGCAGGAGGCTAGAGGCTGGATCTTGGCGGTGGGTGTGGAAAAAGTTGCCGCTCGTCGCCAAGTTGTTAAATAACGATGCGGAAAGCGTGGGTGAAATTTCCAGGCTTTATTCAGGTAACAGATGCACCCACAACCGGAGCCGTGCAGCTGCAGAGAATGCCACGCTGAGAGTGGCGTTGCTAAGGTTCTCAGCAACGGAGCGGCCGCGCTCGAGAATGCGGGTAGATACAAAGATAAACATTACAACCACGAGTCGCGTGGGGACACGTGACACGTGAGGAAATCAATACATTGCACATAAATCATTACATTGCGCTTACAACACGTGCCTAAACTCGTGCTAACCCGGAAGTCATTTAAAAAGGAGGCGTCCGGTCTGGTGTTCTGACAGCTAGACAGCATTCTTGGTAAATTGAGTGTGCGTTCCGTGATACCCGTATCTCCATATCTCGCAAACCCGGAAGTCATTCAAGGAGGAAGCAGCCAGTCTGTTATTTTGACAACTTGACCGCATTCTTGTTAAATGGAGTGTGCACTCCATTGCCCCGATTCCAGTAGCTCATAAACTGAAGTTGGGAAAGCAATCTTGAAAATGTAAAATGTGTACATACGCTAGAACAATTCATACATTTGTATGAAAATGAAAGGGCATGTTTTAACATAATCAAAACACGCCATGTGTATCATTATACTGCCTATTGACCGCCATAGTCCAGCGTTAGTCTTAATTGCATCTCGCCAAGATAATCCATTGAAAAGAGCGAGAAATTTAAAATATAATTTTTCGCAAACGTCCACGGATAGAGTGTAAAGGATTTAGTGTAATTTGATACATTAAGACACACCCGATGTGTCATCAAAAGATCGGTTTAAAGCCATGATCCATAATTAAGAACTCAACGCATTATGCCTGGGTGTACTAAACTTATGCTGAATGTGCTTTTTCACAGAGTGATAATATGTTAGTGGACAAGAAAGGAATATCCAAATGAAGCAAATACATATCAATTTCGACGGAGACACCAGAGTGGGCATAACTTGAAAACTCACACCACAGGTTTAGCGAATGTCATGCAAATAACAAGTATATTATAAGACACTTCAAAATGACTCTAAGAGGGTCATTACAGTGGCGGGCGGACCGCAACGGCAAACGGGACTGCCCGCAAGAGGTGCGGCGGTCCCGCCATGGGTATTAGGATGCCACTGCCACGGTGGCGGTGGCATTCCGTATTGTTCACATTGCGGCGGCCGGTGCTGTCAGCAGCACCCGCTGCAATGCGAAAAATGCATGTTGTGCATTTGAATGCACAATGTGACAGGCACCGCGCAGTGCCTGCCACCTTGTCCATGTGCTCCCCCACCCCACCAAAACCCTGGGGGCCCGCAACGGGCCCCCAGAAGCAAACACCACATGCCTTTCCATGGCGGCAACACCGCCATGGAAAGGCTGCTTTCCGCCACCATCCTAATATGGATGGCGGCGTCTTGCAGACACCGCCACCATGTTAGACCCCTTTTCCGCCTGGTCGACGATTTGACCGGCGGAAAAGCGGCGGACGGTCTTTCCGTCTGCCTGGGTCCCCACCGCCATCGTAATATGGCGGGAGAAATGTTAGGCAGGCGGACGAGAATGACGGGCGGATCTCCACCGCCATACGCCAGAAATCATAATGACCCTCTAAGTGAAGAATCAAATAAACTGCCTCACAGGCAAGGCACTAGGTGCGGGCGGAGAACTCCGCTCCGCCAGCGGAGTGTGCGGAGATATCCCTACTCCGCACTCCGCTGAGAACGCAGAGTAGGGGAAAAAACTTTTACTCCGCAGTGGAGCGGAGTTAGCCAGCCACCAATGCTAAATTGGCCCCCCGCCTCCACCCCCCATATAAAATATTAGTAACAAGTTAATTTAAAAGAAATAAGTCACTTACCTGTATTGCGTCATCCCCGGGCTGCCCTCCTCCTCGTCGCACATCTTGCATGAACTGCGCATGCGCACGCATGCACGCATGCGCATGTCTCACAAAGAAATGCGCATGCACGCGTGCGCGAATGCGCAGTTTGTGCAAGATGTACGCTACGAGGAGGAGGGCAGCCCGGGGACACCGCAATATGGGTAAGTGTCTTTTTATTTCTTTTAAATGTACTTGTTACTATTATTTTATTAGGAGGGGTGGAGGCAGGTGGTGGAGCAGAGCAGAGCGGAGTTCCACAGAGTTTTCCCCCAACTCCGTGGACCTCCGCCAGCTCCGCCCGGGGTTACAAGGCACTCTCTTAAAGACTTGTTAGATATTTTCTCATTTCTTCAAAGTAGAATCTACAGCACACAAAAGTGTACAGGCAGAGTGGTTGAGAAAACTGGCACACACCCTTCATTGAAAAAATCCTTAAAATCTACACTCCTAGGTCCATATCATTATTAAGGGTGATTTTAGAACCACCAACACACGAAGAAGGGAAACCCAGAGAAAAAGCAGAAAACAGGAAAGGACAGATCAGGTAATAGACAAGATTGATTTTTAAAGAACAGACCTTCCAAGGACATTCTACAAAAATAATGTAGCTCGTGATCCACATTCAGTCCCAGCTTTTGTATTCATAAATGTACAAATCCACCTTGCTTCTAGTTGTCTAAGGCGTTGTTCTCGATCCACACCCCTTTTATCTGGTAAGACTGAATCAATGCCATGGAATTTGAAATTTGACCCATTTTGGGTCTCGACTTGCATTTATGTGATACTAGAGAGTATGCAGTGTCTTGTTTGACACATACCCTACGATATGCCTGTATACATGTTTTAAGTTGACGAGGTATACTACCAACTTAAATATTGTCGCAAGCACAGATATCCCACATAACAGGGCTGGCAGTTGATGAAGTGGTCAATGGTATGTTTCCTTTTTACATTGTAACTAAATTACTCGATCTTGTTAAGTCCTAGATGGTATATATTACAGTCACCACATGTATAGAAGCCCAGGGTTCTTCTTAACCAGGTTTGTGATGCTGGTGCTCTGGGTAGTGTGTAACTAGGGCATAGTGTTTCTCTTATTGTCTTACTCCTCATGTAAGTGATTGAAGGTCTGTTTGTTATTAGATTGCCAACCCCTGGAACCCCTTTTACTAAGGCCCAGTGTTTTTAGCGTCTAAAACACATCCCGATTCAAATTTGAATACGTGGTTATAAATGACAGGTGATCTTTTGTCTCCAATTTATGTTTGTTGATCAAAGTGTCCCTACGATTGATCTTTTTGGCTTTCGTCACAGCTTGTTCTAAGACTTGCATCTTATATATCCTTTTTTCTAATCTTGCACTGGTCTGTTTTGCATGGTACTCAAAATTAGCCTCCTCACTGCAATTTCTACGTATTCTGAGTAGTTCCCCAAATGGAATGACCCTTTTGGTACAAGGGGGATGTGCACTGATAAAGTGCAGGATGCTTTACACAGCTGTTTCCTTCTGAAATAATGTACTTTGTACTGTATTGTTCAGGACATAGAACTCCACATCTAAAAACTGGACTCAAGTTTGGGACATGTTGAGTGTAAATGTCACATTGAAAGCATTATCATTCAAAAACTCAAAATAATCTCTCCTAAGCATCTCAGTTCCAGACCAGATAATGATCACATTGTCTATATAACTGCCCCAAAACGAGACATTTTTTGTCCATTTCGCAGCCGCCACTGACTATAAATGTGTGTGCTCCATCCACCCCATAAAGAGGTTTGCATACAATGGTTCAAATTTCGAACCCATGGCTGTGCTCTGGAGTTGTTGGTACCAGTCCTTGTCATAAAGAAAAAATTGTTAGACAAAATCAGATCCACCATTTCCAAAAACATTTCATTATGTTCCAGAAAGTTGGCCTTATGAGTCGATAAAAAGAAATCCACATCCTTGGCCACAAATTTCTTCTTTATGCATGTGTAAAGTGACTCGACATCTAGTGTTACTAACCACAATGATTCTTCCCAAGTTAGATCTTCAAACACATCCGTAGTATCTCTTACAAAGGATAGAAGATTTTCCACTAGGCGTTTTAGGAAGAAGTCAACAAACTGTGACAGATGTTCGGTCATGGATCATATCCCAGAGATAATCGGATGTCCCGGGGGGAAGTGTCCCTTCTTGTGTATGTTTGGTAGCAGGTACAGACAGGGGAATCTGGGACTGTCAATCAGGAGGAGCCTCTGTTCAGCATCTGGTAATAGTCCAGTCTTCTTCCAATGTACCAGGAAAAAGTAAAAGAGGCAAACGTTTTTTTATGACTATACTGGTAAGTGTAGTGATTCAGTTTTGCTAGATGCCACAATTGTTTCAGTCTGATTATAGACTTACTAGCACACCAGTACACTTTAAATTATCCAGACTAAAGATGAGCTTTGATGACAACAGAGAAGAACTGGCAAGAGATTTATTTAAATCCAATGGTACGACATGTAATACCTGCCCAATATGAGCATTACCAAGGAAGCCCTCAAAGCGAAATTTGTGAGCCTGGAAAGACCAAAAAAGAACAAACTTTCTAAATGGTGGGATGGGGTCACTCTAAAACGATATCTAGAGAATAAAAAGGTCCCTAGGGGATTGAGAATTCTAACATTAACCAACTTTGATGACTTGGATCCAGACCTTTTACATGAATGGGAAGAGAACTTACATAAATCCTCATTCACCAAGATGAGGATCCTTATACAACATGCAGAAAGGAAATGTCTAAAACTCAGGGATGATATCAAAGTCTTAGAAGAAGAGATCAAAATGCCTGATCTCAAGGAGGCCACAGAAAAGAACTACAGTAATCTTAGGGAGAAAATCGTTGCACATCAGACACAGGTCAAGGAGAGAAAAATGAACAAAATCACAAGGGATGACTGGCACTATGATAAGGGCAGAATCTTCACATTTGCCTGAAGATTTGATGATGTTAAAGTACCAAAACCTAACACCAGACTCCCATCAGAAATAGGCAGCATCTCCGGTGTCAATAGTAGCTCTGAGGAATCTTCGACTGAAGATCTGGGTCCAGGTGGAGGTAGTGATAATGAAGCCCAACCCAGTTGTTCTTAAACTTTTTTAGAAGAGGTTTTGAGGTACAGAATTGGAAATAAGAAACAGAGATTCACTGCAAAAAAAGGAGAGGGGGGAGGCAAAAGATCAGAAAGAAAAAATGGGGTTCTGACCAGGAACTAAAAGAAACAACTGAACACATAATGTCAACTAATCGCACACTGGGAGATGGGTCTACGCTACTAGATGGAACCAACGAGAACTTGGTGGTTAACTTGTCTGATTATACTTTAAATGCATATGAAACCAGGGTTTTTAATAAAGGACTTGGATTGTGCCCGGTATTTCATGGTACTTTTACAGAATTTCATATAGTTTTGTTTAAGTTTACTAGAAACGCCAAACTAAAATGCCATTTTGCTATCAATGATTATAGGGGTCTGACAGGAGTCCCTAGAGTTACACCATCAGATCTTTATGCAGCACAAATCAAAGATATTTCAACCCTACTATCTCTAGACACAGATAATGAGTCATCTACAGACAGTGGCGGCTCCTCCATAGGGGCGTGGGGGCATCGCCCCACTGCTTTCTCGCAGTGCGAGACGCTGAAACATAAAATGGTAAAACTACCATTTTATGTTTCTGCTTCTCGCACTGCGAGATAGCAGAAGTGCCTGGAGTGCCTGGTTGGGGGCGGGCGGGTGGGCGGTCCTGCTCGAGGGCAGGGCGGGGTGGCTTTCCCACTGTTGTGGGTACGGACTCTTTGGTCGGCCTGAGGGCCGACCAACCCAGTCATGCGCACACTCTCCCTTTTTCTCTATGTAGGCTGCTGCATGCAGCTTACATAGAGAAAATGGCCCGGCTGGGGCGCTCTCTGCTGCGCCTCACCAATCACAATGCTGTCATTGCAGCGTTGTGATTGGCTCAGGGGAGGGGAGGGAGGCTGCTTCCTGTTGGGAAAAGTTAAACGCAGGACCCGGCCACTGCCAGGAGCTGAGGCGGTGCGGGACTCAGGACCCGGTAAGGTAAGTTTTTATTTTTTTAATTATACCCCCCCTCTGTGACCCCTACCCGTGTGTCCCCTACCTGCGACTGCCATGTTCCACCGGCCCCGATTATGTGTGTGACCTGTAATCGCGATCACATACGTTGCTGCCACGTTATGTTGCATGTTATGTGGTGGGGTCCTTCTTTCTAATCCATGACTCGTTGCCACAGAAGTGTTGCAGTGGGGTGTAGGGCTCCACACCGCACCGTGCTGTTGTACTGTATTCTCGCTGGGATGTAGTATACTCAATGCACACGCAATATCCTGCTTTTAACTTTTCATATTTGAATTTTTTTCTGGAATTGTATTATTATGTCATGTTGATGTCACCTTATGTTAGGTGGTGCGCTGCAACTACCACTTAATTGAATTATTTTTTTATGCCTTGTTATGACTTTTTGCTTGACACATTCCACCTGTTACACCGCTTTAACCACAAGGTGTGGTATTGTAATAGTAATATATTCCTGTCGTACTGCGCTGTGCACTGTGCATTTCAGCCACTTCTAACACTGTGCCATGCATAATGCCCGTGCCACGCTTGGTTTTGTTATTACATGACAGTCTCCCGCCATTTTATCTCAGGCTGCAGTGTTATACAAGGTGTGCCGTTTTAAACCTTCTGCATGCTCGGCCGTGTTATAGTTTATACGTGCACCTTGCTCTATTTTACCACTTCCCATGTTTCAACTGGTACACTATTTAAGTCATACCTGTTTTTTGTATGATGGAGTAGTTTTGAAACAATACAATAAAGTTATGTCATGTTATCTGTGTATTTGAGCAAATGTATATATATATTTATTAGGTTATTGTCATCTATGTTAATTTATACTGTTCGTGCATTTGTTTGCTATTTTAATCATACGACGTATGTATAATCTTGTGTTATTGCACATTTATGACATATGTATGTCATGTAAAGTCATGCCATGCTGCAGAACATTTACATCACACGACGTAATTGTGTCATGTTCTGCTTCATATCACGTAATACGTTTGTGTTATGTTATCTTACGACGTATTTCATGTTGGTATGTCGAGCTTTCAAGTCGGTAGGTATACTGCACACTTATAAAATATGTATGTCCTGTGTTATGATATATGGCTTTCATCACATGGTTTTATCGTATGGCATTGTACCGTATTTCTAAGTCGTTTCCTGACACTTCTATAACATAATACGTTATTTATATTCTCCACACCATACCACGGTCTCCTTTTAATACTATAGGTACGTGGCTCTTGCTTTGCTATGCCAAGCCATGCTGCACCTGTTATTCCAAATTTGAATTGTATAATAGTTTTGTGCCGCCGTACATCATGCCGTGTATGTGTAGGGCATCCCGGGGCATTCTATGCCGCGGTGCACTACAATATATTTGTATCCTTTTATAGCATGCTGCCATTAATTATATCAGTCACTCTACTTCATGGCACAAATTATATATTTTTGTAATTGTATAAGTCATAATGCATATATGATTAATTTCTTTGATTCTGTGTCATGGTGCATATATATTTGTGTCACACTATGCCACAGTACAAATAAATATATATTTAGATCATGCTACGTGCATATGATGTATTTTGTATGTACCACCACAGAGCATGACCAGTCATACCAAGATAAATTTGTGCCATTCAATGTTATTGTACATATAATTATATATTTGTGACATGTGGTGTCATACATGTTTGTGTTATTCAATGTATGATATGTGTGTTCTCTCATTTATGATGTGGTTAACTATATTACCCCCTCCCCTGCCCTTGTTTCACCTCCAGAACACCCTCTAATATTCCTTTACCTGTTTACCTGTTTACTCCAAGTATTTTTGTGACATGTGTCAATCTACGGTTTCTAATACCTCATGTTTTAATGTAAAGCGCTGTACTACCTCACAGACTAGGCGTGTTCTAAAATAATATTTTAAGTGTTTCAAAGTATGTGCTGTGTCATGCTACACCTGTGGTGACATTTTAATCAGGCATTATTTTGTTCGCTTCTGTATTACTGTCCCCCAGGTGTGCTCATGCCATGGTACAGTTTATGAGTCATGCTCCCTTTTATTCACCTGCCATGATTCTGTTGTGTTATTCACACGTGAATGGCAGCGACACTGTTCTCTCATTTTATTTTGGCGTTCTTCACATTGTAACATCGGGTCTTAGAGCAGTCCAGTTTATGCTATTTCAGGGCCCAGTTTAGATTATGCTTTGTTATGATACAGTTTAGATTGTATGGTGTCACAGGGCAGTCTAGTGTTTAATATTTGACTACCTAGTTAAGATTAGGCTTTGTTGCAATGCAATGCAGGTCACAGGGCAGTCAGTTTATACTATAAACGGTTCAGATAACGAAGCATAATAGTGCAGTACAGATATGGCTGCCTCATAGTGCAGTTCAGGTTAGTATGTCTCAGTGCAGTTACATTATACTGCTGCATAGTGTGATTTGGTTTTTGTTAGCTCATGCTGTCCGCTGTAGTTGTTGTTTCAGGTGCAATAAGTTTAATTTGAAGTTACTACTTAAAGATCATCTTAATCAGGAGAAATCAAGAACAGCCACACAAATGTGGAGCAGTACACCTTTTGAGAAGTATATTTAAACATAAGCATCTACAGACAATTTGAATTCTAGTGTGTGCTACGTAGTCACTAGTAATTTGCTTGAAAATGCACCATTTGTCCACTCTTTTTTCAAAATTTTCTCACAAATGATGTAAGATTTGCACCGTCTTGAGGATAAAGCTCTTAAATCCTGTAGATCTCACCTGAGAGACAACCTCACACTTGAGGAGAGGACAGCTTTGAATATTCTAAACAGTAATAGCTCCTTGGTGATCAGAGACACATACAAGAGGGGAAATATTGTCCTGATGAATAGGTGGGATTATGAGGCAGAGGTTCATAGACTTTCTGGAACATAATGAAATGTTGGAAATGGTGGATCTGATTCTGTCCAACAATTTTTTCTTTATGACAAGGACTGGTACCAACAACTCCAGGGCACAGCAATGGGTTTGAAATTTGCACCATCGTATGCAAACCTCTCCATGGGGTGGGTGGAGCACACAGACATGTATGGTCAGTGGCGGCTGTGAAATGGACAAAAAATATCCAGTTTTGGGGTCATTATATAGACGATGTGATCATTATCTGGTCTGGAACAGAGATGCTTATGAGAGAATATATTGAGTTTTTGAATGATAATGCTTTCAGTGTTACATTTACACTCAACAAGTCCAGTTTTTAGATGTGGAGTTATATGTCCTTAACAATACAGTACAAAGTACATTTTGTTTAAGGAAACAGCTGTGAACAAGATCCTGCACTTTAGCAGGGCACATCCCCCTTGTATCAAACGGGCCATTCCATTTGGGGAACTACTCAGAATACGTAGAAATTGAACTGAGGAGACTAATTTTGAGTACCATGCAAAGCAGACCAGTGGAAGATTAGAAAAAGGGGATATAAGATGCAAGTCTTAGAACAAGCTGCGACTGAAAGCCAGAAAGATCAATCGTATGGATACTTTGATCAACAAACATAAATTGGAGTCAAAAGATCGCCTGTCATTCAAAACCACATATTCAAATCTGAACCGGGATGTGTTAAAGATGCTAAACAAACACTGGGCCTTACTAAAAGGGGTTCCAGGGGTTGGCAATCTAATAACAAACAGACCTTTAATCACTTACATGAGGAGTAAGACAATAAGAGAAACACTATGCCCTAGTTACACACTACCCATAGCACCAGCATCACAAACCTGGTTAAGAAGAACCCTGGGCTTCTATACATGTAGTGAGTGTAATATATGCCATCTAGGACTTAAAAGATCAAGGAATTCAGTTACAATGTAAAAAGGAAACATACGTATATGTGATTATCTGTGCTTGCGACAAGATTTACGTTGGCAACTTAACCCCTTCCGTGCTCGCGTCGGCCAACGGCCGTCGTGAGCACTACCTCCCCAGTGCTGCGAACAACCGTTGGCCGACGCAGCCCCGCCCACTCCGTGGAACGCCCGCACCGCGGCGGAATTGCCGCCGCGGTAAACGGGTTAAAACACGTATACAGGAACATCGTAGGGCATGTGTCAAGCAAGACATCAAATACTCTCTGGTATCACATAAATGCAAGTTGGGACCCAATAGGTCAAATTTCAAATTCCATGGCATTGATTTAGTCTTACCAGATAATAGGGGTATGGATCGAGAACAACACCTTAGACAACTAGAAGCAAAGTGGATTTGTACCTTATGAACACAAAAGCTGGGACTGAATGTGGATCACGAGCTACATACTTTTTTGTAGAATGTCCTTGGAAGGTCTGTTCTTTACAAATCAACCTTGTCTATTACCTGATCTGTCCTTTCCTGTCTGTTTTTTGCTTTTTCTCTTGGTTTCCCTTCTTCATGTGTTGGCGGCTTCTAAAATCGCTCTTAATAATGATATGGGCCTAGGAGTGTGGATTTTAAGGATTTTTTCAATGAAGGGTTTGTGCCATTTTTCTCAACCACTCTGTCTGTTCACTTTTGTGTGCTGTAGACTCTACTTTGAAGAAATGAGAAACTATCTATCAAGTATTTAAGTGAGTTCCTTGCATGTGGGACAGTTTATTTGGATCTTCACTTAGAGTCATTTTGAAGCGTCTTATAATATACTTGTTATTTGCATGACATTCGCTGAACCTGTAGTGTGAGTTTTCAAGTTATGACCACTATGGTGTCTCCGGCAAAATTGATATGTATTTGCTTCGTTTGGACATTCCTTTCTTGTCCACTAACATATTATCACTGTGTGACAAAGCACATTCAGCATAAGTTTAGTACACCAAGGCATATTGCGTTGAGTTCTTTATTATGGATCATGGCTTTAAACCGATATTTTGATGACACATCGGTGTGTCTTAATGTATCAAATTACACTAAACCCTTGAGAAACTATCCGCGTTTTTTTCTGAAAAATAATGTTTTACATTTCTCGCCCATTTCAACTGATTATCTTGGCGAGATGCAATTAAGACTAATGGCGGACTATGGTGGTCAATAGACAGTATAATGGTACACAGGGTGTGTTTTTATTATGTTAAAACATGTCCTTTCATTTTCATACATATCTATAAATTTTTCTAACGTATGTACACATTTTATATTTCCAAGATTGCTTTCACAACTTCAGTTTGTGAGCTGCGGGAATCAGGGCACTATGGAATGCAAACTCGATTTAGCAAGAATGCGCTCTAGTTGTCAGAACAACAGACCGGACACCTCCTTTTTAAATGACTTCCAGGTTAGCACGAGTTTAGGCGCTCATAAACACAGATGCGTTAGGCCAGACAGCGCAGCCTCACAGAGGTAGGTGTTTAGATGTTCAAGAACTGTATACTTTTATGTGCTTGTTTTAGTATCTAATTTTTGTAGAGGATCCCATATAGATACTGGGGAAGTTGTTGTGTAACACCGGTGATTTGTTACGCTTCCTTATATCTGTGTATTGGCTATGGTACTGGTCAGTCTATTGTTCACCGTTTCCACTAAATATCAGGATAAAGGTGAACGTGTTCTTGCTATTATGCATATACGTGCTTTACATGACAATTACACACTACATTTGACTGGGTATTGTTGTATCACTCACCCACTCTGTGTCAGTTTTGTTTTTTCTTATTTCTTTCTTACATGAGAATTATAATAAGGTTGACTTATTAATGTCGACCTTTTGGGAGGACAGTCGTTGGTGTGTTTGAATACATAATTTGAATTTCGCTCAGAGGATTGGAAAGTACAGTAACTGTTGGCTCATTAACCTCTTAATATTTGGATTAATTTTACAACCTACATAAGTGTGAACACAAGATCTACCATCTTTTAAGAGTTTTCTTTACATTATGGATAGCTAATGGATGATGCACCAGATTATTCACGAGTTCATCCCTTTACAAGATAAAGATTTACATTTCTCAATCTTGACAATGAGGTCTTTTTTGACAGCCAAGACCTTATCTGGATAGCTTATGTTGTTGCTTTCTTCTTTTTTTGTTTACATGAAGTATTTTCAGCGGTGGGATTTGTATATCGTGAACACAAACATTTGACTGTATAGATCTTAAAATATTCGATCTGAATATTTCGTCAGACTTCCCTAATCTCAGAGTGATTTCATACAGGTACTCTTCCCTGAACTTTCCCCCCCCCCCTTATTCTCTCTTTTTTATGTTTTATTTCACTTGGGGAGGTCAGATAGTGATCAATGCCACTTGGCTTCTTACTCTGGGGTTGCTCTTGGATGGCCAGAACCATATGTATGGGAAAGGAACTAGCATTGGTCTTGGCACACAATGTGGATTTTCGGACCCTGCTTTGCATTTTATGGGCAGCTCTTGCTTGGGAAGCATGCACAGCTCACTTGTGGAATAAAATTACACTAATCGGAAGTCATGTATTTATTGCTATGTGACAATGGCATAAGAATACTATAACCTAGTATGTTGTTGTCTTATAGTGGATAGTGAATATACTGGAACCTTGGTAGGTTACAGATTTTCATCAACATTTGAATTTGGAAAGGTGAGCAATTTTGGAGTCTTTCTCCAGACAGGTTAGCACAATGTACATACTTGTGGGTTTGCAGATTTGTTTTGCGTGACTTCTAGATCAGCTTAGAAATTCTACTTCCAATATTTAAAATGTGATCATATATGTTTTTACTGATGTTCTCTCTTAATCAATACACTTTTGGTTTCTCATTGTAACTTTTTCTTTCCCCTTTTTTATGTCCCTCATTACACTTACATCTCCTGTGTGATATATTTCATTATAATAAAATGGAAAAGGGGAGAAATGCACCTGGGGTTGCTTTAGTTTTTTTTTTTTCTAGATGAATACGCATGTGGTCCGGATAAGAAATATATCTCTGTCATTTGACTTCTTTAAATTTCTAGTGTGTACTTTTGCTCTGTTTGTATTATCTAAATCTATGGAGAAATATATCTTGTGAAGGGAGGGACATGCACTTTGGGGACGATTACCATGTCTGTTCTCAATGTATACTCATGGTTCTCAAGAAAGAGAGAAAGAAAATGTATTTAGTTTTTGTTCTTCTCCTACTATTTACTGCACATAGGTCTTGATTGGTTTATATGTGTTGTATGTTTTTTAGTCATGGTCAGACATACATGCTTTATTCATTGTAAAAATACATATCTTGTTATTTGTATATTTGTTTGTAATCTGTGTACTAGTGTTTCTGTTTTTATTAATGTTTGCAGCCCTGAAGAAGCCCTTGTCTAGGGCCAAATGCGTTGCTTGCATCTATTTGTAACAATCACAAGATCGAAAAAAAGAAGACATAATAAAAAATCTCTTTAAGAATATTTGTCCATAATTATGGAATTGTTCTTTTAAATGAACTCGATGTTGAATGTGTTATGTTAATATATGTGTTGCATCTCGATCTCAGTGTTCAAATTTATATACATCATGGCCATCTAGCAGCTGGTCATTTGAGGTGGGCAATAGCGTTGAAAAAAGTAGAAGGGAAAAACGTTTGACTATACTGGGTGGTGCAGTGATTCAGTTTTCCTAGCTGCCACTATTTCTTCAGAAAGTATAGTATCATCAAAAGTCCAGATTTTACACCAGAGGACAATTGACTGAATTCTAGCTACATCTGTTAAAAAGAAATCCTCAATTAAGAGTGACAGACAACTGAGGAACAACTCGGAAGGACTGATAAAAGGTTCCTGAGAATGGAGTTTTTTGTTAGTTGGAGAGCTTGACTGTCGCTGTGCCCCAAGACACCAGCCCCATAAGAGGCAGTCGACAAATACTTATCATTATATATGGTTAACATTCCCTTAGGTGGCTTCTTACCCAGTTTTGTCACAAAGTTAGAGAGTGCTCTAATGGCTTCCATAAAATATCATTTTCTGGTGCTAATCGCCTGTTTTCAGGATCAATGTTTGTCAAATAAAATGCTCAAATAAGGAAAAGATGAAGCAAAATTAATCTTAGTGCCCCAATCATAAAATCACGACATTTTGAGAATCTCCTCCCTCATTTCATTATAGAAGTGTTGCCTAAATTGACTAAAAGCTTTAGATCCTGCATATAGTCTGCAAAATAAGAAAGTAGCCATTACAGACCCAAGGGTGTATGGGCCATAAGAACGGTATCGTCCACATATAGGAAAGCCAGAATTGGATAATGACCGATTTGTGGGATATCAGTACAGTTATCTACTAAAAATGAAGGGGCATATTAGCAACAACTTGCGAAAATTATCGCAAACCGCGCTTAGCGCGGTTTTTTAACGCCGCCTATCGCTGGATATTATCGCGGAGATAACATTCTATTAATAAAGTTTTTTCTCCAATGCGATAAAATATCCAGCGATAGCGGCGAAATACATGAACATCGCTGGAAATCCAGCGATATTCACGCATTAACGCCATGGTGGACTTAGCCTGACAATCCACCTCCCATTGAACAAACAGGTAAGTCATGTTTTTAGCAGGTGTTAAATTCTAGCATTAATCGCGCTTAGCGCGACTTTTTTTATCGCTTCGCCTGCCTTGCTATTAGGGGGAAGTTGTGTTAGCGACTGTTTTCAGTCGCTTTTAGTTGGGAACGCCTACCTTGCATGTCATTAGCGATAATTATCGCTGGCATGCAAGGCGATGGGAAAACCGGCCGCTATCACCAGAAAGCTGTCGCTAACGCCTGTTAGCGACAGCTTGCTGATAGGGCGATAAAAAAATCGCCGCTAAAGCGGCGATAAAGCCCTTGCTAATATTCCCCGAAGTTCACTGCCAAGCAGTCATTTAATCATTCATAACATGTCACACATACACACGGTACACTACAGTAATAACGTTTCTTAGAAGAGGGTTAACTTTTTTCGTGGATGTCTTTTGCCTCATAGGGATCTCCTACATGCAGTCTCCGGAGGAGGTAAACAGGTCTTAGGCTGAGTGGGGACCCATTATGACTGTGTGACTACTGGGCACATTAACCTCTGGAGATGCCTATGAGGCACCAGACATCCACTAAATAAGTCTACCACAAGTAATAATGTCCCTATTGTTGTTAGGCAGGGGTGGCTCCTCCACTAAGGCAGAGGAGCGTCGCCCCACTGCCTTTCAGCACTGCAAAAAAAAAAGAAAATATGATAGTAACATGAGATTATTATCATTTTATTTTTCTGTGCTGAAGCATTTTTGAGGGGTGGGGGTTGGCTGGGCAGTGCAGGTGGGAGGACTGGTGGCACTCTCTAAGTGCCCATGACTGTTAGGCCGGCCGTCTTTGGCCGTCCAAACAGTCATGCAAATTTTGCAGCATTGTGATTGTCTCAGGGGAGCCTGGGTGCTTCCTGCTTGCAGTCACACAGAAGCCAGGAAGAGGACAGAGATGATGAAGGGGAAGCGGCAGCCGGCCAGCCGACCAGCTGGCAGGTAAGTGATTATTGTTTTTTTTACTCTCCCTTCCCTCCTCCACACCCCACCACTGCTTCCCAGAAGCAGCAGCCACTGTTATTAGGTCCAGTAAAGGTTTCTATATTGTGAACCTGAGCTCAATCCCTGATAGCTATGGCACAGAGCAGACAGGCTTAAATTAAGAAAATTTGTAAATCATTTATGAGTATCAAACAGTGAAAAAGTATACACAACACTATAAAAATCCCACTTCAACTTTTCAAAATAGAGAATAATAATTTCAAAATGATTTTAAGAAATGCAATAACAGGACCAGGAGTTGTAATTTTTCTTAAACGTTTGACTAAAAATTGCCCCAAAAAGCTTTAAGAGCCATCTGGTTGTGCCTAACTGGTACCTAGGCATGATTTAAGGCCAACAGCTAAGGAGCACGAGGCCGGATAGCTGTTGGATGCAGTCCTGGTGAAGCTATTGGTTTTTGGTGGGAAAACTCTGAGTGGGAAGGTTCTGGCTGGCCAGACACCTCTAGCACCTTCATCCGGTAAAGATGTCTACCTTCAGTCACATTTTTGGAGCTCAGATTCCACTAGCGGAGCATGGCAGAAAGCTTCTAGCAGCTTGTTGTGTCCCTATACCTTAACATGAGGCCAGCCAACTGACCCTTGGAGTCCACTTCTTTGTCCTGGGTAGGAGTTGGGGAAGGCCTTTCAGGTGTCCTCAAAGGACATTTAGGCCATTGCTGTCTTTCTTCTGTCTTCCAAAGGTCCAGCAAGTTTTTTGAAGAGGATGCCCAAGGGTGCCATATTTATGCCTGGCACTAGCCTTTGGATGAGGTGACTTCTGGCTCCTCCCTAACCAGTACGGAAAACATTAGTAGGGGTTAAGTTCCCACTTTTACAGACATTCCTGTGTGTCCTACTTAAAATAACCCAACAGTGCCACTTTCTACCTAAATCCAACATGAGAGAACCTTTCTTTACATGTGCAGAGCACCTGTCCCCACCCTATAAATGGGCTAGAGAAATAACCAACCCCTCCGCTGTGGTCATTTAAAACTGGCTATGGGGGCAGCTCCTCTCCCACTGGGATTGGTGCCTGGCTGGCAAGGGGGAGAAGGAGGGGCAGGCACAGGTATTAGCTACATCTGCCAGTGACAGGTTGGTCCCCTTTAACGTTAATCAAGTTCCTGGGTATTGGCCAGATGGTCATCCTGTCAGAGAAAGAGAAGAACACCCCACACCCTAGGCCTTTGTCTCAGCTCAGCAATTCAGCTCCTGGGACCTCATGCAAATAGACTTCTAAAGGTTTTAGGCTGGTAAAAGGTAGATTTTCAAAAGTTCATTTAATAAAATATTCTTTAAAAATCTGACTTTAGCAGTAAATTGGAGCTTATAGTAAATATTGTAAAAAGTTCAAAAATTATTTGTGTTATTGTTTCATATGCAAAGATAAAATGATTTAATGTTAAAATGATATCCCAATGCTTTCCTATCGAGCAGCTAAACCTGCTACAATGAAATATCTTGTAGGGCCTTGCCACTGTAAGGACATGTTTACATTAAACTTTTACATGTCCTACTTTTAAATACCCTGTACTCTGCCTTTCTGGACATTAAGGCCTACTTAGAGGTGACCTGTTAATAATTAAAAGAAGAGTTTGGGCCTGTCAAAATGGGTTATTTTGACAGGTTGAATTGCAGTTTTACACCTGCACAAACAGGCTAAATTAATAGGCCTGCAGTCATGTTTTTCACTGTCACTCTAGTGGTGGCACAATTGTATGATGTAGTCCACTAGTGGCATTTAACCTACAGGCCCTGGGTACAATTTGTACCATATAACAGAGACTGATAGTTAACTTAAATATGCCAAATAGGAGTATAGCCAATTTCAACATGTTTTAGGGGACACAGTACATACACTGGGCACTGTACAGCAGTGTCCCAGTGTGCAGAGTCCAAAAACCAGCAATAGAATCTAGCAAAAAATGTGGGTAACTACGCAAAACGGGGCATTTTTCTACATGCATGTAATATATTGTTGAATAATTTGTATTGCTAACATGTTTCTCCCTTTAGCTAATATATTTTCCAGATTATAGAAAGAAACTGGAACCTGCTATTAATGTGCCCTGTCCCTGATACTCTTCTCAATGAGCATCCAACTTCAGGGATAAGCTAAGGCTCATCAGAATGGGTATTATGCCTGTTCAGACAAATCTTGGGCTCCCTATGATCAAGGTTCATTTTCCCTGTGCAGGGTGTAGTATTTGCAAACTGATGTCACCATCCCAACAGGTAATTTTGAATACCGGACATGTATGGTATCAATATAGAATGAGCAATTGCAGCTCCTGTTTTGTGATCCACAGATGTGATCTACAAATTGGAATGCCCATGGAACAGATCAAACCAAAGTCAATGGGAGTCCCCCACATGACTACAATTGACCCTGGCTTGATTCATTCTTATTGTGGACAGTAGGCTCAGACGCACAAATGGAGTAATATTTTTATTGGGACAAGTGGGGTAATGATGGGTGGTAGTAATTTTGTGGATCCCTCTGGATTACTGAATTTTACATCACAGAAATGCAAGAAAAATGTGTCTGGTGTCTAGTTTCCAGAAATGTTTGGCTCTGGTAGGTTTCTCCAGGAGGTGACCATTCCATGGCCAAAAAGTGCAACCATTCACCATGGCCAGTGGGACAATATTAGGATTTAGCCCCACTCTCCTGGCCCATATGTAAAAATAAAACTGAAAAAAAATCAAATGTCTTTTCACTTGCCATTGGGATGTGATGTTTTAGTCTGCAGGGGGGCCTGAGGGGGCAGAAAGAGTAGTTTATCTCTTTTGAGGTGGGGGTGTGGTCAATGCCAGAGTGCAATGCCAGTGCCCCTTTCTTTTGCTCCAAATGCAAAATCCCTGGGATCTAGTGGGCTTTCTGCCCCCTTGGAAGCAGATTTGGGCAGACTCTCTAATTTGGACAAACTTCTATCTGGCCCCACGGGGGCCAAAAGACACTGTTGCTCCATTCATGGTGAGTGTACGGCTCAATCCCATGGTAGGCCGCACCCTCCTCTTTTTTGTTTCGGCACCATTTTTAATTACCTGGTATCTAGTGGGCTTTCTGTCCCCAAGGGTAAACAGACTGGGCAAACCTCCAATCTGCCCCTCTGGGGGGACAAAAATGGGTTGTACCCTTTTTGGAGTGGGAAAATGCCCATGCCCATGATGGGCATCCCCCAACCCCCTTTTTCTAATTGCTTGTTTTGTCCCTGGTGTCTAGTGGGCATTCTGACCCCTTGGGGGGGACAGATTGGGGTAATTGCCGCCATCCTTCCCCCGGGGGACAGAAAGACTGTTGAACCCTTTTTTTAGGGCAGCCCCCACCCCTTATACTTCTAGTGGGCTTTCTGCCCCATCTCCCAGGGGAGGCAGATTGGGGGAAACCTCCAAACTGTCCCCTGGGGGATAAGAATGAATTTTTGCTCCTTTTTGGGGTGGGTGCATAGCCATGCACATGGTGGGCATCCCTCAACCCTATGGGGAAACATCCATTACAGCGAAGTCATTACAACGACCTACCTTTACAATGCAACTGTTACAACGCAACTGCCTTTACATTGCATGCCATTACAACACATAACATTACAACGCATGTCACTACAACGCATGCCATTACAACACATACCATTACAACGCATGCCATTACAACGCATTATAAGGTAAGTAATGGAGATTATTTTAGTATTAGGGTGGGTATGGGTTTTGGGGTACATGGGAATAGTAATTTTTACCCCTACACTATCCAACACTTTCCCTACTGTTGCACTCAGTGGAGTAGGAATAGTAATTTTTACCCCTACACTATCCAACACTTTCCCTACTGTTGCACTCACTGGAGTGGGAATAGTAATTTTTACCCCTACACTATCCAACACTTAGTCATTTATACCCCTACACTATCCAACACTTACCCTACTGTTGCACTCACTGGAGTGGGAATAGTAATTTTTACCCCTACACTATCCAACACTTACCCTACTGTTGTCCTAAAAGCATTATGTGTTGTAATGGTATGCGTTGTAATGGCATGCGTTGTAATGGAATGCGTTGTAATGGTAGTTTTTAAAAATGCGTTGTAATGGCATGCGTTGTAAAATCATGCAATGTAATGGAAGTTGCAATGTAAAGACTGCGTTGTAAAAACATGCGTTGTAATTCCATGCGTTGTAACGTCATATATTCACCCTATGTTTTTTTAAATAAATATTGTGCCATGGTGTCTGGTGAGCATTCTGGGGGTGATCGTCTGAATTTGTCCCCCCAGGGAGGGAAGAAAGACTTACATTTTAGGGCGGGCCTAGGGGAAGCAAACCCCCTTGCCAAGGGGCTGCTCCCCCTGGCAAAAAATCCCTGGTGTCTAGAGGTCGACCCCTAAGGGATTGCTCTCATACAGAGATTCTCAATCAGGGATTCACTATGAAGAGATATCATTGGAAAGGTGAGATTCTCCCTTTCCAATGGCACCTCTCCCACCTCGGTCAGTGCTCAGGCACTAAGATATGCCCCAGAGCACTGATGCAGTGAAAGTAAAATAAGGCCATCAGCTCCTTTTACTTTCACTTTTATATAAATGATGTCAGCATGCCCTGCACGCTGATCATCACTGCCCATTTAAAAACACAACCTCAAGCTCCTCAGAAAGCTCTCCCTGAGGTGCGGGAGTACGAAATAAAAAAAAGGAATACCCCATCCTTTTAAATCCTCCCCAATGACATCCAAAGGCCATCAGACCCACTGGGGAGGGATTGCAGGTGTCACCCATTGGGCAACACCTGCATTCAAGAAGTTAAAATCTATTTCACTGATAGTGGAATGCACTTTGTTTACTGCGGGAGAGTGCACCTAAGGAATATTTGACATGTTAATTGTATATAGACCATTGCAACCTACCTTCCACTTTAGTATTATTATTGTTAATGTTGTTATGATTTAATATACGGCTTTTGCTTTTACAACTTGCATACCATGGTTAAAGCCTCAGTGCCAGCATTTGTAATTGAGGTCAAATTGCTGTCTCTCCCTTTATCTCAGATTGAAAATGTGTGCTATAAAAATGTGCAATGTACAAACTAATTCTGCATTTTATTGTATTGTTTAGCAAAGTTCCATTAACATGTTGCTATTCCCAACATCCTCAGCGCGTTCTATATTTTGTAATCAGATTTTAAGCAAACTCAAAGCAGCACAATGCTCCTCTTTTGACAACTCCTCATGCCTGAGAAGATCCTGTTAATTAAAAAATGTTCTCTATAATATCTTCTACTGCTACATGGCGTGTGTATCATACAATATCAGATACCAAACATAAAATACAAATTACTATGTGTAAGAAATTGAGTTACTGGTTGAGAAGAGTCAAACTCTACTCAAACAGAAACCATAATCCTTGTCAGAGGGAAGTCACAAGCAATCCCTAAATTAACCTGTGCTCAACCATTGGGTAGTTCGGCTCAGAGTAATCAGACTTAACTCAGAGGCAAAGTGCAAAGTATTTGTGCAATAATTCAAACAGTAATAAAGTGAAAACACACCACAAAAGGAATCCCACCCCAGATTAGAAAAATAGAGTAAATTATGATAAACAAAACAAGACCGAAACAACAAAAAACACAATCAGTCGAACCAGGTATATGCAGGTTTAAAGATTTAAGAGAAAATGGAGTCAAAAAGTACAAAGCACCAACGGTGGATATCTGGTTGTGCTGGACCTGGACAAAGTCACAAGTTCAGGCCAACTTTGATGAAGTGTAGGCTGGTTATAGGGTCCCGGTTAGGCCTACAAAACAAGTGTAAGTTTAATTCCTGTTTGCAGAGCTTTGCAAGGTCCTGTGTCGAGGATGCGTCATGCAGTCGAGGTGATGGGTCAGTTCTGAGAAGCTGTGAGACTGCGAAGCAGGGTCCTGCATCGGCATCGTTGATCCCATTGATGAGGGCTTGCTTGTCCTGGTGATGGGAAAGTACATGCAGCAGTGGCGATGCATCGGATCTGCTCGGGTTGCATTGCACAGCAGAGGCAATGTGTTGGTTCTGCTGGATCCACAGATGAGCTGGCAGAGCACCGTCAGACCCCCTTTCTAGGGTCCAGGACTGGGGTGGCACCATTTGGCAGGGTAAGAACATAGTTGCAGAGTCCAGATGCTAGTTACATGAGACTTGTTTTCTCAAAGAAGATAAATAAATAATTTTCACAATATATAATAATAATACTTTTTGGGATGGTATTTCAGGTCTTGTACAGTTAACCCTGGTAGGTGGGAAATATTTTAATTGATTGAAGGAAGACTTATTTGGTGATGTGAAACTTTTTTTTACCTCAACTGTCCATTTATTTGTGATATAAGAGGGGTAGCCCTTGGAGTCACTCTGGTGGTCCTCGGTACAGGTTGTAGGGCTAGTCCTTCTCACCACCAAGGTAAAAGGGCAGCATGCAGCACACCAGCACAGCAGGCAGCAGTACTTCTGGGCATCAGTCCAGCAGAGCTGCAGTCCTTTCAGCAGCACAGCAGTCCTTCTTCTTGGCAGAGTGTTTCACAGGTCCAGAAGAGTACTGAAGAGTTGGTGTCTGAGGGCCAATATTTATACCTGATGCCTCCTTTGAAGTGGGAGAAGCTTCTAGATGGTTCCCTTTGAAGTCCACATGCATTGTCCCTTCCCTCTCCTGGCCCCAGACTAACTACAGGGGGTATGCAAAACAATGTGTGGAGACAAGACTCAGCCTATTCAAGTGTAATTGGGGCTAGGTCCAGCTCCTCTCCCCATCCTGTTAGTGATGACCCATCCAGTCACACCTAAGCGCCCCGTTGTGTGTGGCTGTCTAGGAGAAAATACAAAGGCCAACTGCCAACGACACCCAGTCATGTGACCCAGAGACAGGCTACAGTTACTAATTGGCTAAGGCAGCAAAATGCCAACTTTGTCAAAGTGGTATTTTCTAATTTGTAATGTAAAATCTCTGCCCTGGGGAAAATATAATTCCACTTGTGAAATTGGCGCACTTTCGTGCCTCAACCCAGAGTTTCTGCCTGTTAGACTTGGCATCCTTGACCTGGTTTACCCTGACTTTTTGCCTCTACCCCCTGTATTTTTGACAGTATACTGGATTTCGTTTTTGCTGGCTTAGATGCTTTGGGCACTTTGTCACCGCTGATCAGTGTCAAAGTGCAGGTGCTCCCTGTGTAAATTGTTATCACGATTGGTTATCCATGATTAGCATATTTGATTTACTAGTAAGGAGGAGTACTGCCCCTTTGCTGTGTGCTTTGCTGGGTTGGACTGCAGTTGCTGCTTCTGCCAAGGAAGAGGACAAAGACTGGAACTTTGCTATGAACCTGCTTGAAGAAGAATGTCCAAGGGCTTATGTGTGCTGGCCTCCTGTTCTGAAATCTCAGGGACACAAAGACTTCACCACCAGCTCCCCTGAGTTCCACTGCTGGGATTTCTGACATACCAGGAGGTGCCTGTTCCAGTCTGGGCCTCTGGAGGTTGTTCCTGCTGTTAGGAGCTGGAAGAAACTTAAAGAAAGCAAGAAAAACAACTCAGACACCATCAGTGAATCTGCCAGTGATGCCACAACCTGCCCCATGGCCACGGGCCCGCTCGGGAAGTGCACGATGCACTGCCCCACTTGCACCACCGCTCTGATGGCCTCTGACATGTGCCGATGCCTGCAGTTATCAACCTTCCTGACACCAGTGCTCACACTGACGCTCTCACCACCAGTGCCTGTATCCCTTATCGTGGAGCCAATAACCGACTAGGGGTGACTTCGCGAACTCTTTGACTTCGCATCACCTCACTGGAACCAACACCTCACCGCGGACGCAGCCTAAATTCCCTTCAATCAATCAATCATATCATTTGTAAAGCGCACTACTCACCCGTGAGGGTCTCAAGGCGCTGGGGTGGGGAATGCTGCTACTGCTCGAAAAGCCAGGTCTTGAGGAGTTTTCTGAAGGTCAGCAGGTCTTGGGTCTGCCGTAGGTGGATGGGGAGGGTGTTCCAGGTCTTGGCGGCGAGGTGGGAGAGCGATCTACCACCGGAGGTCGCTCTTCGGAAGCGGGGGACAGTGGCAAGGGCGAGGTCGGCGGAGCGGAGCTGGCGGGTGGGGGTGTAGAAGCTGAGTCGTCTGTTGAGGTACGTTGGTCCGGTGTTGTGGAGTGCCTTGTTTGTGTGGGTGAGGAGTTTGAAGGTTATCCTCTTGTTGACCGGGAGCCAGTGCCGGTCTCTCAGGTGGGGTGTGATGTGGCTGCGGCGAGGGATGTCGAGGATCAGGCATGCAGAGGTGTTCTGGATGCGTTGGAGCCGTCTCAGGAGTTTGGCCGAGGCTCCTGCGTAGAGGGCGTTTCCGTAGTCCAACCTGCTGCTGACGAGGGCCTGGGTGACCGTTCTTCTCATTTCAGTGGGGATCCACTTGTAGATCCTGCGGAGCATGCGGAGGGTGTTGAAGCAGGCGGAGGAGACGGCGTTGACCTGTTTAGTCATGGAGAGGGTGGAGTCGAGGATGACCCCTAGGTTGCGTGCGTGCGTGGTCGGTGGGTGTTGGGGCGGTTCCCAGTGTGGTCGGCCACCAGGAGTCATCCCAGGCCGAAGGGGTGGATCCAAGGATGAGGACCTCCGTCTTGTCCGAGTTCAGCTTCAGTCGGCTGTTCCTCATCCATTCAGCGACGGCCTTCATTCCTT
This sequence comes from Calotriton arnoldi, assembly GCA_963921515.1. Classification (NCBI taxonomy): domain Eukaryota; kingdom Metazoa; phylum Chordata; class Amphibia; order Caudata; family Salamandridae; genus Calotriton; species Calotriton arnoldi. The sequence goes on from CAWUFW010005593.1 coordinate 1,250,938, forward strand.
CATGAAGGTTGGTTTTGGCGGTGTGGGGGTCCTTGGTGAGGGAGAGGATCAGCTGGGTGTCATCGGCGTAGGAGATGATGTTGAGGTCGTGCCGACGGGCGGCGTGGGCGAGCGGTGCCATGTAGATGTTAAACAGAGTTGGGCTGAGGGAAGAGCCCTGGGGTACGCCGCAGATGATCTCGGTGGCTTCGGAGCGGAAGGGGGGAAGGCGGACACTCTGTGTTCTGCCGGAGAGGAAGGAGGTGGTCCAGTCCAGAGTCTTCTCTTGGATCCCGGCGTTGTGGAGGCGTGTTCGTAGTGTGTGGTGGCAGACCGTGTCGAAGGCGGCTGACAGGTCCAGGAGAATGAGGGCCGCCGTTTCTCCGTTGTCCAGCAGGGACTTGATGTCATCGGTGGCGGCGATGAGGGCAGTCTCGGTGCTGTGGTTGCTGCGGAACCCGGACTGGGAAGGGTCCAGGATGTTGTTCTCCTCGAGGTAGCGGGTCAGTTGTTTGTTGACGGTCTTCTCGATGACCTTTGCCGGGAACGGGAGCAGGGAGATGGGCCGGAAGTTCTTGAGGTCCTTGGGGTCCGCCTTGGGTTTCTTGAGTAAGGCGTTGATCTCGGCGTGCTTCCAGCTCTCCGGGAAGGTTGCTGTCTCGAAGGAGGTGTTGATGACTTTCCGGAGATGGGGTGCGATGGCTGTGCTGGCTTTGTTGAAGATGTGGTGTGGGCATGGGTCTGACGGAGATCCGGAGTGGATGGTGTTCATGATCTTGATGGTGTCGTCGTCGTTGATGTTGGTCCAGGAGAGCAGGCGGTTGGTGCGGATGGTGGTCGTGGGGGCGGAGGTCTCAGTGGTTGTCGGGGCGGTCGTGGCGTTGAAGCTGTTGTGGATGTTTGCGATCTTGCGGTGGAAGAAGGTGGAAGAAGGTGGCCAGCGAGTCGCACAGGTCTTGCGAGGGTGAGACGTCGTTGGTGTTGGAGCTGGGGTTGGAGAGTTCCTTCACGATGTTGAAGAGCTCTTTGCTGTTGTGCGCGTTGTTGTCTAGGCGGTCTTTGAAGGAGGCCCTTTTGGTGGATCTGATGAGGTGATGGTGTCTGTGGGTGGCGTTCTTGTGGGCTGCATGGCTGTCCGGTGTTCGTTCACGGAGCCAGATCTTCTCCAGCTTTCGGCAGGTTTGCTTGGAGGCCCGGAGGGCTTCAGTGAACCAGCTGGCTTTCTTGTTGGTGTGACTGTTGGAGGGTTTCTTGATCGGGGCGAGGGTGTTGGCGCAGTTGTTGATCCACTGTCTGAGGTTGCGGGTGGCGGTGTCGGGGTCAGTGGGGTCGGCGGGTGGGCTCCTGGCCGAGGGTGGTGGTTAGCTGGTCTTCGGTGACTTTACTCCAGCAGCGGCGGGGCATCTGTTGGGTGCTGTGGTGCGTGGTGGGTTTCTTGAAGGTGAAGTGGATGCAGCAATGGTCGGTCCAGTGGAGTTCGGTGGTGTGGTTGAAGGAGACGTGGGGGCTAGCGGAGAAGATGGGGTCAAGCGTGTGACCGGCGGAGTGGGTGGGTGTTGTGACGAGTTGTCTGAGTCCGAGGTTGGCTAGGTTGTCGATCAGGGTGGTGTCGTTGTTGTTCTAGAGGTGGAAGTTCAGGTCCCCGAGGAGGATGTAGTCCGTGGAGGCGAGGGCGTGTGTGCTGACGAAGTCGGCGATGGAGTCGCTGAACTGTGGTCGGGGTCCGGGGGGTCTGTAGACGAGGGTTCCTCTGAGGGTGGTGTTGGGATCAGTGTGGATCTGGAAGTGCAGGTGTTCGGCGGTGCTGAGGGTGTCGTCGGTGTTGGTCGAGACTCTGAGAGTGTTCCTGTGGACGATGGCGATTCCTCCTCCTGCTCCATTGGTGCGGTCCCTGCGGGTGATCTTGTAGCCTTCCGGGATGGCTATGGCTATGTCAGGTGCCGAGGCGGGGTTCAGCCAGGTCTCCGTCAGGAAGGCGACATCTGGGGAGGTTGAGTCGAGTAGGTCCCAGAGTTCAACGGCGTGTTTGCGGGTGGAGCGGGTGTTGAGAAGGATGCATCTGAGGTGGTTGGGTTCTTTCCTGGTCGGCGGCATGGTGGGGTGGATGCTTGTGAAGCTGCAGTTCCGGCAGGTGAAAGCTCCGTGGGTGCGCTTCAGGGCAGCCAGGAAGCAGGTGTGTGATCGTCCGGTGTTGAGTGCGTGGAAGGATCTGGCATCGTAGCGGTGTCGGGCGTCGTGGCGTTCGCGGGGTCCAGGGGTCCTGGCGCTGGGCGCGGTCCAGGCGCAGACGGGCGCAGACAGGCTTGCCTTAGGCGTGCCTTCGGCGCGGCCTCCATATGAGGGGATGTGGGAGGGAGGAGCAGCTGGGAGGCGGGAGCGGGGCGGCGAATGGGATTGCAGGGGGGCGGGGCCGCAGGGACGCAGCGGCGAGAAAAACGGGTGGGGGCCGCGGGAGAACTGGGCACGGGAAGGAAAAACATGTTTAGGCAAGAAAACAAGTACACGCACAGAGGAATAAAAACAAGTCTGGGCAAGAAAGCAAGTTAGGCACAGGGGGATAAAAACAAGTCTGGGCAAGAAAGCAAGTTAGGCACAGGGGGATAAAAACAAGTCTGGGCAAGAAAGCAAGTTAGGCACAGGGGGATAAAAACAAGTCTGGGCAAGAAAGCAAGTTAGGCACAGGGGGATAAAAACAAGTCTGGGCAAGAAAGCAAGTTAGGCACAGGGGAATAAAAACAAGTTTGGGCAAGAAAGCAAGTTAAGCACAGGGGGAAAAAACAAGTCCGGGCAAGAAAGCAAGTTAGGCACAGGGGGAAAAAAACAGGATTAGGCAAAAACAATGCAGGCAGAGCCGTGCAGCAGCGTGGGGAGCGACCTGCCTGCGATCAGGGTCAGAGGTCGCTCCTTTCACCGCTGCGCGGCCTCCATATGAGGGGATGTTGGAGGGAGGTGCAGCTGGGAGGCGGGAGCGGGCCGGCGAATGGGATTGCAGGGGGGCGGGGCCGCAGGGATGCAGCGGCGGGAAAAACAGGCGGGGCCGCGGGAGAACGGGGCACGGGAAGGAAAAACAAGTTTAGGCAAGAAAACAAGTACACGCACAGAGGAATAGAAACAAGTCTGGGCAAGAAAGCAAGTTAGGCACAGGGGGATAAAAACAAGTCTGGGCAAGAAAGCAAGTTAGGCACAGGGGGATAAAAACAAGTCTGGGCAAGAAAGCAAGTTAGGCACAGGGGAATAAAAACAAGTCTGGGCAAGAAAGCAAGTTAGGCACAGGGGGAAAAAAACAAGTCTGGGCAAGAAAGCAAGTTAGGCACAGGGGGAAAAAAACAAGTCTGGGCAAGAAAGCAAGTTAGTCACAGGGGAAAAGTACAGGATTAGGCAAAAACAATGCAGGCAGAGCCGTGCAGCAGCGTGGGGAGCGACCTGCCTGTGAGCAGGGTCAGAGGTGCTAGATTTGTGCTGGATTTGACACGTCACCTCCTCCGTGGCAACCAGGGAACCTTACTTCGACCTCAGCACCGACGCCTTACCTCCACAACACTGTGCATCACCCATAGACTTCATTTTCCAAGGTACTGTTGTTTGGGGGTTGTATGACTTCGTGCCCGACACCGTGCATCTTGCTGTTGGCACCGTTCTTTGGATTTATGCCTGTCACTAAGACTTAAAAGCCCCAGGTGGAGCTACTTGTTTCTACAAGTGCTATTTTTGAAATAACTGTTCTAAAAGTGATATATAGATACAATTATATTGCATTTTTGTCGTTTTGGTCTTGTTTGGTTTAGATAAAGATACCTTATTTTTCTAAACTGGTGTGGTGTCCATTTGTGGTATTTTCACTGTAATACTGTTGTTTGGGTACAAATACTTTACACATTGCCTTTGGAATAAGCCTGCCTGCTCATGCCAAGCTACCAAGGGGGTGAGCAGGGGCTATCTAAAGTTTGTAACTCCCTTACCGTGAAAAGAAGCAAGAGTCCCAACTTAGACAAAGGTGTATACTTTTGCCAACTATTTCTAACACTGTTAAATTCCTCTAATCAGCCAATAGCAGCATGATTTTCAAGAGAACAACATGAGGCTTGATCAGCATGCACTAGCATCTGTGAGCTAGATTTGCCGGTCCCTGGTGCAATTTCCAGTCACCACACAGCCTTCCTGCTCCATTTTGTAACGCCAGCAGTTGTGAGCAGTCGGGGCTGCTTCTCAAGTAGATTTTCTATTCAGGAAGCAGCTATATCAACTCAAAAATACCTTTCCCAGTGAATAAAGTACTTGACAGGTAGCTTTTTTAGAGTGAAGTGCACTTGTTTATTTTGCTTTACTTTTTAGCAGGAACGAAGTGCCACAGAGACTCCAACTTCCTCCTCCTGTCCAGAAGGCTCCTCCCTATGGTTTGTCCATCTTCTGGTCACTTTTCATTTGGATGTTGAGGTAAAATGATCATTCTGTCTGTAAGTTAAAAAGCTTTTGGGTAGTGGTGTTGTTTGATAGAGGGTATGCACCAGTATATATTTGTATCTTTTATTCAATTTTAAAATTTGATTGTGGTTGTGGTGGTGGCCTGGGGTTGCAGCAGGGCCTATTTTTTTTGCAACAATATTTTAGCTTTTATAAGGGCAAAAGGTTGTAGAGTTCAGTACTTTTTCCCTATGTTTGTGAAAGCTGTGCTATTAATTATTTTTACCATGTGGCTTAGTCTGCCCATGGGCCATCTAGCCAGTACTAGGCATTGGGTATAATGAAACAACTGTTCCTGTGGTATATGTTGTTTTAAAATATCTGTGATTTAGGGATGGCATTGGATTAAATGCCAAATGTGTTTTTTTGTATTTCACGTTTTTTTCTTCAAAAGGTATATATTTTCGCAGGGTGATATTTCCGACAACACAAAGCCTTGGGAGGATTTGTGTTGTTGGAATTTTTTTATAGCTGACTTAATTTTCGTTTTTCTGCATTGCTGAATTAATGGTAGTGTTTTCTTCTTTGTTTGCCATGCCTCCTTTGTTTGCTGGACAGGTGGCCATTTTTAGCCTGGCCAGTGTATGTGTGTTTGCCCTTGGCCACCATTTTCTCTTTGTTCTCCATGCCATGTAGCCGGAGGCCATTTTGAGTAGTCTATAGGCCTGTATGTGCTCTTTGTTGTCCAAGTCTCCTTAGGCCTGCATGTATTGCTTGTTGTCCATGCCTTCTTGCTTGTTGTTATAAAACAATGTGGCCGTGGCCATTTTGTGTAGTAGTCAGTGTGGTTTTGCCATATGCCTGCATGTGTTGTTTCTTGTCCACGCCTTCTTGCTTCTTGTTGTTTGAACATTTGGCCAGCAGTCATTTTGTGTAGCCAGCCAGTGTGCTTTTGGTGTAAGCCTGCATGTGTTCTTTGTTGTCTATGCCTTCTTGCTTTTTGTTGTTTAAACACGTGGCAGGTAGCCATTTTGTGTAGCCAGCCAGTGTGTTAAAATCCTTTTTTCTAGTTTTCAAAGCCATCAATCAAACAAACTTTATTCGGCTTTTGCAAAAAAAATAAAAGTCTATTATGCAATAAATATACATTTAAAATGTATTAAACAATACAACCCAACAATACAATACAATAAACTTTATTTGATCTATCGAGATAGACCATAAAAGTACAGGACAGTTTAAAAAAGATTTCAGTGCAATACGTGCAATTAAATATATCCAAAGATACGGTTAAAATTTATACATTTACATTTTTTAAAAATTAAAGATCTTCAGATAGCAGCCTGCTATACATTTCAGTCTACCCGAATTTCCCTGTGAATCGCCAATCGTCATTTAAAACTAAGTTCAATATGTACAGCAATAAATAAACAAAAATAAGATTAGTTAAAAACCACATAATATACTTTGAACAGTTCAGTTCCTAGACACCGGCCCGCTAAGGTATTGGAATAAAAAAGCAGGCTATCGCATGGACCGAGGCAATATATATATTTTTTCTTTTAAAGATGCTAGCACGTAGATTAGTCACAGCTAGATCTGAGCCTGACTGCAGACCTCAAGAAACTAAGAACCTATAACACAGAATTGCTAGTGAGCATTTGTAAAAAAATAAATGCTGGTCTAACCTGTCTAAAATTACACTTCTTTTAAATGGGAATGAGAAAGGATTTTCTGTGAACCTCGTAAAACCTGCAGAACATAAAAAAAATGCATCATGTCCTGTGGAGACTTCCCGTCACAGCCACAAGGAGGGAGACTCTGGCCCCTATGTACCCCACCCAGGTGGGCCAGGAGGTACTGAAAAAGGTCCAGACGGAACCTGGTCAGTAAGAATCGATCGTGGGAACTTTTGAGCCATAAAAGATAGGGCTCAGTTGATGGCTTGGTTTTCAAAGGAAAAACCAACGCACACTGTGCTTCTTCAATTCTTCTGCTTCCCTGTCCATCTGCCGTTTTTTAAAGTAGTTCTCTTTCACCCAACACAGGTGTTCTAGGCACATATTCTCTGGGTTGGTGAATAAATCAGCCATTCCCAAGTCTGCACAGCAGTCCCTTACAACCTTAAGCCAGGCAATATGATGAAATTGATCCAGGGAAAGGCAATCAGTTAAAATATCCTTACTTAGTGCGATTCCCTCCCTAAGCCATAAATTCATCCACAAGGATAGCGGACGGTAAGATAACAGATCAGAAAGAAAAGCCAAACCCAAATCTTGGTGGACTATAATAGAGGGGATACAATGCGGTAGACATAAAAGACGTTTAAAAAAGTATTTTCAATGACTTGGAGTTCCTTGTGCTCTTTATAACCCCATATCACGCTACCATAAGCCCCCTTAGTAATGCACTTGGCCTTGTAGATCTTCAAGAGGGCCCCAATAGGTCTGGTGCCCCACCTAGATGCAAAATTAAAGATGGCAGTATTGGCCCTGACAAAGTCCCCTTTTTTCCAACGGATGAGGGGACGCCAAGTCATGGCAGCATCGAAAACTACACCCAGGTATCAGAAGACATTGGTCATAGGGACCGGCGTCGATTCCACCACAAATGTGTAGGATTTGCTGGGGTGTAAACCTACTTGCATTGAAAAGGATTTGATATTGTTCACTAACAGGTCCAAATCTTCCATGAAATAGACAAATGAGGTCAATAAAGTTTGCAAACCCCTGCCCTGGCTGTCCAGCCATGAGGATGGCGTTGTCCACGTACAATAGTACTGGAAGACTCCACTGGCCCACTTGTGGACAGTCAGTTTTCATCTTCACAAGAGTCTGATCCAAGTTATTGATATACAGATTAAAAAGGAAGGGGGCCAAAATATACCCCTGTCGGACCCCTCTCTCAGTTGTGAGCTGGTGACTCTCAGATCCTTAGTGAATTGAACCACCACCTTGGTGTCAATATGTAAATCCCTCAAAAAGCATACAATGTCTGGGCTAACTCCTAACAACAACATGGTCTGCCAGAGCTTCGATCTATTAACCAGGTTGAATGCTGAGGACAGATCCATGAAGGCTAAATAAACGGTGCCGTGGTGCGACAGTGTACTTGTTAAGTACCAAGAACAAGTTTAGGCTTTGGTCCACTGTCGATCGACCAGAGCAAAAACCATATTGCGCGTCAGACAGAATGGTATTGTACTCTGTCTAAGTAGAAAGCCTGTTAAGGACGATGCGACCTACCACTTTTACCACTGAGTCCAGTAAAGAGATAGTACTATAACAGTGGGTACTGTTCCATTCTCCCTTTTTGAACACCAGGACAATTGTAGATAGAGCCCAAGAAGCCGGATAACCGGACACAGCTGCAGCTTTAATAACCGCAGTAAAAGTTATTACCCAGATGTCCATATCTGAGATGTAAAGATCAGGTGGGATCCCATCCGGGCCGGGGGCCTTTTTCTTTGTCAACCCTGCTATACCTTTTCTAACTTCCCCAGGAGTAAAAACCACGCAGGGAGTCCCCTCGGCTAGGTGCAGGTCTACCTTCATTTATTAAACATTACATCTGCCACATAACCCTCAAATACAATAAAATTAGTACAGTGTGAGCAAGGACGATTTAAAAAGTTCAGGAAAGTACATAGATACAAAACACAAAGTAAAAATGGTCTCACAGAGACACGTTCAACCTTGATTAGAAATCATTTATTAATAACAACTTAATCTAAGCCTAACAGCAGACCTTAAGAAGCTAAGAACATAAAGTACAGTATTACCTGAAAGCATTTGTAAAAAAATAAATGCAGGTCGGACCTTACTAAAAAAATTTTTTTTTTTAAATGAAGATAATATATAACTGCCTGGGCATCTCATAAGAATTACAAAACATTTAAAAATTTAGCATACCCTTTGGAGACTTTCCATCACAGCCACAGGGCAAAAAACTCTGACCCTTGTTCAACCCACGCAGGTAGGAAAGGAGAAGTTATAAAAGGTCCCAACGGAACCTTGTCAATAAAAAACAATTGTATCTTCTGTTGATCCATAAAAGATACAGCTCAGTTGTTTGCACAGTTTTCAATATAATGTATCTATGTATCTATGGGTGATGGACTTCCTCAGAGCCACCTCTTCTCTATCCAATATCCGCTTTCTTAAAAATGACTCCTTCACCCAACAAAAATCCTTCCTACAAATGATTCTGGATTGGTAAATAAGTCTGCCCTTTCCAAGCTCATAAAACACTCTCTGATATACTTAAAGCAAGGGATATGATAAAAATTGTAAAGTTTCAGACAATCCTTTAAAATCTCTTTACTTAGTACTCTTCCTGAGCCAAATTTTCATCCACAAAGAGAGGGGACGATAAGCCAGAACGTCAGAGAGATAGGCCATACCCAATTCTTTATTACTACAAAGGTGGAAGTAACCTGTGGCACACCTAGAAGCTGTCTCAGAAAGTTATTTTCTACAATTTGCAACTCGTCATGGGCAATTTAGCCCCAGATCTTACTAGAGGCCACCTCGGAAATACAGTTTGCCCTGTATATCTACAAGAGGGCCCCAATAGGTCTATTGCCCAGTCGAGAAGCACAAGTAAAGACAGAAGCATTGGCCCTTACAAAATCAAATCCCCTTTTCTTATGTTTTCATGTTGCTCAGTAACATGGCATGTTACTTAGCATGACATTCCTGGAATGTATTCCTACAATATTTTAGAATGTGTATGTTCAAGCGTGTAACTGTTAATAGGGGAGTTGATTGGTGAACACGTTAGGATATCCATGTGTTTATCTGTGCTCCTCAGCTGCAATGAAGGAACTACAAACTATGATTCCAGTGTGTTCCTTTACAACACTGATGATGAGGAGCTGAGGAGCAGATAAATTTGACCCCGGCAAGAACGGCCATTTACAGGAATTTATACAGTATGCCTTCAAGGGCTGTCACTTCTGGAATTCAGGTCTGTTTCCTTTGGATCCTATCTGGGAACTACTTCTACGATTTCAACGCTTACCTTACGGATTGCTGTGTGTTGGAATGAAGGTTGCTGACGAGATTTGTTGCTTCAGGCTTCATGATAGCTCCACAAGGGCATTCAGGCTGCACGAGGGCGGCTGATTCCAGCGATTACCACGCACAGCATGTGTGTTAACTGTGCCCTGTGCATGAGCTAGTCTTGTCTACCGCTCGACATGAAGAATACCACACATCCAGGAAATGACATCATCATCGCGTGGGTCACGCTACATGACCTCACACAACAGCCATGTTGTTTTTCTTTTCCAATAAGCATCGAAAGGAGAATTAATTATTTGCCCCCCTACAACCCTTCTACGAGGAGTCTGAATTAATTACTGGATTACCAACGGATATTCTAAAGCAGTAATTAACGTGTGATGTTTTGAGTGGGTTCTGTTTTGGGGCAATTATCTCCAGTTATTTAAAATTTCCATTACATTTCACCATTTTGCTCAGGTTGTGATGACGTTCAAGACAGTGAACTAGTCTTTAGGTGAAGTAAGGACACTGGACAATTCCACTCACCATGAGCACCCAAAGCTATAACATCAACCCACCCCAGGCAGTTTGGGCTTCTGGTTCTGAACCTTCCCTCTCATGGTTAGAATGGAAAGCTTATTTTGCAAATTACATTAAAGCTGTGGATGAAGCTGGCAAAATGACACCTGTGCAGTAGAAAAGGCTACTGTTACACTGTTTAGGACCTATCAGGTTAAACGTTTTTCAGGAAATGACTGAAACTATTGTGCTTGGGGATCTTAATGTATATGCTTTAGCGTTATTGCAGCTTGATAATTATTTTGTGCCTAAAGTTTGTATAGGTATAACAAGATTTAAGTTTTTCCAGAGGAAACAAGGCAAATCAGAAAGTGTGGACAAGTATGTGTCTGATCTTAAAAAGATGGCATTGGATTGTAGATTTGGTACCCTGCAGGATGAACTGATCAGGGATCAAGTAGTCATGCATGCCAGCAACCCACCTATACAGGAGAGACTTTGGGTTAATGGCGATGCATCATTAGAAGACATCCTTGCCAGAGTACGCAAAGCGGAGATTTTTAGCAGATGTGCTAGTGCTCTTAAGCAGGCCCTTTTGGTCAAAGAAGTTGTGAGCAAAATTGGCAGAACTACAGATAGAAAAAATCATTTACACCGGTTAGAGACAATACTAAGTTGAAAACTCAGTCTAAATGTTAAAGATGTGGTAGCACAAAGCATCTAGCTTTTAGGAAGAATTGTCCAGCTGCCAAACAAAAATGTGGTAATTGTGGCATTAAGGGCCTTTTGGCAAAAGTGTGTAGAAAGAGGAGAGCTAATGTCAGATTTGTGAACAATGTTGATGATGGTAGGGAATGTATGATAGATGAAGATTGTGGTGATGATAATGCTTGCACAGGCAACTTGGTAATGATTATTTGTAACAATCTGGTACTTAATATCAACGATAGTACTTACAAGAACAAACCGGCGTGTTAGATGGAAATTGGTGGGATGAACATAAAAATTTACACATATTCTGGTTCCCTGTACACTATCATAAATGAAGAATTGTGGGAATTTTCTTTCATACAGAAAGTAGGTATACAATTAGTAGAGCTGGACATACATCCAGAAGGTTATTGTGGAGAAACTTTTGATGTATGGGATACCGCTGGGTAATTTTCAACCTCAATAGAAGGAAGTGTAGAGGCAAGTTGTACATTGCCAAGACTGGTCTACCAGTTCTGGGATGGTTTGACCAGAAGCAACTGCACATTGTTTTAGATCCAAATAGTAAGGAGCAAGTTTTGGTGGTTGATGAGTGTGCTACTAAGGGGGACAGGATGTTGAGACAATTTCCTAAAGTATTCAGTGATGTTTTAGGAAATCTTCAAGGCTTTGAACATAAAATAATTTTGAAGGAGAATGCTGTACCTAGGGTGCACAAATGTCGCAAAATTCCTATACTTGTAAGGGAAGAAGTTTTGAAAGAATTAGATAAGTTAGTAGCTACACACATAATAGAACCCATTGAAACTTGTCAGTGGGTTTCTCTCATAGTTATAGCCAGACATAGTAACGGCAAGATTAGGCTATGTGTGGATTTAAACATTTGAATAACAACATTGTGATAGACAGATTTCTCCTACCAACAAGATGTTAACCTGTTTAAAAAAAAGCCAAAAGTTTTTCCACAATAGACCTTTCGGCTGCTTATCACCAGATTTCCTTTTCACCAGAATCCATGAAGCTCACCTTTCTTCATCACTCCATTTGGTTATTTCCAATTCAAGCGTATGCCCTTTGGGTTAGATTTGGCAGCTGCTGTTTTTCAGAGTTTAATGATCCAGCTATTCAGTAAATAACAAGGTGTTACCTACTTTCAAGATGACATTCTTGTTTTTAGCTCTGACAAAGAGAAGCATGCATCTAGATTAAGGATAGTTTTAAGTATTCTAGAGAACAAAGGTCTCACTGTGGAACATTCAAGTGTACATTTGCAGAAAAAAGCGTCACTTACCTGGGTCATGTTATTGATGAGTCAGGTGTCAAACCCAAACCTATCTTTGTGTCTGCTATAGTGGAACCCCCTACACCTACTAGTAAGGAGGATGTCAGATCATTTCTAGGTATGGCAGAATTGTGCTCTAAATATGTTCCAAACTTTGCTGAAAAGAAACTTAATATCCACCAATTGTTAAAAAAGAGCAGCGTGTTCATTTGGTCTCCAGATTGTGAAGGGAATTTTAAGGCCATTAAATTGGCAATTTCTAATGCTACAGCTCTACGTAGTTTTGACACATCCTTAGCCAGCATCATTACCACGGATGTCGAGTAACAAGGGGTTGGGGGCAGTTCTATCCCAATTGGAGGGTATGGGAAAAGAAAATATCATTGCCTATTCTTCTAGATCTCTCTCTCCCTGCGAAGACAAATATCCAATCATTGAAAGGGAAGCCTTGTCATGTGCCTGGGCTTTGAAACATTATAAAACCTATATCTGGTGGAAGGCTTGGACATTCCGTTGTGAACATAAGCCTTTGGTCAAAATTCTGACAACGGAGAGTGCTACCTCAGCATCTGCAAGACTTGTTAGAATATCAATGCGGATGCAGAATTTTGTGTATAAGGTGACTTACATGCTGGGTAAGGATAATGTGGTAGCTGATTTTCTGTCTAGGATGCCTATCATGTTAGAAAAGTGTGAGGATGAAGAATGGAATGGATTCCAAGTGGCTCTAGTTCATGACCATGGATTTTCTGCTAATGATAAAAGTGAGTGGGCAGCAGAGTTTGAAAAAGTTTAATACTTCAAGAAGTACTATTGCACTTGCTGTATGGATGGCCAAGAAAGGATTCCTTGAGTTCCTCTATTAAACCCTTTTGGGAGGTGAGATTTGAATTGGCAGTGGAAGAAGGTACCTTAACCAGAAGAGAAAAGATTATCCCTCCTGAAGGTTTGCGCAGCATGTTTGTGGAGTTGTGCCATGAAGGTCATTCAGGCATTGTCAGAACTAAGTCTATTATCAAAAGATTGTTCTGGTGGCCTGGGATGGATTTCTGTATTGAAAGAGTGGTGCATGACTGCTCATAAATTCTTGCTGACATTTTGGCCCTCTATGAGTGAAGGACTTTGAGCTAAGGATCCTTGGGAGATAGTGGCCATAGATATTATGAGACCCATTGGGGAGTCACATCAATATGTAATAGTTTTAATTGATTTGTTCACTAGGTGGCCAGTGGTCAAGTTATTTGGTAATGCAGACACTGATTCTGTTTTGGAATTTTTAGATGAAATGTTTACCTCTGAAGGCATCCCAGCCTCCATTGTCAGTGATACTGGGGTGCAGTTTTTGTCCTATAAGGCTAAGGCATATTTTGGGAAGCTGGGAATAAAACACAGAACCACTTCTCTATACAACCAGAGTGGTAATAGAATGGTGGAAAGGTTCAAACGTGTTCTGAAAGGCACCATTCACTAAGCAATGAAAAGCAATCAGGTCTGGATCACTCAGTTCGGTAAAACTGTTTGGGCATACCTGGTCACGTGCAAAAATGCCACAGGGTTACCTCCTTTTGTAATAATGAGGGGTAGGCAGCCGAGATCTAAGTATACCCCTGTTGGTTGTTTCCGAGGGGAGTGGAATCGTGGTCTCTGGATGAAGTGCGAAACCGTTTGGAAGCTGTGCACAGTAAAAGTAAGGAATATTACAACATCAAACATGGAGTTAAAACTCCTGGAGTAAAAGTGGATGATTAGTTGCATGTCAAGAAAACAAGTATGATTCCCAAAGGAGAGAGTCGATACTTTGAACCAGAAGAAGTAGTGGAAAGTTTGCAAAATGCTGTAAGATTAAAAAATGGAAAAGTGTGGAACTTAAATAGGATTGCGAAGAGTAGAAGTACTGATTGCATGAATCTTCCCACGGCACAACCACATCATCCAACAACTCCGCAATCTCCACTGCCAACCCATCAAAAGAAGAATAACTTTCAATCTGCTCATGCATGCCTACAAGGCCCTCCACAACTTAGGAACTCAATACCTGAACAACCATCTCTCCTTCCACGTCCTCAGGAGAAACCTCCGCTCTGCTGACCTCTCCGTTGCCACGCTCCCATTCTTCTACAGGAACAGAGCGGTAGAAGGTCCTTCTCCTACATCGCAGCCAAGACCTGAAACGACATCCCCCTTCACCTCCGGCAAAGCCTGACTCTGTGTCAATTCAGAAAAGACCTCAAGAACTGGCTCTTCGAATGACCTCAACTGATCTGCTCACACTGCCCAGTGCCTTGAGATCCTAACGGGTGAGTAGTGTGCTCTACAAACCCCTGATTGATTGATTGATGGTGAGTTTGATTTGTTGTTGGAGGAAATTGGAAAGGATGACTAAAGTCAGAATGTGGATAATAGTGCTCAATTGTGACAAGGACAGAGTATCCAAGTCACTATAGGAGAGGGTGATGGAGGAACCGTTCAGGATAATTCTTTAGATGCAACAAAGGAGAGTGTCATTGTGGGAACCCAGGAGCATGCCGGTGCCAGTTCTATGGCCGGTGAGGATTCCATTTTTCAACATTCTGTGAGGAAAAGGATGGCTCCAGGTTAGTTTAAGGATTGCACTGTTAGTAACAAAAAGGACAATTCCTTAGGTATTTAATTGCTCTGTTACAAGTTTTTGACACTAGTTGGTGAAAATCGTGACTAGACTTTGCTATTCTTCTGTTTGTAGATATATATATATTTAATTTATGTTGCTGTTATTTTTTTCTTTTCTTTTCTCTCTTTCTTTAATTATTCTTTTTAGGTATTTTGTTTTAAAATTCATTTCTGGGAAGAAAGGGGGATGTGTTATGTTTTCATGTTGCTCAGTAAAGTGGAATGTTAGTAAGCATGATGTTCTTGGAATGTATTCCTACGACATTTTAGAATGTGTATGTTCAAGCGTGTAACTGTTGTTAGGGGAGTTGGTTGGTGAACACGTTAGGATATGGATGTGTTTACCTGCGCTCCTCAGCTGCAATAAAGGAACTCCAAACTATGATTGCAGTGTGTTCCTTTACAACACCTTTCTTTCTACTTATTAGAGGCCGTCAGTTCAAAGCAATGCTGAACAATACCCCCAAGTATGAAAAAACACTACTCTTAGGGACTGAGGTGGACCAAAACTTAAAGGTATACGGTTTTCTTGGACAGGATTCCACTTGCATCACATAAGATTTGTTATTGTTAACCAACAGTTCCAGATCTTCCATTAAGTGGGCAAAATAATTCAACAAAGTTTGCAGCCCCCCTAGCTGTCCCGGCCATAAGGACGGCATTGTCTGCGTACAATAGTACATGTAGACTTCGCAGTCCCACCTGGGAGAAGTCCACTTTTAGCGGCAAGAGATCCTATCCCAGGTTGTTAACATTTAACTTAAAAAGGGGCCAAGCTACATCCCTGCCAGACACACCACTGTATTGAAAACTGCCAGGTAACACTGAGATCTTTTGTGTAACAAACCACAGCCTTAGTTTCTCTGTGGAGATCCCTTAACAAAAAGAACAATATCTCTATCTACTGCAATGGACAGATACCAGCTGCGACATTCCACAGCCAAGTGAGGATCCCTTTGTTTAGTACATATGGGCTTCCTGCTCTTTAATGCAAGCACTGGAACAATAGGAATCAAACCAACTTGGGACCAAATCATGATGCCGCACATTTGGACTTTTAGTAAGCTTGCTTGGATCATCAATTTTCATCAGAAAATTGTTTTTTGGAATGTACAAAAAATGATTCAAAACGCCAATTGTATTGCGCCTCATGTTGAATAACCACTTTTTAAGGCCTCACAGTGACCACAATTGCCATTTGTATAGTCTATTCCTCCTACTCAGAAACTAGTATTTTGCATGAAAATGACTCTAAACACACTTATTTAAGTTCCAAAACTGATGATTCACATCCAACAGTCATTTACAGTCAAAAGATTAAACATATAAAAAAATCACCATTGCTGACCATTTGAAGAAAGTTCCTGAGGTCCTGGGTCATCGATTTTCACCCAAAAATTGATATTTTTTTAATCTACAAAACATGATTACAAATATCAATTGTATCGTTCCTCATATTGAATAACCACATTTTAAGGCCTTTACAGTGACCCAAAATGCTATTTTTATAGACTTTACTTCCTACTCAGAAGCTTGTATATTGCCAGATTTTCAGCATGAAAATGACTTTAAACACACTTATTTTAGTTCCAAAAGGGAAGATTCACATATGACAGTCATTTACAGTCAAAAGAATAAACAATCATAAAATCCCCATTACTGACCTTTTGAAGAAGGTTCCTAAAATCCAGGGTCATCGTTTTTTAATCAGATAAATGATCTTTTGGATTGTATAAAAAATGATTCAAAATGTCAATTGTATCACGCCTCATGTTGAATAACCACTCTAGAAGGCCTCACAGTGACCAAAATTGCCATTTTCATAGACTTTTCCTAATACTCAGAAGCTTGTATATTGCCAGATTTTCAGTATGCAAATGACTCTAAACACACTTATTTTGTTCCAAAAGTGATGATTCACATATGACAGTCATTTACAGTCAAGAGATTAAACAATCGTAAAATCACCATTACTGACAATTTGGAGAACATTCCTCAGGTCCAGAGTCATAGTTTTTCATCAGGAAAATTGATTTTTTTGGACTGTACAAAAAACGATTTAGAAAGTCAATTGTATCGCACCTCATAATGAATAACCACTTTCTAAGGCTTTCCTAAGACAAAAATTGCCATTTTTATATACTTTTCCTCCTACTCAGAAGCTTGTATTTTGCCCGATTTCGAGCATAAAATAGCTTTAAACACACTTATTTTAGTTCCAAAAGTGTTTATTCACATTTGGCAGTCATTTACTGTCAAAAGATTAAACATTTAAAAAATCACCATTACTGACCATTTGGATAACGTTCCTCAGGTCAGGGGTCATTGTTTTTTTATAAGTAAATTGATTTTTTGAACTTTACAAAATATGATTCAAAATGTCAATTGTATAGCACCTCATGTTGAATAACCACTTTTAAGGCCTAACAGTGACCAAAATTGCCATTTTTATAGACTTTTCCTCCTACTCATAAGCTTGTATTGTGCCCGATTTTGAATATGTGAATGACTCTAATCACACTTCTTTTAGTTCCAAAAGTGACGATTCACATCCGACAGTCATTTACAGTCAAAAGTTAAACATTCAAAAAATCACCATTACTGACCATTCGGATAACGTTCCTTAGGTCAATTGGATTGTGCCTCATGTTGAATAACCACTTTTTAAAGCCTTCCAGTGACCAAAGTTGCCATTTTGATAGACTTTTCCTCTTACTCAGAAACTTGTATTTTGTCAGATTTCGAGCATGAAAATGACTCTAAACACATTTATTTTAGTTCCAAAATGATTATTAACATCTGACTGTCATTTACAGCCAAAAGATTAAACACTCAAAAAATTACCATTACTGACCATTCGGAGAAAATTACTCAAGTCCTGGGTCATCGATTTTCATCAGAAAATTGATTTTTTGTACTGTTTAAAAAATGATTCAAAATGTCAATTGCATGAAACCTCAAGTTGAATAACCACTATTTAAGGCCTCCCAGTGACCAAAATTGCCATTTTGTGAACTTTTGCTCCTACACAGAGCCTGTTTTTTACCCGATTTCGAGCATGAAAAGGACTCTATACATTCTTATTTTAGTTCCAAAAGCGATGATTCACATTCGACAGTCATTTACAGTCAAAAGATTAAACATTCAAAAAATCACCATTACTGACCATTGGGAGAAAGTTCCTCAAGTCAAGGGTCATCGTTTTTCATCAGGAAATCTGTTTTTTTGAACTGTAAAAAATTATAAAAAATTTCAATTGTGAGAAAACACTTTATAAGGGCTCACAGTGACTCAAATTGCCATTATTATAGAATTTTCCCCCTAATCAGAAGCTTGAATTTTTCCCGATTTTGAGCATGAAAATGATTCTAAACACACTTATTTTACTGCCAAAAGTGATGATTCACATTCGACAGTCATTTACAGTCAAAAGATTCAACATTTAAAAAATCACCATTACTGATCATTCGGAGAACGTTCCTCAGGCCCGGGGTCATCATTTTTCATCACTGTATTGCGCCTCATGTTGAATAACGACTTTATAAGTCCTCCCAGTAACCAAAGTTGCCATTTTTACAGACTTTTCCTTCTAGTCAGAAGTTTGTAGTTTGCTCGATTTTGGGCAGGAAAATGACTCTAAACTCACTTATTTTAGTTCCAAAAGTGATAAATCATATCCAACAGCCATTTACAGTCAAAAGATTAAACATTCAAAAATCACTATCACTGAACATCTGGAGAGAGTTTGTAAGGTCCAGGGTCATTGTTTTTCATCAGAAAATGGATTTTTTGGACTGTACAAAAAACGATTTAAAATGTTAATTGGATCACGCATCATGTTGAATAACCACTTTTTTAGGCTCACAGTGACCTTAATTACATTTTTTATAGACTTTTCCTCCTCTTCAGAAACCTGTATTTTGTCTGATTTCGGGCAGGAAAATGACTCTAAACTCACTTATTTTAGTTCAAAAGTATTAATTCCCATCCAAAAGTCATTTACAATCAAAAGATTAAACATTCAAAAATGACTATTACTGACCATCTGGAGAAAGTTCGTGAGGTCCGGGGTCATCGTTTTTCATCAGAAATTTGATTTTTTGGACTGAACAAAAAAATATTCACAATGTTAATTGGATCACGCCTTATGTTGAATAACCACTTTTTAGGGCTGACAGTGACCAAAATTTCCATTTTTATAGACTTTTCCTCCTATGCAGAAGCGTGTATTTTGCCTGATTTCTGGCAGAAAAATTACTCTAAATACACTTTTTTAGTTCCAAAAGTGATAATTCCCATCCAAAAGCCATTTACTATCAAAAGATTAAATATTCAAAAATCACTGTTACTGAACATCTGGGGAAAGTTGGTGAGATCCGGGGTCATAGTTTTTCATCAGAAAATTGATTTTTGTGGACTGTACAAAAAATGATTGAAAATGTTAATTAGATTGTGCCTTGTATTGAATAACCACTTTTTGGGGCCTCACAGTGACCTAAATTGCCCTTTTTATAGACTTTTGCTCCTATTCAGAAGCTTGTATTTTGCTTAATTTCGGGCAGGAAAATGACTCTAAACTCACTTATTTTAGTTCCAAAAGTGATAATACCCACCCAAAGGTCATTTACAATCAAAAGATTAAACATTAAAAAATCACTATTACTGACCATTTGGAGAAAGTTCGTAAGACCCGGGGTCATTGTTTTTCATCAGAAAATTGTTTTTTTTGGACTGTACAAAAAATTATTCATACAGGGCCCAATTCACAGAACTAATCTGAGATAAAATCCTAAACTTACAACTTTTGGTATTCACACAAGGCATTTAGTAGTAGTAAAGTTAGGACTCCTAACTTTACTACTACTAAACTGAGACAAAATCCTAACTTTACGACTTTCGGTATTCACAAAAGGCATTTAGTAGTAGTAAAGTTAGGATTCTTAACATTACTACTACTAAATGCCTTTTGTATGACAGTACAAAAATGATTCAAAATGTCAATTGGATCATTTCTCATGTTGATTAACCCATTTTAAAACCTCACAGTGACCAATATTTCCATTTTTACAGACTTTTCCTCCTACTCAGAAGCTTTTATTTTGACTGATTTCGGACAGGAAAATGACTCTAAACACACAAATTTTTGTTCCAAAATAGATAATTCACATCCAACAGTCATTTACAGTCAAAGGATTAAACATTCAAAAATCACCATTAGACCATCTGAAGAAAGTTCGACAGTTCCAGGGCGATCGTTTTTCATCAGAAAATTGATTTTTTTGGACTATCCCAAATTTTTTTCAAAATGTCAATTGGATCGTGCCTCATGTTGAATAACCACTTTTTAAATCTTCACAGTGACTAAAATTGCCATTTTTACAGACTTTGCCTTATACTCAAAAGCTTCTATTTTGACCGATTTCAGGCACGAAAATGACTCTAAACACATTTATTTTAGTTCCAAAAATGGTAGTTCACATCCAAGAGTCATTTACAGTCAAAAGATTAAACATTTAAAAATTACTATTACTGACCATCTAGAGAAAGTTCGTAAGGTTTGGGGTCATCATTTTTCATCAGAACATGCATAATTTGAACAGTACAAAAAATTATTTAAAATGTAATTCGGATCAGGCCTCATGTTGAATAACCACTTTTCAAAGCCTCACAGTGACCAAAATTGTCACTTTTATAGACTTTTCCTCCTACTCAGAAGCTTCTATTTTGGCCAATTTGGGGCAGGAAATTGACTCTAAATACACTTATTTTAGCTCCAAAAGTGATAATTCAGATCCATCAGTCATTTACAATGAAAAGATTAAACATTATTTGGGTTCTTAGTTGCCCAGTTATCGACCAAGCCATGGCTGCTCATGAGAGATGACAAAGTTCTATGCACTCTTGGCTTTCGGCCTTGGTACGTCCCTTGATTTAGTTGCCCTTGATGAGGGTTCAAGGAGATATTAAAATCTCCACACATAATTAATGGACAGGGCCATGCCGCCAGCTCCAGCTCAAGGTCTTCAAAAATCTTTGGATCGTCTTGGTTTGCACCATATACTGCACACACTGTAAGCCCTGAATCTAGCTCTACCATTGCCCACCAGTGCGTCTGAAGCCTTGCTTTTAGCCTGGCCTAAGGCAGACTTTGCAAACATTGCCACACCTCGAATATTTGAGGTCTGAGACATGCATACCACCATGTTATAACCCCCAATACCCATTAGACCCTTCTTCCCCCATGGGATGTGTGTCTCCTGCAGACACACTATATAAAAGGCACTCGTCCTCACGAACTCTGCCAACCTTGACCTTTGCCCTCTATCGTTCAGTCCTCCCACATTTAGTGAGCAGATAGTTATCCTCCCCATCTGACCTTAACTCCCTACCCACCTGATATACCTCTATTCATTTTTATCCATTCATAAAGTGATTCTTTTGTAGACACATTTCCTTCACGTCTCTGGGTATGTTTTTTCTTTAAGTTTCCACCCCCATCTCCCCCTGCACCTGCCCCTCCCCCAGCCCCCCTCTCCTCCCATCCTCTCACCTCCCCTCCTCCCCCCTTCCCACCACCACCCATGAGAAGCACTCAGACTATGGTCTGTGCGCAATGGATGCGGCGCACAGGACCGAGAGCCCTATAAATCTCACCCTTGTGTTAAAAAAATACATGCTTCCCTAAGAGAGAAGATCCACTGAATCAAACCACCACTTTCCCACTTCAATTTTATGCTTCTATAAACACTCCTGTGATCAACTCATTTCTTATGATTAGCTTATTCTAGCCATTTCTACACCGCTAGGCTATCCAAATATTCTTTAGCTTTGATTTCTGATACAAAAAATCGTGTTTTCCCCCCCAGATCACTTTTAGCTGAGCTGGATTGTTCAGGAAGGCTTGTGCGTTTTTGTCCTGGAAAGGTTTGATCAGTTGCCGTAGCCGCCAGTGCCTTTTGACAGTAGTGTGGCAAAATTCCGGGCGAAAGAAAAACGGGACACCACCCCTGGTCCTCCTTGCTTCGGGCCTGGCATTTTCGAAGATTGCTTGATGCAGTAAAAAGTTCCCGAAGTACACTAGAATGGCTTGTGGCATTGCTCCTTCCCTTACTGGCTACTTTTGTACAAAAGGGACCCGATGTGCCCAGTTCTAGTCCGTTAACTCTGGGAATGTGTCTCCTAATAACTCCACAACATATGAACGGGCATCTGCCCCCTCTACCCACTCGGGAACCCCAAGCACCCGCAGGTTGTTGCGCCTCTGGCGGTTCTCGTGCTCCTCCAGCTTCCATTGTATATCGATTAGCTAGGACTCATGGGACTTAGTTAACGCTTGGGAGGCTGTGAGATCCGACTCTGTGATAACAATCCTTGACTCGAGATCCGTCATCCGCTCCCCAATGGCACTACAGGTTTTGGTCAGTTTCCTGGCCTCCCCCTGCACCTTTTGCATAGCTGATTGGGCCTTATGGCCATCTTGTTGTGTCTCATCCAGATGCATTGATATAGCCTGAAAGATGGCTTCCAACGTTGGAGGTTTCGGTCCATTTAAATTCGAGACAGATGGCCCGCTAGATGCTGGACCAACAAATTGGTTTGTAGGGGTATAGTCCCAGGTGAGGTCTCTATCACCCGGTTTTCTTCCTCTCTTCAGTACGGTCTGTGCCCGGGCTCCATTAACCTCATCTAGATCACTATCAACATTACTGATATCAGTGGAGGCACCAGAGCCATCATCTGACCACTCACCCCGTCTGACATGGAGAAGAAATAGTCACTTGGCTCCTTTTCTTGATCTTTTTCCAAGTCTATCCTGTCGGTTCTTTCCATCCCCTGAGATCCCTCTGCCAGGGTTCAACATGTGGGATGCAGTGAGCCACCCTGCCTGAGATCTGCCACCTGTTGGGGTGTGAGGATTGAAATAACCTGGGGGGAAACGCCCATCTGCGCTTCTGTATTTGCCCCCAATAGGCTTACTGGCACATTGTCAGGACCCGGTAAGTCAGTGCTGCCTTGCCCCCTGTAACTGTTAGTGGGAGAGAGGGGTTATCCTCTCCTGGCCAACCTTCCTTCCAGATTGGATCAGACTCCTGGCTGCCTCCCCATGTTCCTGGGGAGCCGTCCACCTCTAGCGGCATCTCCACAACTTGCTCGGGGCTGGCGTTGCATGGGACTGGGCCCACGTCCATCTGAGCCTTCTTCGCTGCAGAACCTCGCAGTAGCTCAACCACCGTAGGGCCGGCTGGACGTTGTTTCCTGGTGGCCCTGCCTCTTCCTCTCTTCTCCAAGGCTTGCTCACGTTGCTCAGTTTGTTGACCTTGGCGCCCCTGTCGAGGTGTGTGCGGTCGATACAGCCACGGCATCAGCATTGGTTTCTCCCACCTCCGGATGGCCCTTCAATGTGGGATGAGTAGTCTTTGATTTAGCCGCTCCGCTGTCTGGTTTTGGCCCATGCCGTCCGCTGATACAGGAGCTGGTGTATCGGTAAGGTAAGCGTCGCAGAGAGGCCGCTCCGGCACCAATACGATCAGTTTGTTAACATGTCTCAGCACCGCCAGTCCGATTACTGTACTGATCAGTTGCACATATCTCCCCAATACTCTCGGGGGACCGCGTGTCACTTCGCCTTGCACTTCGAGGGTCATCTCCTCATGTCTGCATATAAATACTGATAGGGGCTCTCTTGTGGTCAGCGCGCCGCTTCAGTCTCAGTCGACCGCTATCTTGCTTCCCCCGCCATACCCGGACCGTGACAGAGAAGTCAACCGAATGCCCGTTATCATTTGTTGATTCACAGGGTACACGTACTATACCTGCCCTCATAGGAAATATGTCAGGATTGATTATATCCTTGCTACGAGGGAATTACTTAATGGAGTTGGTATTAGGAAACTCCCTAAGGTGATCTCTGATCACAATCCATTAATTTTGGAACTTGAAGTTAAAAGGTTCAAAAGAATTCAAAATAAATGGACCTTCGATAGGAAACTCCTAGTAAATCATGTCTATATTGAGCACATTAAGAAATGGTCCCAAGAATTTTTTGATATAAATAGATATAGTGCTTGCAGGGGGGTTGTGTGGGATTCTTTTTAGGCAGGCCTTAGGGGCAAAATGATTAGCTTTGTTGCCAGGGCAAGGAAGCAGCTTGAGGCAAAGAATGAACAGCTGATGTGTAACCTAGCTGAAGCAGAGGAAGAACTTGTGCTTTTAATAGCGCAGGGTCGGGATGTGGCTCAAACTCAACATCAAATAAACGCCCTTAAGGCAGAAATTAATAGTTGGTTCACCCAGAAATCAGCAGAAGAGTTTCAGTCCCAGCGAAATAACTCTTATGAAAATGGTGAACTAGTGGGGAGGAGACTAGCCCTACGAACCCGCCAGAAAACAGCCCAGAATATAATATCTTCAATTAAGAAGGATGGCCAAATGTATAACGACACAAATGATATCTTAGGGGTGTTTCAGGAGTATTATCAATTGCTGTACAAGGATGATACGGGGACAGCGGGAACATCACAGGATATATCCCAAATAGTAACCAATGCAGATCTTAGTGAGGTGTTGGATAGCTTAGCTAAGGACGACTTAGAAAAGGACATCTCACTAGAGGAGGTCCTGGTAGCACTGCAAGATTTGGCATCAGGGAAGTCTGCCGGCCCCGATAAGATCCCCCTGGAATTGTACAGGATAATGCAAAAGCTGATAGCCCCCCTTCTGCTTGATTTCATTAAGGGTATACAATATAGTGGGTGCCCCCCCGAATCCTGGAAAGAGATGGATATTATTATCTTTCCAAAGAAAGGTAAACCAACTGGGGGGCAGATGGCTATGATCCTCCTCGATGCCGAGAAAGCATTTGACTGGGTTTCCTGGAGATTTTTGTGGGGGGTACTGGAGTTAAAAGGCTTCGGACTGTGAGAAGTTGGCCTGGTATATGCTGTCCACTAATTATAGTGGGCACCTTGCACCAGTCCAAACAACCCCTTATTGGAGATAGGTTAAAGACAACCTTATTGAAAGCTATCCTAGTGGTAGCTATGGAGAGCAGCCTTCAGGCTAAGTCTTGAAGGAATGTAAAGCAGCTTGTTTTACCAGTCTATAATCTCTTGAGTGACCAAATGAAAGAGCACCACACCAGGTATATATTCAAAATATATGTATTTATTGCTAAACACACCCCTCTAGTCTCTTTATGAGGCTAGAGTTCGAAGTACATAAGTTAGAAGTTATTTAAACACAGTAATAGCACAAATACACGTTTGGGCCCTAGGGCGTACCAAACCATATACCAATAAAGTGGTATAAGAACCACGACTGAACTAGACACTAGGCCTAGAGCCTCTAGAAGTGCTTGGACCACAAGGAACCACCCAAGGTAGTGACACAGGGGACCCACGGGAGACGCGTGCAGTGTAAATACACAACCGCGATACGCCGTTGACTTCTATGGAGAAAGTCGTGATCGGGAAATTAGAGAAAAGGGACACTTAAAGGAGGACTTGGAGCAAACCCTTTGAGATCTAGGACTTTGAAGAGTCTCTACCCATGGGAGCACCGGAGTACTCGTGTTACCTCACCCAGGGAAGCCCGGTGCATAGGTGCCTTTCGGGGTCGGGTTTCGTCGTCGATTTGAATGGCGATCTGCTGCAAAGTGCTGCTGGCGACCAAGTGAAAAGTGTCCGGGTGGATCCAAGAGTGGATCGGAGTTCTGAAGAACCTGAAAGCAGAGGGGACAGAGTCTGGGTCACTAGCCAGTGACCAGGAAGGCGATGGACAGATGCCCACCGATGTCGAGTGCTTCAGGTGCGTTGACGGTTGTCTTGACTCTTCAGCCACGAGGTCCAGGAGGCGTTGTCGGCAACCAGGAGCAGGATTCGGGCTGGTACACGATGTCTGTCGAGTGCTGAGGTGTCGGCGACCGGATTGGACCCAACAAGCCTTGGCAACGGCAAGTCTCGATGCAGAGGAAGATCGTCAATGGTGCAGACCAGCAAGGTCTGGGGAACTCACCCAGCGAAGGTAAGTGAGGGCAGGCCTGGAGCAACCAGGATGCCAAGTTAGAAAAAGATTGGCCTTCGTTAAGGGCTACTAGCCAACGGGCTAGCGACCGCAAAGGAGCCTCGAGACGCCGCACGTGGATCTGGCTCACAGGACACTCGTGGAGTGGAGGCCAGTGATCTTCGGTGCAGTTGGTGCTGGAGGCTAGGGCTACTCGGAGCCCAAAGCACGACTTCGGGGGAGACCCAGAAGAGGATGCACTTGCAAATGTGCTTGGTGTCCAGGGGTCACGGTCTCAAGTCACCCACGATAGCCACGGGCCTCAGCTTTGCTGGGGACTCAGGGTAGCCTCGGGGAAGTCTGAGAATCTACCTCTGGTGATGCGATGACTTCGGCGTCCAACGGGAGCTTCAGAAATTCGAACCGGACAGATGCTTCTTTGGTGCCTGCCAAGCAGGGGAGTCACTCCTTGACCCCAAGGGAGATTCTTCTGTCCTCTAATCGTGAGTAGAGCGTCGAAGGTCCAGGATTCAGTTTCAGAGTTTCGTCCAGGGATAATCTAAAGTCCTAAGGACTGGGTTCCTATACTTATACTAAGTATAGGGGTTGGACTACTCTGTGGCCCCACCTATGGGTGGGTCAGGGCAGAGGGGTGGCTACACCCCTTTCCTTTGTCCAGTTCGTGCCAAAGCAGGGGCTGCAAGCCCCTGATCCGGTTTGAACTGGGGTATGCACTAGGGACACCAAATGTGCCCCCAGTGCAGGACTTCAAAGCACCCGAAAGTGCTCCCGCCCAGCCCCAATACACATTATCCTGTCTGGGGAGGTGGTCACACCTCCCTGGGACAGGAAACCTATTGTCCAGGCCTCCCTGCCGGAGTTTCGTCCAGCAGCAGGAGGCCAGACTCGTGTCTGTGGCAGCAGCATCCATTTTGTGATGCCAGGGCTTTGGAAAGAAGTTACCGGGCTAGCCAGAGTTAACATGTCTTTCCCTCTAGAAGGGTGGAATGCTACCCCGCCACCAGAATTGGCGGGGGGTAGTATTCCAAGATGTTTGACACCAAACACGACATGTTTAGGTGCAGCCATTCCAAAGTTAGCATTTAACGCGAGGTTATAATGCGCTTAAGAGTATATGGTCAGGCTGCACTACAAACAGCATCAGAGAAGGGTCTCCGAACGCTGCAGAGGGGCCCTGCTCATGCAGGGGCACCCTCTCACATAGGAACCATGCACTCTGCCTTTAGGATTGATAAGGCCTGCCTTAGGAGTGACTTATAGGTTTATATGTGTGTATGTATTTAGTGATATAGGTAACCTATATCACAGTAAGGGGTGCATGCACCACCTTACCCAGGCTGCAGTAGCAGACCTGTGGTGTCAGTTTGGATGGCCTTCCAGGGGTGGCATAATACATGCTGCAGCCCCTGGCAGGCCTCTGAGGTACCTATGCCCTTGGTACATAGTATACCATATACTAGGGACTTATAAGGGCACTCCAGATTCCAATCAGTGATGTGCCTAAGGCACATGGAAACCATTTTAGAGAGGAAGCAGCTAGGCTGGGGTTCTGATTAGCAGGGCCCCAGCCAGACTAATGTCGAAAAACAGTGAAGCATCAGCAAAAAGTGGGGGTACCCATGTGAAGCAGATCCTACTCTCCTACACAACCCCCCAAACGTAGGGACATTAAACTAACCTTGCCCAGTTAAGTCTTCATGTTCTAAGTGGAAGTACCTAGAGAGTCCATCTGCATTGGCATGGTTACTCCCAGGTCTATGTTCCACTGTAAAGTCCATCCCCTGTAGGGAAATGGACCACCTAAGCAGTTTGGGGTTTTCACCCTTCATTTGTTTTAGCCATAAGAGGGGCTTATGGTCTGTCTGAACCAGGAAGTGTGTACCAAACAAGTATGGCCTCAACTTCTTCAGAGCCCAGACCACAGCAAAGGCCTCCCTCTCTATGGCTGACCAACGTTTCTCTCTAGGGGTCAGCCTTCTGCTAATGAAAGCTACTGGCTGATCCTGACCTTCTTCATTCAATTGTGACAGTACAGCCCCTACCCCCAATTCAGATGCATCAGTTTGAACAATGAACTTCTTGGAGTAATCAGGACTCTGTAGAATGGGAGCAGTGCACATGGCCTGCTTCAGGTCATCAAATGCCTTTTGACAGCTAACTGTCCACTGAACCTTTTGGGCATTTTCTTAGAAGTTAAGTCATTCAGGGGTGTCACTATTGATCCATACCCCTTGACAAATCTCCTATAGTACCCAGTCAGGCCTAAGAAGGCTCTCACCTGAGTCTGGGTAGTGGGAGCAGTCCAGTCCATGATAGTCTGGATCTTGCTCTGCAAAGGTTGAACCTGGCCTCCACCCACAAGGTGGCCCAGGTACACAACCTGACTCTGCCCTATCTGGCACTTAGTGGCCTTGATAGTCAGGCCTGCCTTTGCAGGGCCTGTAAAACATTCCTGAGGTGGACCAGGTGATCCTCCCAGGTGGAGCTAAAGACAGCAATATCATCTAGATATGCTGCACTATAGGCTTCCAGACCTGTGAGAACTGTATTCACCAGCCTCTGGAAAGTGGCAGGTGCATTCTTCAGACCAAAGGGCATTACCACAAATTGATAATGCCCACTAGGGGTTGAGAATGCTGTTTTGGGCTTTGCAGTATCAGCTAGTCTGATCTGCCAGTAGCCAGCTGTCAAGTCAAATGTGCTGAGATATTTGGCTGAGGCCAAAGTATCTATGAGCTCATCTGCCCTTGGTATTGGATGGGCATCAGTCCTAGTGACTGCATTGAGACCCCTGTAGTCCACACAAAACCTCATCTCTCTTTTTCCACCACTGGTGTGAGGTTTTGGTACAAGGACCACTGGACTAGCCCAAGGGCTATCTGAGGGTTCAATAACTCCCAATTCCAACATTTTCTGGACTTCAGTCCTGATACAGTCCCTGACATGGTCAGGTTGCCTATAAATCTTATTTTTAATAGGCAGACTGTCCCCAGTGTCCACTTCATGAGTGCACCAGGTGGTCTGACTGGGTGTCAGTGAAAACATATGTCTAAACTGATTGAGAACTTGCCTACAATCAGTTTGTTGCTGGGTAGTGAGGCTGCCTGCCAAGGCTACACCATCTACTGACCCATCGTCAGGGTTCTGTGAGAGCAGGTCAGGGAGTGGGTCACTCTCTTCCTCCTGCCCTTCATCAGTAGCCATGAGCAAGCCCATGTCTGCCCTGTCCACATATGGTTTTAACCTGTTGACATGGAGAACCCTGTGGGGACTCCTGGGTGTTCCTAGGTCTACTAAGTAGGTGACCTCACCCTTCTGCTCAACAATAGTGTGGGGTCCACTCCATTTGTCTTGGAGAGCTGCTGGGGCCACTGGCTCCAACACCCACACCTTCTGTCCTGGCTGGTAAACAGTCAGAACAGCCTTTTGGTCATGCCAGGCCTTTTGAAGTTCCTGGCTAGCCTCAAGGTTTTTGGTTGCCTTTTTCATGTACTCAGCCATCCTGGAGCGGAGACCAAGTACATAGTCCACTATATCTTGCTTTGGGGGCTTGAGAGGTAACTCCCATCCTTCCTTCACCAAGCACAGTGGACCCCTCACAGGGTGGCCAAACAGAAGTTCAAAAGGGCTGTAACCAACCCCTTCTGAGGCACCTCCCTATATGCGAATAAAAGGCAGGGCAAGAGTATGTCCCATCTACGCCTAAGCTTTTCTGGGAGCCCTTTAATCAGTGGAGAAGTGTGGCTCAATGGTTAGAGCGGCAGACCCTGATGCAGAGATCTGGCCCGGGACCAGGGTTCAATTCCCGCCTCGGCGGGTCTTGGGCTCAATTTCCTCGGACCTGATAATTCTCGCCTCGGTGCCTATTCTAATCATGGGTCCCACTCTGCAACTCTGGGCAATAGCTTGCTTAATCTCCACAACGGCCCCAACAGCGCTGGGATGCCTGGCTTCACCCTGGGGGTGCCCAGGAGTGGACATTTCACAGGGAAAAGCCAGGAAGGGTTCCACAGTGGTATGCGTACAGCGCCAGGACACCTCTTTGGGGGTATAAGTGCGCTTTACAAGTACAAATTTCATTTCATTCATTCATTGCCAAGCAAGCATTCGACTGGTAGGTTTGCACTCACCACAACCTTCTTAAGGCCAGTTACCCCTCCCCAGGAGAAGTTAACAACTGCCAGAGTATGGTCTGTTCTGACATTGCTAGCATTGGTCACTTGGTACATCTCACCAAGTATAACTTGCCCAGGATTCACAAGGTCTTGTGTCACCATTGTGACACTTGCCCCTGTGTCCCTAAATGCCAAAGCCTCACGTCCATTGATTAAAGGCTGTTGTCTGTACTTGCCCAGATTACTGGGACTCACAGTGGAGGTCACATCCATGCCTCCATCACAGACTAACACAGCCTGAGTCAGTTCTCTGACTAGGTCAGAGCCCAACTCAGTACCCAGGGTGAACCCTACTAAACCCTTGGCTGGAGCACTCCCACCAACTGTACTAGGGGGAACAGGTGCCTTAGGGGCATTGGTGGGTGCTGGACTGGAGTCTTTGGACTTGGTGCAATCACTGGTCCAGTGGGTCTTTTGCTTACAGACCTTGCACCATGGTTTTCTTTGGCCTTTCCCTTTGGTAGACTGTGAATCCCCACCAGAAGAAGATTTTTGGGGGCCTGATGAAGACTTTTGATCTTTACCCTTCTCCCCACCCTTTTCAGAGTTCTTAGCATCTTGCTTCTTGGTTTCCCCACCTTGGTTCTGTACCTTCTGCTTCACCCTGGTTCTGACCCATTTGTCTGCCTTCTTTCCCAATTCTTGGGGAGAGGTCAGATCAGAGTCTACCAGGTATTGATGCAACAGCTGATTTTGACAGTTATTAAGAATCTGCTCCCTCATTATCAGATTGTACAATCCTGAGAAGTCACACACCTTACTGCCCATTAACCAGCCTTCCAGAGCCTTGGCAGAACAATCCACATAGTCTACCCAGTCTTGAGTCTGTGCTTTTGGGTATCTCTGAACTTCAACCTGTACTGTTCAGTGGTTAGGCCAAACCCATCAATAAGAGCACTCTTCAAGACATTGTAATTATCAGCATCCTCCTCTCTAACAGTGAGGAGCTTATCTCAAACCTTTGTCAGCAAAGGAGAGCCACAAGATTGCTGCCCACTGCTCCTGAGGGACCTTCTGTACCTTACAGGCCCTCTCTAGAGCAGTTATCCACTTGTGGATGTCATCCCCATTCTGATAGGGAGGGACAATCTTGCTCAGGTTCCTATGGTCATAGGACCTTTCCCTATCTCTAGGGACATGGCTGCCACCATGGGACTCTAGTCCCAACTTTCTTCTCTCTCTAAAGAGATCTAGGGACTCCCTGTCTATAGGCTAGTTGCTTCTTTTTGAATCTCAAGCTGAGCTTCCTCATATTGAACCAGCCTCTTTCTTCTCTCATGAGAGGATTCCCTCCTATGAGATGAGACAGAGCTCCCTATTGAGGTGCCAGAGTGGTTAGACTCCTGAGAAGGAGACCTAGACCTTCTGGGCACACTCATAATCCTTCCTGGGGGACAAAGAGGGCATCATTCTGATCATCCTCTTCATCTTCCTCAGGAGGGATTGGATTATCCAGGTCAGGGCCATTGTCGCCCTCCTAGCCAGTTTCAGAGGGGGGGCTGGGGGTACTGGTACACCTGGTCCCATCCTCATCATCTGCCCCACCCTCAGCTCCTACCCCTTCAGTCCCCAAGGGCTTACTAAGGTCATAAGCCACCAACAACTCCTTGAGGTGTTGGGTGGTGGGGCTTTGGCCTGTCCTTATTTTTCTCAAGTTGCATAAAGCTCTCAATTCCAAGAATGGGAGTGTATCATACTTGGAGGGTGGAAGCTCAGTGGCTTCCTGCAAGGATTCTTTAGATCCTACCCTTAAAGACATTACTAGTGTGGTGTGGTGTATGCACTACCTACTCTAGTGTGGCCTACTAAACTCTCTTGAGGTGTAGAAAGGGTTGTGCTATCCCTTAACACACAACTCTAAGTTCAGTAGAACTTACTGTATTCTAAGCTTAAATTATATGTACCTTAGGTACCTTTAGTGGTTTTCAGTTGATCAATTCAATTGAGATTATCTGGTAAAACAATAGCAAGCTGGAATCCCACACGCTGCACACCAATGTGAGAAGTTGGCCTGGTATATGATGTCCACTAATTATAGTGGGCACCTTGCACCAGTCCAAACAACCCCTTATTGGAGATAGGTTAAAGACAACCTTATTGAAAGCTATCCTAGTGGTAGCTATGGAGAGCAGCCTTCAGGCTAAGTCTTGAAGGAATGTAAAGCAGCTTGTTTTACCAGTCTATAATCTCTTGAGTGACCAAATGAAAGAGCACCACACCAGGTATATATTCAAAATATATGTATTTATTGCTAAACACACCCCTCTAGTCTCTTTATGAGGCTAGAGTTCGAAGTACATAAGTTAGAAGTTATTTAAACACAGTAATAGCACAAATACACGTTTGGGCCCTAGGGGCGTACCAAACCATATACCAATAAAGTGGTATAAGAACCACGACTGAACTAGACACTAGGCCTAGAGCCTCTAGAAGTGCTTGGACCACAAGGAACCACCCAAGGTAGTGACACAGGGGACCCACGGGAGACGCGTGCAGTGTAAATACACAACCGCGATACGCCGTTGACTTCTATGGAGAAAGTCGTGATCGGGAAATTAGAGAAAAGGGACACTTAAAGGAGGACTTGGAGCAAACCCTTTGAGATCTAGGACTTTGAAGAGTCTCTACCCACGGGAGCACCGGAGTACTCGTGTTACCTCACCCAGGGAAGCCGGGTGCATAGGTGCCTTTCGGGGTCGGGTTTCGTCGTCGATTTGAATGGCGATCTGCTGCAAAGTGCTGCTGGCGACCAAGTGAAAAGTGTCCGGGTGGATCCAAGAGTGGATCGGAGTTCTGAAGAACCTGAAAGCAGAGGGGACAGAGTCTGGGTCACTAGCCAGTGACCAGGAAGGCGATGGACAGATGCCCACCGATGTCGAGTGCTTCAGGTGCGTTGACGGTCGTCTTGACTCTTCAGCCACGAGGTCCAGGAGGCGTTGTCGGCAACCAGGAGCAGGATTCGGGCTGGTACACGATGTTTGTCGAGTGCTGAGGTGTCGGCGACCGGATTGGACCCAACAAGCCTTGGCAACGGCAAGTCTTGATGCAGAGGAAGATCGTCGATGGTGCAGACCAGCAAAGTCTGGGGAACTCACCCAGCAAGGGTAAGTGAGGGCAGTCCTGGAGCAACCAGGATGCCAAGTTAGAAAAATATTGGCCTTCGTTAAGGGCTACTAGCCAATGGGCTAGCGACCGCGAAGGAGCCTCAAGACGCCGCACGTGGATCTGGCTCACAGGACACTTGTGGAGTCGAGGCCAGTGATCTTCGGTGCAGTTGGTGCTGGAGGATAGGGCTACTCGGAGCCCAAAGCACGACTTCGGGGAAGACCCAGAAGAGGATGCACTTGCAAATGTGCTCGGTGTCCAGGGGTCACGGTCTCAAGTCACCCACGATAGCCACGGGCCTCAGCTTTGCTGGGGACTCAGGAGTAGCCTCGGGAAGTCTGAGAATCCACCTCTGGTGATGCGATGACTTCGGCGTCCGACGGGAGCTTCAGAAATGCGAACCGGACAGATGCTTCTTTGGTGCCTGCCAAGCAGGGGAGTCACTCCTTGACCCCAAGGGAGATTCTTCTGTCCTCTAATCGTGAGTAGAGCATCGAAGGTCCAGGATTCAGTTTCAGAGTTTCGTCCAGGGATAATCTAAAATCCTAAGGACTGGGTTCCTATACTTATACTAAGTATAGGGGTTGGACTACTCTGTGGCCCCACCTATGGGTGGGTCAGGGCAGAGGGGTGGCTACACCACTTTCCCTTTGTCCAGTTCGTGCCAAAGCAGGGGCTGCAAGCCCCTGATCCGGTTTGAACTGGGGTATGCACAGGGACACCAAGTGTGCCCCCAGTGCAGGACTTCAAAGCACCCGAAAGTGCTCCCGCCCAGCCCCAATACACATTATCCTGTCTGGGGAGGTGGTCACACCTCCCTGGGACAGGAAACCTATTGTCCAGGCCTCCCCTGCCGGAGTTTCGTCCAGCAGCAGGAGGCCAGACTCGTGTCTGTAGCAGCAGCATCCATTTTGTGATGCCAGGGCTTTGGAAAGAAGTTACCGGGCTAGCCAGAGTTAACATGTCTTTCCCTCTAGAAGGGTGGAATGCTACCCCCGCCACCAGAATTGGCGGGGGGTAGTATTCCAAGATGTTTGACACCAAACACGACATGTTTAGGTGCAGCCATTCCAAAGTTAGCATTTAACGCGAGGTTATAATGCGCTTAAGAGTATATGGTCAGGCTGCACTACAAACAGCATCAGAGAAGGGTCTCCGAACGCTGCAGAGGGGCCCTGCTCATGCAGGGGCACCCTCTCACATAGGAACCATGCACTCTGCCTTTAGGATTGATAAGGCCTGCCTTAGGAGTGACTTATAGGTTTATATGTGTGTATGTATTTAGTGATATAGGTAACCTATATCACAGTAAGGAGTGCATGCACCACCTTACCCAGGCTGCAGTAGCAGACCTGTGGTGTCAGTTTGGATGGCCTTCCAGGGGTGGCATAATACATGCTGCAGCCCCTGGCAGGCCTCTGAGGTACCTATGCCCTTGGTACATAGTATACCATATACTAGGGACTTATAAGGGCACTCCAGATTCCAATTAGTGATGTGCCTAAGGCACATGGAAACCATTTTAGAGAGGAAGCAGCTAGGCTGGGGTTCTGATTAGCAGGGCCCCAGCCAGACTAATGTCGAAAAACAGTGAAGCATCAGCAAAAAGTGGGGGTACCCATGTGAAGCAGATCCTACTCTCCTACACGGACCTCAAATTATAAAGGCGATTAAAGCCATGTACTCCGACACAAGGGCCCGTTTGCAATTGATGGGGAGCGAATCAGGAAACATATTAATATCAAGGGGAACTAGACAAGGGTTCCCCTGCTCCCCCATTTTATTTGCTTTGTATATAAACCCCTTGGTGGTAAATCTGCTGAGGAGCCAGGAGATTAAACCGGTGGTAAGTAGGGGATACAAGACCAAGGTGCTTGCTTACGCCGATGATGTTGCTGTGTTAACTACCGATCCACCAGAGGCAATTAGGGAGATCACACGTATAGCTGAGGGATACGGGCTTGTATCAGGGTACGCATTAAATGAGGGGAAGACAGTTGCTATTTGCACAGAGAATATTGTTTTTAATGACTCTAGGCGAGCAGAATCGGCAGTGTATCTCGGGTCGGCATTAGCTCGAAGGTGGATGAAATTGGGAAAATTAACTTTGACCCCCTGGTAAAGTCCATATCTGCTGATCTAAAAAGAATAAATGGGCTGCATCTATCTATAATTGGAAGAGGGAATTTTAAAAAAATGACCATGCTGCCTAAATCTTGTATCTATTTCGTTCAATTCTGCTCGCGGTATATGCACAGATTTTGAAGACCTTGGAGTTTATCTTTTCTTACTTCATTTGGCAATATGGGAAAGTGAGAAGATCACTTAAATATTTAACTCTCCCACAAGACAGAGGGGGGCTTTCAATTCCTCATATTACGCTATACCACTGGGTGGCTCTCCTTCATCAGATGTCTACCTTGTTTTTGTAGATAGGAACAAGGGGGCTGAAAGTGTGGCTAGAATACCAACAATATATGAGCTTGCCATAGGGAAGGAGGCCTCCGGGCTATTGCTGAGACAAATGGAGCAGAGCTATTATAAAGAGGTTCGCTTCAAGGTAGTATACGGCGCATGGAGGATATGGAATAGAGTGTTAAAATTCATGGCGATACCTAAGCTTTGCCGATATACTCCCCTGTGGCGATCCTCGCTCTTCCCAACCCTCTTTTATGACGCTATGGGAAAGCAATGGGAAGAGCTAGGAGTGGTTACAGTTGGAGAACTTTATGTGGGAGAACAAGTCACACGTTTTTCCAGGCTACAGCAGGAGTTTGGGATTCCAAACAACCAATATTTTAAATATGTGCAGATCCGGAGCATCCTTGCTACATGCCGACCGGCGTTAAAAAAACACCATTACTGCCCATCTAGAGAAAGTTCGGGGTCATTGTTTTTCATCAGAAAATGCATGATTTGGACAGTACAAAAAATGATTTAAAATGTCAATTGGATCGTGCCTGTTGTTGAATAAGCACTTTTTAAAGTTTCACAGCAACCAAAATTGCCATTTTTACAGACTTTTCCTCCTTTTCAGATTCTTCTATTTTGACCAATTTCGGCAGGAAAATGACTCTAAACACATTTATTTTAGTTCCAAAGGTGATAATTCACACCCAACAGTCATTTACAGTCAAAGCATTAAACATTCAAAAATCACCATTACTGATCATCTGGAGAAAGTTCGTAAGGTCCGAGGTCATTGTTTTTCATGAGAAAATTGATTTTTTGGACTGT
Organism: Calotriton arnoldi; assembly: GCA_963921515.1. NCBI lineage: Eukaryota > Metazoa > Chordata > Amphibia > Caudata > Salamandridae > Calotriton > Calotriton arnoldi. Next base: position 1,287,024 of record CAWUFW010005593.1, read on the forward strand.
AAAATTAATAATTCAAAACGTTAATTGGATTGTGCCTCAGGGTGAATAACCACTTTTTAAAGCCTCACAGTGACGAAAAGTGCCATTTTTACAGACTTTTACTGCTACTCAGATGCGTCTATTTTGACCGATTTAGGCAGAAAAATGACTCTAATTACACTTATTTTAGTTGCAAAATTGACAAATCACATCCACACTCATTTACAGTCAAAAGATTAAACATTTAAAAATTACTATTACTGACCTTCTAGGAAAAGTTCATAAGGTCAGTGATCATTGTTTTTCATCAGAAAATTCATTTTTTTGGACAGTACAAAAAATGATTTTAAAGCCTCACAGTGACAAATATTTCATTTTTACAGACCTTTCCTCAAATTAAGAAGCTTTTATTTTGACTGATTTCGGACAGGAAAATGACTAAACAAACTTAAATTAGTTCCAAATGTGATAATTCACATCCAACAGTCATTTACAGTCAAAAGATTAAATATTCAAAAATCGCCATTACTGACCATCTAGAGAAAGTTCATAAGTTCCGGGCTCATCGTTTTTCAACAGAAAATGCATTATTTGGACAGCACAAAAAATGATTTAAAATGTCAATTGGATCGTGCCTCATGTTGAAAAACCACTATTTAAAGCCACACAGCGACAAAAATTGCCATTTTTACAGATTTATCCTCCTACTCAGATGGTTCTATTTTGACCAATTTTGGCAGGAAAATGATTTTAAACACATTTATTTTATTTCCAAAGGTGATAATTCACATCCAACAGTTATTTTCAGTCAAAAGAATAAACATTAAAAAATCACCATTACTGACCATCTGGGGAAAGTACGACAGGTACGAGGTTATAGTTTTTCATCAGAAAATTGATTTTTTGAACTGTACAAAAAAATGTATTCAAAAGGTCAACTGGATCATGCCTCATGTTGAATAACCACTTTTTGAAGCCTCACAGTGACCAAAATTGCAATTTTTATAGACTTTTCCTCCTTCTCAGATCCTTCTATTTTGACCGACTTTGGGCATGTAAATGACTCTAAACACACTTATTTTAGTTGCAAAATTGATAAATTACATCCAACAGTCATTTACAGTCAAAAGATTAGACTTTTAAAATCACCATTAACCCGTTCCGTGTGCGCGTCGGCCAACGTCCATCGCGAGCACTACCTCGCTAGTGCTGCGCACGTCCGTTGGCTGACGCGGCCCCGCCCACTCAATAGAACTCTCGCACCACAGCGGAATTTGCGCCACGGTTAAGGAGTTAATGACCATCTAGAGAAAATTCATATGGTCCGGGATCATCGTTTTTCATCAGAAAATACATTTTTTGGACATTACAAAAAATGGTTTAAAATGTCAATTGAATCATGCCTCATGTTGAATAACCACTTTTTAAAGCCTCACATTGACCAAAATTGACATTTTTACAGACTTTTCCTCCTTCTCAGATCCTTCTATTTTGACCGATTTTGGGAATGAAAATGACTCTAAACACACTTGTTTTAGTTGCAAAATTGATAAATTACATCCAACAGTCATTTACAGTCAATAGAGTAAACATTTAAAATCACCATTACTGACCATCTGGGGAAAGATCGACTGGTCCGAGGTCATTGTTCTTCATCAGAAAATTGATTTTTGGAGTGTTCAAAAAATGGATCAAAATGTCAATTGGATCATGCCTCATGTTGAATAGCCACTTTTTAAAGCCTCACAGTGACCAAAATTGCCATTTTTACAGACTTTTCCTCCTACTCAAAAGCTTCTATTTTGACCAATTTCGGGCAGAAAAATGACTCTAAACACACCTATTTTAGTTCATTAAGTGATAATTCACATGCAATAGTCATTTACAGTCAAAAGATTAAACATTAAAAACTCACCATTACTGACCATCTTGAGAAAGTTCGACAGGTCCGGGGAAATCATTTATCAACAGAAAATTGATTTTTTGGACTGTTTAAAAAATGATTCAAAATGTCAATTGGATCATGACTCATGTTGGATAACCACTTTTAAAGCCTCACTGTGACTAAAATTGCCATTTTTACAGACTTTTCCTCCTACTCAGAAGCTTCTTTTTTACCAATTGTGGGCAGGAAAATGACTCAAAACACACTTATTTTAGTTGAAAATGTGACAAATCGCATGCAATAGTCATTTACAGTCAAAAGATTAAACATTAAAAAATCACAATTTCTGACCATTTCGAGAAACTTCGAGTGTCCAGGGGCATAATTTTTCATCAGAAAATTGATTTTATGGACTGTACAAAAAATGATTCAAAATGTCAATTAGATCGTGCCTCATGTTGAATAACCACTCTTTAAATCCTCACAGTGACCAAAATTGTCATTTTTACAGATGGTTCCTCCTACTCAGAAGGTTCCATTTTGACCGATTTTGGGCAGGAAAATGACTCTAAACCCACTTATTTTAGTTCCAAAAGTGATAATTTACGTCCAGCAGTCATTTACAGTCAAAATTTTAAACATTAAAAATCACCATTACTGACCATCTGGGGAAAGTTCAACAGCTCCGGGTCATCGTTTTTCATCAAAAAATAGATCTTTTAGACTGTACAAAAATGATTCAAAATGTGAATTGGATCATGCCTCATGTTCAATAACCACTTTTTTAGAGCCTCACTGTGACCAAAATTGCCATTTTTATAGACTTTTCCTCCTACTCATAAGCTTCTATTTTGACCAATTTCGGGCAGGAAAATAACTCTAAACACACTAATTTTAGTTATAAACGAAATAATTCACATGCAATAGTCATTTACAGTCAAAAGATCAAACATTAAAAATCACCATTACTGACCATCTGGGGAAAGTTCAACAGCTCCGGGTCATCGTTTTTCATCAAAAAATAGATCTTTTAGACTGTACAAAAAATGATTCAAAATGTGAATTGGATCATGCCTCATGTTGAATAACCAATTTTTAAGGACTCACAGTGACCAAAATTGCCATTTTTATAGACTTTTCCTCCTACTCAGAAGATACTTTATTGACCAATTTCGGGCAGGAAAATGGCTCTAAACACACTTATTTTAGTTCCAAAAGTGATAGTTCACATGCAATAGTCATTTATGTCAAAAAATTGAACATTAAAAAATCACCATTACTGACCATCTGGAGATAGTTCGACAGGGGTCATCGTTTTTCATCAGAAAATTGATTTTTTGGAGTGTTCAAAAAATGGTTTAAAATGTCAATTGGATCATGCCTCATGTTCAATAACCACTTTTTTAGAGCCTCACTGTGACCAAAATTGCCATTATTATAGACTTTTCCTCCTACTCAAAAAATATTTTTTGACCAATTTACGGCAGGAAAATTACTCTAAACACACTTATTTTAGTTCTAAAAGTGATAATTCACATGCAATAGCTATTTACAGTCAAAATATTAAACATTAAAAAATCAATATTCCTGACCATCTGGAGAAGGTTCGACAGGTCCGGGGTCATCGTTTTTCATCAGAAAATTGATTTTTTCGACTGTACAAAAAATGATTCAAAATGTCAATTGGATCGTGCCTCATGTTGAATAACCACTTTTTAAACCCTCACAGTGACCAAAATTGCCATTTTTACAGACTTTTCCTCCTACTCAAAAGCTTCTATTTTGACCAATTTCGGGCAGAAAAATGACTCTAAACACACCTATTTTAGTTCATTAAGTGATAATTCACATGCAATAGTCATTTACAGTCAAAAGATTAAACATTAAAAACTCACCATTACTGACCATCTTGAGAAAGTTCGACAGGTCCGGGGTCATCATTTATCAGCAGAAAATTGATTTTTTGGACTGTTTAAAAAATGATTCAAAATGTCAATTGGATCATGACTCATGTTGGATAACCACTTTTTAAAGCCTCACTGTGACTAAAATTGCCATTTTTACAGACTTTTCCTCCTACTCAGAAGCTTCTTTTTTTACCAATTGTGGGCAGGAAAATGACTCAAAACACACTTATTTTAGTTGAAAATGTGACAAATCGCATGCAATAGTCATTTACAGTCAAAAGATTAAACATTAAAAAATCACAATTTCTGACCATTTCGAGAAACTTCGAGTGTCCAGGGGCATCATTTTTCATCAGAAAATGGATTTTATGGACTGTACAAAAAATGATTCAAAATGTCAATTAGATCGTGCCTCATGTTGAATAACCACTCTTTAAATCCTCACAGTGACCAAAATTGCCATTTTTACAGATGGTTCCTCCTACTCAGAAGCTTCCATTTTGACCGATTTTGGGCAGGAAAATGACTCTAAACACACTTATTTTAGTTCCAAAAGTGATAATTTACGTCCAGCAGTCATTTACAGTCAAAATTTTAAACATTAAAAAATCACCACTACTGACCATCTGGGGAAAGTTCGACAGGTCTGGAGTGATAGTTTTTCATCAGAAAATTGATTTTTTGGACTGTACAAAAAATGATTTAAAATGTCAATTGGATCATGCCTCATGTTCAATAACCACTTTTTTAGAGCCTCACTGTGACCAAAATTGCCATTTTTATAGACTTTTCCTCCTACTCAGAAAATATTTTTTGACCAATTTCGGGCAGGAAAATAACTCTAAACATACTTATTTTAGTTGCAAAAGTGATAATTTACCTGCAATAGTCATTTACAGTCAAAAGATTAAACATTAAAAGATCACCATTACTGACCATCTGGAGAAAGTTCGACAGGGGTCATCGTTTTTCATCAGAAAATTTATTTTTTGGAGTGTTCAAAAAATGGTTTAAAATGTCAATTGGATCATGCCTCAGGTTGAATAACCCACTGTTAAAAGCCTCACATAGACTAAAATTGCCATTTTTACAGACTATTCCTCTTACTCATAAGCTTCTATTTTGACCAATTTCGGGCAGAAAAATAACTCTAAACACACTAATTTTAGTTATAAAAGAAATAATTCACATGCAATAGTCATTTACAGTCAAAAGATCAAACATTAAAAAATCACCATTACTGACCATCTGGGGAAAGTTCAACAGCTCCGGGGTCATCGTTTTTCATCAAAAAATAGATCTTTTAGACTGTACAAAAAATGATTCAAAATGTGAATTGGATCATGCCTCATGTTGAATAACCAATTTTTAAGGACTCACAGTGACCAAAATTGCCATTTTTATAGACTTTTCCTCCTACTCAGAAGATACTTTATTGACCAATTTCGGGCAGGAAAATGGCTCTAAACACACTTATTTTAGTTCCAAAAGTGATAGTTCACATGCAATAGTCATTTATGTCAAAAGATTGAACATTAAAAAATCACCATTACTGACCATCTGGAGAAAGTTCGACAGGGGTCATCGTTTTCATCAGAAAATTGATTTTTGGAGTGTTCAAAAAATGGTTTAAAATGTCAATTGGATCATGCCTCATGTTCAATAACCACTTTTTTAGAGCCTCACTGTGACCAAAATTGCCATTATTATAGACTTTTCCTCCTACTCAAAAAATATTTTTTGACCAATTTACGGCAGGAAAATTACTCTAAACAAATTAATTTTAGTTATAAAAGTGATAATTCACATGCAATAGCCATTTACAGTCAAAAGATTAAACATTAAAAAAATCACCATTACTGACCATCTCGAGAAAGTTCGACAGGTCTGGGGTCATCATTTTTCATCAGAAAATTGATTTTTTGGACTGTACAAAAAATTATTCAAAATGTCAATTGGATTGTGCCTCATGTTGAATAACCACTTTTTAATGCCTCACTGTGACCAAAATTGCAATTTTTATAGACTTTTCCTCCAACTCAGTGTAGGAGAGTAGGATCTGCTTCTTATGGTAACCCCCACTTTTTGCTGATGTCTCCCTGTTTTTGACTAGTCTGACTGGGATCCTGCTAATCAGGACCCCAGTCTATCTGCTTTCTCCCTAAATTGGTTATGTAGGTACTTTAGGTACACTCCAGATTGGATACTGGGGTACCCTTATAAGTCCCTAGTATATGGTACACCATGTACCCAGGGCATAGGTACCCCAGAGGCTTCCCATAGGCTGAAGCATGTATTATGCAACCTATGAGAGGCCATTCAAAATGACACCACAGGTCTGCTACAGCAGCCTGTGTAAGCTGGTGCTTGCACCACTTACTTAGATATAGGTTCACTATATCTATCTAAATCAATACACTTAAAAACCTATCAGTTACCCCTATGGCAGGCCTTATCAATCCTGAAGGCAGGGTGCTGGGTTTTATGTGAGAGGGTGCCCCTGCATGAGCAGAGCCCCTCTGCAGCCTTTGGAGACCATTCCCCAGGGTTGTCAGTGATGCCTACAGACATATAGGTTAAGTGGCATTATAACCTTGCGGTAAATGCTAACTTTAAAACGGCTGCTTAGAAACATGTCGTGTTTGGTGTCAAACACCTTGGAATCATACCTCCACACCAGTAACTGGTATGATTCCCCCCTTCTAGAACCACTACTGTGGGTCACTGGTCTACCCGGTACCAGCTTCACAAAATGGATGCTGCCAGCCACAGACACAATTCTGCTCTCATGCTGCTGAGCCAAGCTCGAGCAGAGGAAGGCATGACAATAGGCATCCTGTCACAGGGAGGTGTGACCACCTCCCAGACAGGATTTAGTGTATTGGGGCTGGGTGTGTGCACTCTGAGAGTGCCAGAAAGTCTGCACTGGGGGCACATTTGGTGTCCCTGTGCATAGTCCAGCCAGAACCAGTTCTGGGAGCCGTTGGCTGCTGCTCTGGTGTGAAACTGGACAAAGGACATGGGTGTAGCCACCCCTCTGTCCTGCCCCTCCCCTAGGAGGGTCCCCAGAGTCCGTCAAACCTCTTCCCATGGGTATAAAGTGGGATACCTGATTCCAGGACTTTAGATTATACCTGGACAAGACTCTGCAAAGAAACCAAGTACTTTGATGGTCTACACTTCACTGGATAACAGAAGAATCTCCCTTGGAGTAGAGGAGTTACTCCCCTGCAGCAGCAGGCACCTAAGTGCATCTGACCAGCTTACATCTCCAGAGCTCCTGCAGACTCCGAAAATTTCTGCAACACAGGAGGTGGGTTCCTGAAGGTCCCCGAGGTAGATCTGACCTCTCAGTGACTCTGAGACCAGTATCCCTCGTGGGGGCCGTGCAACCCCAACCCCTGTGCACCGCATCTATTTGCAAGTGCATATGCTTGTTGGCAATCCCTGAGCTTGTGCATTGGACCACATGTAGTCCCAACTCAGAGTAACATTTGCACTGAAGATATCTGGCCTCCACTCAACGAGTGCTCTGTGGGCTGGTGCTTTGTAAATTTGCTCAAGGTCTCCTTGCGATCCCTGGTCTGTTGGCCTGTGGGTCCTGGCGAGGGTCATCTCATTTGTTCTTGGGCTTCCCTGATTGCTCCAGACGTGCCCTGACTTCCCATTGCTTGGAGAGTCTCCTGGGCCTTGCTGGTCCACACCGTAACCTGTTTCCTCTGCCTGCATGGGTTGCATTTTCCAAGGCTTGTTGTTGCTCCAGCCGGACACTGACCCCTTAGCCATCGACATACTTTGTGGAAAAGCTCACCTCCGGACTTTGGTCATCATAGACATCTCCTGGTCCCTGTGGCTGCAGAGTCAAGCATCCTTACTTCTCACCTGAAGCACCCGACAGCGGTGGGCATTCGACTACCAAGCTCCTGGTCACCTGAAGTGACCCAGACTCTGTCCCCTCTGCTTTCAGGTTCCTCTTACCTTGAATCTAGGCTTGGATTCCACCGGACTCCCTTCGCCTTCCTGGCAGCAGTACTTCTTCGCAGCCCTCCATTGAAAACGACGGAGGTTTCCGACACCACTTGACCCCTATGCACCCGGCTCCTCTGGGATAGGTAACACAGGTACCTCAGTACTCACGGGGGTGTTGGCTATAGAACCTCTTATGTTCCAAAGGGTTTGCTTGAAGTCCTCGTAGAAGTGTCCTTAACTTGTAACTTTCCAACCGTGACTTTCCCATAGAGTTGCATGGAGCACGCTGTCGTGTTTGCTCACTGCACCCGTCCTACGTGGGCACCCTGTGTCACTGCCTTGGGTGGTTCCTTGGGGTCCCAGCGATTCTACGTGCTCTAGGCACTGTGTCTAGTCAAGTCGTCATTGTTATACCATTTTTTTAGTATATGGTTCGGTCTCCCCCTGGAGCCCGCTGTGTATTGTGCTACTTACAACTGTTCTATTGATTCTATATTGTGTGCTTTATGTTCTAATCTCGGGTAGAGATTAGTAGAGAGTGTTATATTAATAAATACATATTTTTATATCACTACTGTGTGGTTCTCCTTTCATTTAGTCATTCAGGAGGTGATACTCTGGTAAAACAAGCTGCTTTACATTCCGTCAAGATTAAGCCTGAAGGCTGCTCTCCACAGCTACCACTAGGATAGCTTTCTAAAGGTTATCTTTGACCTCATACATCATAAGGGTCGTGTGGACTGGCACAAGGTGCCCACTTTAATTAGTGGACAGCATATTCCAAGCAACCTTCTCACATTGGTGTGCAGCGGTTGTGATTCGAGCTTGCTATTGTTTTACTAGATAAATCTCATTGAGTGAATAACTGAAAACCACTAAGTACCTGGTACATATAATCAAGATTAGAATAAGTAAGTTCTACTGAACTTGAAGTTGGGTAAGTCAAGGGTCCAGCACACCCTTTCTCCAACTGAAGAGAATTTAGTCTCCACTAGGTTAGGTAGGTCCCTACACCACATAACACTGGTATGTCTTCTAGAGGAGAAGCCAATGGCTCTCTGCCAACTAGGTACAATGGCCTCTCAAGAATTGAAAGCCATGTGTATGTCTAGGAAGTTGAGTACAGGGAGAAGTGCAAACACCCAACGTCTCATTGAGATGTTACTCCTAGATGACCTTAGGAAGACCCCAGGGTCTGATGAGGCAGATAGAGTGGGTGAGACAGGGAATGAGGAAAGGCCAGGAAGTGAAACCTTCTTTGATCTAGACTCAAACCCTGGCCAGGAGGATCAAGATGATCCTAACCTGGAAAACACAGAACTTCCTTTAGGTGGGGGAGAGGCCCCAGTGGCCCTCTCTTTTCTCCACCAGGAAGAGTACAGAGTTTGCCTAGGAGATCCAGAACTCCCTCTGTGGAGTCTAATCACTCAGGAACGTCTGTAGGTACTTCCATATCAAATAAGAGGGAATCCTCTTATGATAGACAGTGCCAACTTCTGGAGTTTGAGAAAATCAAGCTTAGGCTCAAGAAGGAGCAGTTGGCCCTAGACAGGGAATCCCTAGAGCTCCAGAGAGCTACAAAGAGATTGGGACTAGAGTCCCATTGTGGCAGCAACAGCGTTCCTAGAAGTAGGGAGTACACTCATGAACATAGGAACCTGAACAAGATAGTCCCTCCCTACCAGAGTGGGGATGACATCCACAAATGGATAACTGCACTGTAAAGGGCCTGTAAGGTACAGAGGGTCCCTCAGGAGCAGTGGGCAGCTATCTTGTGGCTCTCCTTTGCTGACAAAGGTAGAGATAAGCTCCTCACTGTTAGAGAAGAGGATGCTGACAATTACTCAGTCTTGAAGAGTGCTCTCATAGATGGGTTTGGCTTAACCACTGAGCAATACAGGATTAAGTTCAGAGACACCCAGAAGACACAGACTCAGGACTGGGTAGACTTTGTAGATTGTGCTACTAAGGCTCTGGAAGGCTGGTTACTTGGCAGTAAAGTGAATGATTTTAAAGGATTGTGCAATTTAATTATGAGGGAGCAGATCCTTAATAATTGCCAAAATCAGTTGTTGCATCAGTACCTGGTTGACTCTGATCTGACCTCTCCCCAAGAATTGGGAAAGAAAGCAGACAAATGGGTCAGAACCAGGGTGAAGCAGAAAGCTCAGAACCAAGGTGGTGACTCTAAGAAGCCAGATGCTAAGACCACAGATAAGGGTGGGGAGCAGGGTAAAGACCAGAAGTCTTCACAAGGGCCCCAAAAACCTGCATATTGGGTGGAGTCACAATCAAACAAGAGTAAAGATAAAAAGAAACCTTGATGTCATATCTGTAAAGAGAAGACCCATTGGACAAAAGATGCCAATTGTCCAAGGTGCAAGGATTCTCCTCCTACCACCACTGCCCCTAAGGCAATTGTTCCCCCTAGGTCAGTTTCAAGTGGTGGTACACAGAACAAGGGTATAGTAGGGTTAACCTTGGGATCTGAGATGGATTCTGGCCTAGTCAGGATTCCAACTCAGGCTGTGTTAGTCTGTGATGGAGGCATGGATATTGCCTCCTTAGTTGTAAGTCCCAGTAACCTGGGCAAATACAGACAGCAGCCTTTAATCAATGGTAAGGAGGCCATGGCATACAGGGACACAGGTGCAAGTGTCACCATGGTGACAAAAGAACTTGTGGGCCCTGACCAGATCATACTTGGTGAGATGTACCAAGTGACCAATGCAAGCAATGTCAGGACAGACCATTCCTTGGCAGTTGTGAATTTTACCTGGGGAGGGGTAACTGGCCCTAAGAAGGTTGTGGTAAGTTCAGACCTCCCTTTAGAATGCTTATTGGGCAATGATTTGGAAACTTCAGCTTGGGCTGAAGTGGAACTCAGGACACATGCAGAAATGCTGGACATCCCTGCAGATGTGTTTGCCATGACTAGGTCACAGGCAAAAATGTATTCCACTGAACAGGCACTGGATCCTGGAATAATGGACCAGGTGCCTTCCAAGAGAAGGAGCAGTAGGGGCAAGGCAGTGTCTTCCCCCCTGCCTCAGAGTGAGGATCAGTCTCTTGAGGGAGCTGATCTTAGTCCTGAAGAAGGAACTGTCTCAGAGGAACTTGAACCTGACCAGGTTGAGTTCTTGGGGACAGGGGGCCCTTCCAGGGCAGATCTGAGCCAGGAGCAGCTGAACTGCCCCTCTCTTGAACCCCTCAGACAGCAAGCTGCTGCTGAGGCTGCTGGGAGTGCCAGTGGGTCCCACAGGATCTACTGGGATGATGGACTCCTATACTCAGAGGGTAGAGACCCCAAGCCTGGTGCTACTAGGAGGTTGGTTGTACCTCTGAAGTTTAGGGGCTTCCTATTAACACTGGCACATGATATTCTATTAGCAGGACACTTAGGCCAAAGCAAGACCTGGGACTGAATTGTCCCTCACTTTCACTGGCCTCACATGTCAGAAGACACAAAGGAGTTTTGTTGCTCCTGTATCAGTTGCCAAGCCAGTGGTAAGGCAGGTGGTACTACAAAGGCCCCCCTGATACCACTACCTGTGGTGGAGGTCCCCTTTGAGAGGGTTGGGATTGACATTGTTGGTCCCATGGATCCTCCAACTGCATCTGGACACAGATTCATACTAGTGGTGGTGGACCATGCCACTAGGTATCCAGAAGCAATACCCCTTAGGACCACCACAGCTCCTGCTGTGGCAAGGGCCCTCCTGGGAATCTTTTCCAGGGTGGGTTTCCCTAAGGAGGTGGTACCAGATAGAGGTGAAAACTTTATGTCTGGTTACCTGACTGCTATCTGGAAGGAGTGTGGAGTGAACTACAAATTCACCACACCCTATCACCCACAATGCAATGGTTTAGTTGAAAGATTCAACAAAACCCTAAAGGGCATGATAAAAGGTCTCCCTGACAAGCTCAGGCATAGATGGGATATCCTTTTGCCCTGCCTTCTTTTTGCCTACAGAGAGGTTCCTCAGAAGGGGGTTGGCTACAGCCCTTTTGAACTTCTGTTTGGACACCCAGTTAGGGGTCCCTTATATTTGGTTAAGGAGGAATGGGAGTTACCTCTCAAACCACCTAAACAGGACATAGTGGACTATGTACTTGGTCTCCGCTCCAGGATGGCTGAGTACGTGAAGAAGGCATCCAAAAATCTTGAGGCTAGCCAGGAATTGCAATAGGCATGGCATGACCAAAAGGCTGTTTTGACTGTGTATCAGCCAGGACAGAAGGTATGGGTGTTGGAGCCTGTGGCCCTAGCATCTCTCCAAGACAAGTGGAGTGGGCCCCATACCATTCTTGAGCAAAAGGGAGAGGTTACCTACCTGGTGGACCTTGGAACTCCCAGGAGCCCCCACAGGGTGCTTTGTGGGAATAGGCTCAAGCCATATGTGGACAGGGCAGACATGGGCTTGCTCATGGCTACTGATGAGGGACAGGAGGAAGAGAGTGATCCACTCCCTGACCTCATCTCACAGAACCCTGATGATGGTTCAGTAGATGGAGAAGCCTTGGCAGGCAGCCTCACTGAACTGCAACAGACTGATTGCAGGAAGGTGCTCAATCAGTACAGACATATGTTTTCACTGACTCCAAGTCAGACTACCTGGTGTACACATGAGGTGGACACAGGTGACAGTCTGCCTGTTAAAAATAAGATTTACAGGCAACCTGACCATATCAGGGACTGTAACAGGACTGAAGTCCAGAAAATGTGGGAACTGGGAGTGATTGAGCCCTCAGATATCCCTTGGGCTAGTCCAGTAGTCTTGGTACCAAAACCTCACACCCAGGGTGGTAAGAGAGAGAAGAGGTTCTGTGTTGACTACAGGGGACTCAATGCAGTCACTAGGACTGATGCTCACCCTATTCCAAGGGCAGATGAGCTGATTGATACTTTGGCCTCAGCCAAGTTCTTAAGCATATTTGACCTGACAGCTGGTTACTGGCAAATCAGATTAGCTGAGGAAGCAAAACCAAAAACAGCATTTTCAACCCCTAGTGGGCATTACCAATTTGTGGTGATGCCTTTTGGCTTGAAGAATGCACCTGCCACTTTTCAAAAGTTGGTGAATAAAGTCCTTACAGGTCTGGAAGACTATAGTGCAGCCTATCTAGATGATATTGCTGTCTTTAGCTCCACCTCGGAGGATCACCTGGTCCACCTGAGAAATGTTTTGGAGGCCCTGCAAAAAGCAGGCCTTACTATCAAGGCCACCAAGTGCCAGATAGGGCAGAGTAAGGTTGTGTACCTCGGCCACCTTGTGGGTGGAGGCCAGGTTCAACCATTGCAGAGCAAAATCCAGACCATCATGGACTGGGTTGCTCCAACTACCCAGACTCAGGTCAGAGCTTTCTTGGGTCTGACTGGGTACTACAGGAGGTTTGTCAAAGGATATGGATCCATAGTGACCCCTTTAAATGACTTAACTTCCAAAAGAATGCCTAAGAAAGTTCAGTGGACAGTTAGCTGTCAAAAGGCATTTGATGACCTGAAGCAGGCCATGTGCACTGCTCCCATTCTGCAAAGTCCTGATTATTCCAAACAATTCATTGTTCAAACTGATGCATGTGAATTGGGGGTAGGGGCTGTGTTATCACAATTGAATGAAGAGGGTCAGGATCAGCCAGTAGCTTTCATAAGCAGAAGGCTGACCCCCAGAGAGAAACGTTGGTCAGCTATTGAGAGGGAAGCCTTTGCTGTGGTTTGGGCTCTGAAGAAGCTGAGGCCATACTTGTTTGGCACTCACTTCATTGTTCAGACAGACCATAAGCCCCTCTTATGGCTAAAACAGATGAAGGGTGAAAACCCCAAACTTTTGAAGTGGTCCATTTCCCTACAGGGGATGGACTATACAGTGGAACATAGACCTGGGAGTAACCATGCCAATGCAGATGGACTCTCCAGATATTTCCACTTAGAACATGAAGACTCAACTGGTCAAGGTTAGTTTAATGTCCTTACGTTTGGGGGGTTGTGTAGGAGAGTAGGATCTGCAACTTATGGTTACCCCCACTTTTTGCTGATGTCTCCCTCTTTTTGACTAGTCTGACTGGGATCCTGCTAATCAGGACCCCAGTCTATCTGCTTTCTCCCTAAATTGGTTATGTATGTACTTTAGGTACACTCCAGATTGGATACTGGGGTACCCTTATAAGTCCCTAGTATATGGTACACCATGTACCCAGGGCATAGGTACCCCAGAGGCCTCCCATGGGCTGAAGCTTGTATTATACGGTCCTGCACTCCCTGCTGCTCGCCCGACTTAATGAGATTGGTGTCTCTGGCACGGCCTGGGATTGGTTAAGGTCCTTCCTTGAAGGGCAGACTCAAACAGGTTTGGTTGCCACCGGCCGCCTCTTCCCCACTGCCGGTCTCCACTGGCGTTCCACAGGGGTCTTCCCTTAGCCCCTTCTTTTTAACATCTATGTTACTCCTCTGGTCTACTTAGCCGAGGACCTGGGGGCTAAGGTGATAGCCTATGCTGACGATACTCAGCTTCTCTTCACGTGGGGAAAGGATGAGGACTCCATATCTTTTGTACAGCACTGCTTGTCTTCGGTTTTTGAGTGGCTTGCGGCGGCCCAACTCAAATGCAACGAAGACAAGTCAGAGATTCTTCTGTATGGGAATTTCCCCCCTGGCTTTCGAGACTCGATCTGGCCTCCTGGGATTCCGCTACCAACCTCCAATGGGCAATCCGCTAAAAACCTTGGAGTATGGTTTGAGGGTAACCTCTCCTTTTCTGCTCAGGTGAAAAAGCTCTCAGGTAGTTGTTTTGGCCTTCTCAAAACACTCAGGAGCTTTTTGCCTCTCCTTCCCAGGTCTGCCAAAGAGACGGTTATCCGTGCCTTGATCCTCTCTCGATTGGATTACGCTAATGCGCTGTACATCGGCATCCCCGGTTACTCTCTGAATAGACTCCAGGTTAATCAAAATGCGGCCGCTAGGCTGCTTCTGGGAATTGCGAGAGCAGTGTGCGTGAACATCTTCGCGCTCTCCATTGGCTACCCGTGGCGGACCAAGTCAAATTTAAATCCCTGGTCATTGCCCACCGTGCCCTCTACGGTCTTGGACCCGCCTATTTACAGAAGCGGTTTACCTTTTATGTCCCTCTGAGACAATTGCGTTCCTCAGTCCTTCTTCTTGCCAGGGTCCCCCGCTTCTCCCGCCATAGGCTGGGAGGCTGCTCTTTGGCTGTTAAGGCTGCCCAGGTGTGGAATGCCCTTCCGTTTCTATTACGTAATACTCAGGACCCGTTGGCCTTCAAGAAACTCTTAAAAACTCATCTATTTCCATAGTTATTAGTGGTGTAGTTTAGGGACTCCTCTTGGACCCGCGCCGGGACACTCTTCGGAGTAGCTGTTGCGCGTTATAAGAGTACTTAACATAACATAACATAACATAACATATTATGCCACCTATGAGAGGTCATTCAAAATGACACCACAGGTCTGCTACAGCAGCCTGTGTAAGCTGGTGCTTGCAGTCACCCCTATGGCAGGTTTTTATCAATCCTGAAGGCAGGGTGCTGGGTTTTACGTGAGAGGGTGCCCCTGCATGAGCAGAGCCTCTCTGCAGCCATCAGAGACCATTCCCTGGGGTTGTCAGTGATGCAGCCAGACATATAGGTTAAGTGGCATTATAACCTCGCAGTAAATGCTAACTTTAAAACGGCTGCTTAGAAACATGTCGTGTTTGGTGTCAAACACCTTGGAATCATACCTCCACACCAGTAACTGGTATGATTCCCCCCTTCTAGAACCACTACTGTGGGTCACCGGTCTACCCGGTACCAGCTTTCACGAACTGGGCAGCACAAAATGGATGCTGCCAGCCACAGACACGATTCTGCTCTCATGCTGCTGAGCCAAGCTCGAGCAGAGGAAGGCATGACAATAGGCATCCTGTCACAGGGAGGTGTGACCACCTCCCAGACAGAATTTAGTGTATTGGGACTGGGTGGGTGCACTCTGAGAGTGCCAGAAAGTCTGCACTGGGGGCACATTTGGTGTCCCTGTGCATAGTCCAGCCAGAACCAGTTCTGGGAGCCATTGGCTCCTGCTGTGGTGCGAAAGTGGACAAAGGACATGGGTGTAGCCACCCCTCTGTACTGCCCCTCCCCTAGGAGGGTCCCCAGAGTCCGTCCAACCCCTTCCCATGGGTATAAAGTGGGATACCTGATTCCAAGACTTTAGATTATACCTGGACAAGACTCTGCAAAGAAACCAAGTACTTCAATGGTCTACACTTCGCTGGACGACAGAAGAATCTCCCTTGGAGTAAAGGAGTTACTCCCCTGCAGCAGCAGGCACCTAAGCACATCCAATTGGTTTGCATATCCAGAGCTCCTGCGGACTCTGAAGATTTCTGCAACACAGGAGGTGGGTTCCCAAAGGTCTCTGAGGTAGATATGACCTCTCAGAGATTCTGAGACCAGTATCCCTTGTGGGGGCCGTGCAACCCATACCCCTGTGTACCCCATCTATTTGCAAGTGCATATGCTTGTTGGCAATCCCTGAGCCTGTGCATTGGACTAATTATAGTCCTGACTCTGAGCAACATTTGCACTGAAGATATCTGGCCTCCACTCCACGAGTGCTCTGTGGGCTGGTGCTTTGTAAATTTGCTCGAGGTCTACTCACGATCCGTGGTCTGTTGGCCTGTGGGTCCTGGTGAGGGTCATATCATTTGTTCTTGGACTTCCCTGGTTGCTCTAGACGTGCCCTGACTCCCCATTGCTTGGAGAGTCTCCTGGACCTTGCTGGTCCACACCGTAACCTGCTCTCTCTGCCCACGTGGGTTGCATTTGCCAAGGCTTGTTGGTGCTCCAGCTGGACACTGACCCCTCAGCACTCAACATCCTTCACGGAACAGCTCACCTCCGGACTTTAGTCATCGTAGACATCTCCTGGTCCCCGTGGCTGCAGAGTCAAGCATCCTTACTTCTCACCTGAAGCACCCAACAGCGGTGGGCATTCGACTACCGGGCCCCTGGTCAACTGAAGTGACCCAGACTCTGTCCCCTCTGCTTTCAGGTTCCTCTTACCTCAAATCCAGGCTTGGATTCCACCGGGTACTCTTTGCCTTCCTGGCAGCAGTACTTCTTCGCAGCCCTCCATTGAAAATGACGGAGGTTTCCGACACCACTTGACTCCTATGCACCCAGCTCCTCTGGGATAGGTAACACGGGTACCTCGGTACTCACGTGGGTGTTGGCTCTAGAACCTCTTATGTTGCAAAGGGTTTGCTTGAAGTCCTCGTAGAAGTGTCCTTAACTTGTAACTTTCCAACCGAAGCTTTCCCATAGAGTTGCACAGAGCACATGGTCGTGTTTCCTCACTGCACCCGTCCTCCATGGGCATCCTGTGTCACTGCCTTGGGTGGTTCCTTGGGGTCCCAGCGATTCTACGTGCTCTAGGCACTGTGTCTAGTCAAGTCGTGATTGTTATACCATTTTTTTAGTATATGGTGTGGTCTCCCCCTGGAGCCCGCTGTGTATTGTGCTACTTACAACTGTTCTATTGATTCTATATTGTGTGCTTTATGTTCTAATCTCGGGTAGAGATTAGTAGAGAGTGTTATATTAATAAATACATATTTTTATATCACTACTGTGTGGTTCTCCTTTCATTTAGTCATTCAGGAGGTGATACTCTGGTAAAACAAGCTGCTTTGCATTCCTTCAAGATTAAGCCTGAAGGCTGCTCTCCACAGCTACCACTAGGATAGCTTTCTAAAGGTTATCTTTGACCTCATACATCATAAGGGTCATGTGGACTGGTACATGGTGACCACTTTAATTAGTGGACAGCATATACCAAGCCACCTTCTCACACTCAGAAGCTATTTTATTGACCAATTTTGGGCAGGAAAATCACTCTAAACACACTTATTTTAGTTGAAAAAGTGATAATTCACATGCAATAGTCATTTACAGTCAAAATATTAAACATTAAAAAATCACCGTTACTGACCTTCTCGAGAAAGTTCGACAGGTCTGGGGTCATCATTTTTCATCAGAAAATTGATTTTTTTTGTACTGTACAAAAAATGATTCAAAATGTTAATTGGATTGTGCCTCATATTGGATAACCACTTTTTAAAGCCTCAGTGTGACCAAAATTGTCATTTTTACAGACTTTTCCATCTGCTCAGAAACTATTTTATTGACCAATTTCAGGCAGGAAAATGACTCTAAAGACACTTATTTTAGTTTCAAAGTGATAATTCACATGCAATGGTCATTTACAGTCAAAAGATTAAACATTAAAAAATCAACATTACTGACCATCTGGAGAAAGATCGACAGGTCCGGGATCATCGTTTTTCACTAGAAAATTGATATTTTGGACTGTACAAAAATGATGCAAAATGTCAATTGGATCATGCCTCATGTTGAATAACCACTTTTTAAACAGTGACCAAAATTGCCATTTTGACAGACTTTTCCTCCTACTCAGACGCTTCTATTTTGACTGATTTCGGGAAGGAAAATGACTCTAAACACACTTATTTTAGTTCCAAAAGTTATAATTCACATGCAATAGTCATTTACAGTCAAAAGATTAAACATTAAAAAATGACCATTACTGACCATCTGGAGAAAGTTCAACAGGTCCAGGGTCATTTTTTCATCAGAAAATTGATTTTTTGGACTGTACAAAATATGATTCAAAATGTCAATCGGTTCGTGCCTCATGTTGAATAACCACTTTTCAAAGCCTCACAGTGACCAAAATTACCATTTTTACAGATCTTTCCTCCTACTCAGATGCTTCTGTTTTGACCGATTTCGGGTAGGAAAATGACTCTAAACACACTTATTTTAGTTCCAAAAGTGATAATTCACATGCAATAGTCATTTACAGTCAAAAGATTAAACATTAAAAAATCACCATTACTGACCATCCGGAGAAAGTTCGACAGGTCCAGGGTCGTTTTTCATCAGATAATTGATTTTTTTGGACTGTACAAAAAATGATTCAAAATGTCAATTGGATCGTGCCTCATGTTGAATAACTAATTTTTAAAACCTCACAGAGACCAAAATTGCCAATTTTACAGACTTTTCCTCCTACTCAGAAGCTTCTATTTTGGCTGATTTTGGGCAGGAAAATGACTCTAAACACACTTATTTTAGTTCCAAAAGTAATAATTCACATGCAATAGTCATTTACAGTCAAAAGATTAAACATTAAAAAATCACCATTCCTGACCATCTGGAGAAAGTTCGACAGGTCATCGTTTGTCATCAGAAAATTGATTTTTTGGACTGTACAAAAAATGATTCAAAATGTCAATTGGATCGTGCCTCATGTTGAATAACCACTTTTTTAACCCACACAGTGACCAAAATTGCCATTTTTACAGACTTTTCCTCCTACTCAGAAGCTTCTATTTTGACTGATTTCGGGCAGGAAAATTACTCTAAACACACTTATTTTAGTTCCAAA